>CM062808.1:896582563-897182563 GCA_031772625.1 Pinus tabuliformis
ATTGGGCTACTAAGTCAAAACATGTAAACAAGCAAATACAACGAAGCATTCATGAGGAATATTCCGAAGCATGAACAAGATGACAAAGAAGTAGCCAAGATGATGAGAAAACCTGATGAATGGCAAGAAAGACACTTTCCACAAAGGAAGCAATGACATAACAAACTAGGGAGGAAAGTGATCGATAGATGGTACCCTACCTAGAAGAAGTCCGAACAAAGACTTCATGACATTAAGCAAGGAAGGAGATCAACCAGCTGAAGAACCACAAAGAAGAAGTTGTTGATGAATGAAAGAGTCCCTAGTTAAGGGGGAGCTCTGACAAGTCCCTGATCAAGAAGGAGTTTTGAATCACCCCTAATTACAAAGGAGTGACAATTGTGTTTTCCATTTCATGGGTCATGCACTAGACCAGGACTAACAGTCGTAAGTCTAGATGAAGGCCATAAATGGAAATGTAGACACAACATAGACACTACATTCTTGTCTTCACTTTGGAAGAAAGAATGGGAGGATTACATAATCATCTGGCATCCGATACTCTTTGAGGATGTGTAGGGCATCCAAGACAAGAGTAGGAAAGAGGACCGATATTCTTTGAGGGCTGGGAACCCAAGATAAGAATAGTCCTAAAAGGTCATACTCAATGAACACCCGGGTGGGTATGTACCTTGAGAGACAATGATGAAGGTGTCTATAAATCATTGGTCTCGCCAGCATTGTAGCTCATGATCTCATGATGAGATGGAGCTGTTAGTCAAGGCCTTGCACTATGACAATGCTAATGGATATGATGCTATAACAGATGAATTGCAAATATGGTTTCTCTTATGTGAATTCTTCAAGATTGAAAATTGCCAAACACCTTGTAATGGTTTATGAATACCTCCCTAGTTAAGAGGGAGTGTTAAAGAAAATGTAACTAGGCTAGGTCTTCATAAATAAAATTTTGATATTTGTATTTATTCAAGAAAAGAGAAATTATTTTTATATTATTTGTCAATGAGTTTCTTGCTCATTGAAAATAGGTCAAGCACATTTTAAAGTGCTTCTAGAGAGTCAAAGTCAAAATGTGTAATATCCCCAACTCGGAATATTCCTCAAACCCCAGCAAAATCTCAACCAGCAAAACGTTCAAGTGGTATAGTAGCCGAGAAAAACACAGAGATATAATAACAGCAGTGCAACAACAATAATGTATATATGAAATATAAACAGATACTCGAGAAATGCAGCGAGAAATACTAAGCCATTTTATTATGCTGAGTAGAAGAATAAGTACAAGAGGTGATCAGGAAGATGGCACCTCAACTTGCACAAGGCAAGTGAAGAAATACACTCAGAATAGCAAAAGAATGGCTTCTCTCTGAACTGCGTCCCGGCTGCTGGAAAACTGTCGTGATGTTGCTGCTACTGAAAATCAAATGAAGGTTTGGGGCTGTTCCCCTCCTCAGAAAAGGTTGAAACTCTGGAATCGGACTCTACTCAAGAAACCCAGAAAAACCCAGAAAGATTTTCTGAAATGGCTGACCTCCAAAAATCACCCCCTTTGGGATCTACGGAGTTCCTCAATGCTCTGCGCTGCCGCTGAAGAAACCCCTCCAAAACTCTGCCTGAAACTCTGCCCAAAATCCTCCAATATGCAAGGGCTGGTCCCCTGCTCAATCACTGAGCACAAATCCTCCTGCAAAACCCCAATCCAAAACTCCTGCCAGAAAGAACTGCATCATCCCTCTCAGTGCTGCGCAATCATCCAAGATGCTCAATCCCCCTGCCCAAAATGCTACTGAAACTACTGCAAAAATACTAATGGAAATACCTTGCCCGAGCAGGCACTCGAAGTCCCCTGGGGCTAAGGGTGAGATCTCCGAACGGAGACACTCGATGCACTAAACAGTGCTTTAGACTAGCTAAATAACCAGCGTGCTCTAAGTCGAAGTGACTAGCTCAAATGCACATAATCGGATGCCAAAATGAGGAAGCTCCTCTCTCCTTTATAGCCTTTGCCTCTCTCAATCCCAAGGCCCACCTTCTCCAGCGTGATTCCTCTCTTGCCATGTGTTCCTTCCATTCTGCGCAGTCCCTCCAAGTGTCTGCGTGGGCTCCATCTCTGCGTCCCCCTTTGGCCCCCTTGGCTCCCCTTTAAGTCACAACGTTGTGCTACTAGGAAGTGACTTTTATTCTAAAAGTGAGTCATGTCCCCTTTCCCTCACCTTTTTATTCATAAATAACTATAGAAGGCAAAAATAAACAAAATCGAATATTCCAATTAGCCATGGCTAATTAGGAATATTACAGTCTCCCCCGGCAAAATGTTGCTTGTCCTCAAGCAACTGAAGTGATGGATGCTGCAAGATTTTCTCACTCTCCCAAGTGGCATCCTCATTCGGCAAATTCTTCCACCTCACCAAGAATTCCCGGACCGTCCTGCTCCGCAGCTGCCTCTCCCTGGTATCAATAATAGCCTCTGGCTGCAACACCAAATGCCCCTCATCATCCATGGGTGGTAGCTCATCTTTCACTGTCACCTGCTGCCCCAATGCCTTCTTCAGGCATGATACATGAAAAATGTTATGAATCTTGCTGCCTTGGGGCAGCTCCAACTCATATGCAACCTGTCCAATCCTGCGTATCACCCTGTATGACCCATAAAAGCGGGGCTTGAGCTTCTTAGCCCCATTCTGCTTCAGTGACGACTGTCGGTATCGCTGTAATCGTAGGTAGACCATGTCCCCTACCTCAAACTGTCTCTCCACCCAACCCCTATCAGTATACAGCTTCTGTTGGTTCTGCGTTGTATCCATGTTATCCTTGAGAGCTCGGAGGATATCCTGACTCTCTTGGATCCAAATCTTGGCTCTCGGAGCCTTGCTATCACCAAACATCATGTCAACAAAAGATAAAGGATGATACCCATACAAAGCATAGAATGGTGACATACCAATGGACATGTGATGTGTAGTGTTGTAGCAGTACTCCCCTAGATGCAGCCACTTTAGCCATGCTCTCTGCTGCCCACTGACATAGTTACGCAAGTAGCCCTCCAGCCACTTGTTAACTATCTCTGTCTATCTGTCTGTCTGTGGGTGATAATTGGTGCTCGGTGTCAACTCCGTCCCCACTAGTCAAAAAAGCTCTTGCCAAAACCTGCCCATGAAACGGTTGTCCCTGTCACTGACGATGGTCTTAGGAAGACCATGTAGCCTGAAGACCTCTCTGAAGAACAGCTTGGCCACTTGTGCTGCTGTGTAGTGTGCGGATATGGCAAAGAAATGTGCGTACTTCGTCAGTAGGTCAACGACGACAAAGATACAATCCTTGCCCTGTACCATGGGCAACCCTATGATGAAGTCCATCGAAATACTCTCCCATTTCCCCTCCGGAATGGGAAGAGGCTGCAATGAACCCGCGAGATGGCTCATCTCCCCCTTGTTCCTTTGGCAAACGTCGCACTCCCGGATATGTTGGAGTACGTCCTCCTTGAGGCCCTTCCATGAGAACCTCTCTCTAATGGCCCTGTAGGTTTTGGTAAACCCCTAATGGCCGGCCAATGGTGAATCATGTGATGCCTAGAGTATCTTCTTCTTGAGCTGAGATCCCTCAGTCAAGAAGATCCAATCCCTGTAGTAGATGATCTCATCGACCACCCTGTACCTGTCATCCGCCACCTGCCCATCCAAAACCTCACATGCAAACCTGTCCTTGGAGTACTCTACTAAGATTCGAGCCCTCCAGTCTGTGTCCAAGCTCATAAGAGACAACATGGCTAGTCTACGTGAAAGAGCATCTGCTACCACGTTGTTCTTACCCTTGACACAAAGTCATATGCTTGGATCTTGCTGATCCACTTCTGCTGCCTATCCTGTAGCTGCTTCTAAGGGAGCGAAGAAGGAAGGAAAAGACAGCGAAGATAAGGGGACTATTTTAGGGTTTTTGTCCACACGTGCGAAGATTTCAACAGTGTACTTTTTGCAGATTTGACAACAGTTGAAGGCAGCACATTTAGAAGCCTCATTCGGATGTGTAACTAGGTCTACAAGGTCTCCTAAGGAAAGCGAAGAAGGTTCTCTCTAAAGCGAAGTAAAGAAGCCCTAATTTTCTAGGGTTTCTCCTAAGAAGAAGAGAGTCTAACTTAGACAAGAAACAGAAGAAGGACGAAGTGCTGAGGAGCAAAGTGCCAGAAGAAAGAGGTCCATGTGCCGGAAGTTATAGTGCAGAAAGAGGAAGGATTTGACTTATGCTTGGAGGATATCCTAGTCAAGGGTCTAGGGTTTGGCAGTTGTTCAAATAAGAAGCTTCAATAAGAGAAAACTTACTGAGGGTTTTCCTCTCAAGAGTGGAGAGGTTTTGTCCCTGGCAGAGAGCCAAACTTTGTGTTCTTGTTATTTTGTTTTGGTTGCAATTTGATGAAACACACACACTAATAAGAAGAAGAAGAAGATAAATTGTCAAAGTGCATCACAAATTGTTATAAAGTGTGAAGAATATTAATAAACACCATTGCCCTCCAGTCTTCAACATGCGGGACACCCAAAGATTCGGAGATGATCCACACATGGCTTCTTTCCTGTGAAGGCTTCTTCAGGTGTCATATTCTCTAGGATTCTATGAGGACTTCTATTTTGTATATATATTGTTGTCATTGCTGCTTCACCCCATAGAAACTTTGGTAGATCTTGATCAAATATCATAGTTCATATACATTCTTCAATTGTTCTATTTTTCCTTTCTGCAACTCCATTCTGCTCGAGATTGTAGGGAACAATGAGCTCCCTCTTAATACCTGCTTCTTTACAATATGCAACTATTTATTTTGAAGTGTATTCCCCACCATTGTTGGATCTCAGAGTTTTTATCTTTCTTTCGGTTAAGGTTTCCACTTCAGATCTAAACTCCTTGAACTTTTCAAATACTTTGTCCTTTATCTTGAGAAGGTAGAGCCATGTCTTCCTAGAGTGATCATCAATGAAGGTCACATAATAAAGATGGCCTCCAAGTGATTTGTTAGACATAGGCCCACACACATCGGAATGAATGAGGTCTAATATTTCCTTAGACCTTGTATCAATGCTTGTGAAAGGCTTCCTTGTATTCTTTCCCAAAGCACATCCCTTACAAACTCCTTCATGATCTTCCTTGATGTTAGGGACGCCATTTACCATTTGATTGAGAGAGGGAATGATCTTGTAATGTATATGCCCATATCTTCTATCCCATACTTTGATAGGATTGATTTCCATGTGAACTGAGGCTTGAGGAGATGGTGTTATAACTCTTTATAATCTTCCTTCTCCAATAACCTTCGCTTTTTCAATGCTTGAATCCTTTCCCCAAACCAAAACTTTACCATCTACAAAGGCAACCCTATCTCCTTTATCTTCTAAACAAGAAATTGAAAGTAAATTCTTTTTCAAACCTGGAACATAGAGTATATTGTTGAGGTGTAGCTTTGCTCCATTTTCTAGCTTCAAAGATGTAGATCCAAGGCCCTTGACTGCATAATTGTTGTTGTCTCCTAGCTCCACTACATGAGATGATTGTTCCTTTGATAGAGTATGAAGTTGTCTGCTTTCTCCTGTCATATGTCTTGATGCTCCACTATCAATGATCCATGCATTGTCATCATCAAGAGTACCTGTAAGTGCAGCCAAGAACCCTTCGCTTTTGACTTTCTTAGATAAGTTGTAGATGATCTTTCCAATCCAGCTTCCTACAATTCTTATGATATTGAACCCCATCTTCAAGTAACTTGTCATAGAGGGAGTAACCTTTTCTTCCAAGCCAACAAAGTGATCTCCAACCTTCTTTGACCTTAGCTCTGATACCATGTTGAGAAATCAATGCTAGTAGATATTAGGGTTTGATTCCTCTTTCTTGATAATTACTTGTGAATTATGTTGGCCTCTTTTACTTCTTTATTAGATTATCTTTCATCAAGCAATTACCAAATTATGTATGTGTGAAGATCACAAGAACAAGAGACACAAGATGTAGGCGCACAGCCAGGGCAAAACCCCTATAAGGGGAAAACCCAGTGAAGAACTCTTCCTTCACTAATTCAATTCAAGATGAGACACTTCCAGACTTCTTAGACCTATACAAAGACCTCCTCCTGTGAAAATTTCTAAAATGGAAATCCTACTGCAGTGATTAATATGACTTCTTATACTTATTACTTCATAGATAAGTTATCTAATGTATTCTTACGACAAATATCGAAACATATTCTACTGTAGCGTTCACAATTAAAACATTGCAGAAATTAAATGTAAGTAAAATGCGGGCACATATACAAACACAATGAAAGTTATTTTTGGACAATTGTCCTTGGAAAAACCCAATGTGGGAAAACCGGTGCAGCAGATGAGGGTTTTATTATTCTTCAGCAAAATCAACATGTACAAAATTTCACCAGCAGGTATACAACAAGGCTTTCTGAGAAATATTTACAGGCGTCCCTGAACAAGTATTTGACCCAAGATAGAGCTTCCTTCACCTGCGTCTCTCTGGCTTGCCCAACGTCACTTTCTCTGGCCTCTGGACTGGCCTGCACAATGCCTGCGTCACTTAGGCCAGCGCTACCTCTCCCAGCATCAATCTGCCCAACGTTGTTCCTTCTGCTACTTTGTGTCTTTGTCCCTGTCTCCCTGACTGATGTTGAACCCTCTCTGTCTCTCCTCCACCTGCAACTCTCCCTCTGAATCAATTTTCTCTTGCCGAACTTCAACTAGTGAGAAATCGTTTCTCTTGGGCAACTGAGTATCTGCCTGGTGCATTTTCCAAATGACCCTCAAACCCCTTCTTATATCTTCTCGTTGGGCAACCAACGACCTAGATTAAATCTTAATCAAAGGCTCAGATCGTTTTGGCTTAATCCATGGCTTTTTCTAGAAGATTCACCCCTAATTAGATTAATACCCATTAATATTTTAATTTTCCTAAATTTGGACTTAGGAACCCCATTAAAAATATTAATTATTTTAATAAAATCACTTCTGGGTGGAATTTCCCAAAACGCTTTATGGGTTCTTTGGAATACTCGTGCCCAAGCCTCCCTACAAAATTCGAGGCTTAGAGCACATCCGATGCTACCCCAAATCAACACTGCCTCTTAGCGAGGAATGTGCTCTAGCAATACACTGCTACTGCATACTGCTCTGACTCTAAAGCATCGTCCTTTGCGTTGTTGATGTCTAAAATATTGTCCACCAACTACTGCGTTGTTGCTGCAACTATACTACTGCCTTTGACACTGCCACTACCAATGCTACATCTGTACTACAGCTCCCTCTAAATTGTTGCATCTTTGTTGTTGTTGGCACTACTTCTGCCAACCATCTCTGCACTGCACCATGTTGCTGCTACTGAAACATATTTTCAACCATACCCAACTGCTCTCTGAACTGAGTAAACTTAGCTCTACCGAGAGCCTTTGTGAGTATATTGGTCACCTGCTCTCCTATGGGAACATACTGTAGTTGTACTGCCCCACGCTGAACACAGTCTCTGATAAAGTGAACGAATATCTATATGTTTCGACCGATCATGAAATACTGAATTCTCAAAGAGTTTGATGCAACTCTCATTATCGCAGTAAACCTTGGTCGCCTCCATCCTTTTTCCGAATAGGCTCACAAGCAATTTTCTGAGCCATATGGCTTCACATGTAGTTGTGTTGGCTGCCATATATTTTACTTCTACTGAACTCAGTGCTACCGATTTTTGCTTGCTGCTGCACCAAGATATCATCCCTGATCCAACACTGAAGCAGTACCCAGAGGTACTTTTTATGTCTACTAAATTACCTACCCAATCTACATCGATGAACCCATTCAAGCTGATAGCCTCCCCTCTAGAGTACTTCAACCCATATCCGACTGTTCCTCGTACATACCTAAGTATGTGTCTTGCTACTGCCTAATGCACACTTTTTGGTTCCACCATGAACTGACTAAGAGGGTTGACAACAAAACAAATGTTTGGCCTAGTGTTGACCAGACACATAAGCGACCCAATGAGTTGTCTGTACAAGGTGGGATGTACTTCTTTATCCTCTGATGCATCTATTTTCTTCCAGTTGGTGATCATGGGAGTAGCCCTGGGTCAGTAATCCTGCATTTTGAATCTCTTTAGAATCTTTGTAGCATACCTTCCTTGACCAAGGAGGATCTCCTCATTCTTCTACCAAACTTCCAATCCCAGAAAATAATGCATCAATCCCAAGTCCTTCATGTTGAATTCGACTTCAAGATTCTTCTTGCAGTCCTGGATGAGCCTAAATGATCCAATTAGAAACAGGGCATCTACATATAGTACCAGAATAAGTGGCTCATTCTCTACCAGTAAATAGTAGAGATTGGGATCAACATCACTCTTGACAAATCCCAACTGCTGCAAGTAACTATCAATTTGACCATACCATGCTCTAGGTGCCTGTTCAAGCCCGTACAGGGTTTTCTTTAACCTACAAACATGAGACTTCTTCTCACGAGTTTCGAATCCTTCAAGTTGTTCTATATACACTTCTTCTTCTATCGCTCCATTCAAGAATGATGTCTTGACGTCCATCTAGTGAATCTCCCATCCCATTTGAGCTGCTAGGGATATAACAGATTTGATAGAGGTGTGACGAGCCACTGGGGCGAAGGTCTCTTCATAGTCTATCCCTTCTTTCTGAGCATACCCCTTTGCCACAAACCTTGCCTTGTACTTCTCTATGTTGCCATCTGCAGCATACTTGATCTTGTAGATCCATCGTGATCCTACAACTGATCTATTTTCTAGTCTAGGTACTACTTCCCAGACATCATTCGTCATGATGGAGTTGTACTCTTCCACCATGGCATCCACCCATACTTGGTGTTGAACAGCTTCCTGAAAGCTAGAGGGTTCTCCAACTTGAGCTACCAATGCTTGGTATCTATCTCGTTGTCTGTGCTGCCTCTTCTCGGCTTTAGGAGCTCCAACAAACTCCTCTGCATCCCTCAGTGTCTTCCGCACTTCTCTGCTCGTTCTACCACTGGTGGTGGGAGGCTCAACCAATTCTTCCTCCTGATCTTGTTGTTCCATCTGTTGAGAAGCATCTGCATTTCCTCCCTCTGAGGAAATACTGGTACTTGTCACTGTACTTAACCTAGGTGTATGCTCTCCTGCATGTCCTTCTTGTTGCCCCTGCTACTCTTGGACTAATGGAACATCTCCTGACTGATCTTCTGCAACAATTTCACGAGATTTCCTAAAAGCTCTATCTTCCATGAACTTTGCATCCCATCTTACTACAATCTTCCTGCTGCCTGGAATGTAGATTCTATATGCCTTTGAGGTCTCGTTGTATCCTACGAGATACCCCTTCTCTGTAGTTTGATCCAGTTTGTTGCGCTTCTTGTTTGGAATGTGGCAATAAGCCACACTTCCGAATATCCTGAGATGATTGACTTCCGGCTTCTTCCCTGTGAATACTCCTTCAGGCGTTCTCTTCCCCAATGCTTTATGAGGAGTTCTATTCTGGATATATATTGTTGTGTTGCAAGCTTCTGCCCATAGATACTTAGGTAGATCCTGATCATACAACATGGCCTTGGCTGCCCCAACAATAGTTCGGTTCTTCTGTTCTACCACTCCATTTTGCTCCGAATTATATGGAGTTGTCCACTCTCTTTCGATGCCCTCCTTTGCAAGAAATCAGTGAAATCCTTGTTTGTATATTCTCCACTATTATCTGAATGCAATACCTTTATCTTTTTCCCTGTCATATTTTCAACAAGAGCCTTGAATTCTCGGAAACAATCAAAGACCTCATCCTTGGTCTTTAAGAAATAGATCCAGGTTTTTTTGGAGTGATCATCGATAAAAGTGACGAGGTATTCGCCACCATTAAGAGCCCTTGTGGACATAAGACCGCAGATATCTGAGTGTATTAATCCTAATACATCCTTTGCTCTATTGTTACTTTTGGGAAGAGTTGTTTTAGCATACTTTCCTAGTACACATCCTCTGCGTAAGTCATCATGTTCACTGCTTAGGACTGGTAGCCTTGTAACAGTGTCTCTGAGCATTCTCAACGCTGCATGGTGTAAGTGCCCCATTCGCATGTGCCATAATTCATTTCGCTCCTCATCACCATTATAGTTGCTGCTTATCAGTGCCATTAGCAATTCTAGCTGCAACCTATACAACTTATTGCTTCGAAACCCAATTTTCTTTTTCCTCTTCTAGCCTAGATGCTTAACATATACTTTCTTTCCAATGAAGTGTACATCATATCCCTTGTCCTGTAACTGGGACACTGAAATTAAATTCATTCCTAATACTGGCACATGCAGAACATTGGTGGCTCGGATGTTGGTCCCTGCTTCCATTTGAAAAGCTATGGTGCCTCTCCCTACTAGAGTACATTTCGTTCTATTTCCAATAGTTATTTGGAAGTCCATTTGTTCTTCTTGATAGCTCGAGAAATGTTCTCGTACTCCATTCATATGAGCTGAAGCCCCGCTATCAATGTACCAAACATCTATTGATGTTGAATTAGCTAAGCATGTGAATTCTTCATCTAATATGGTAGATAAATTTGGGACATTTTGAGTATCCATATTGTGCCAATTTTTGATGCTAACCTATCCCAGCAACTGCTATAGGAAAAATTGCGTCCCACCTGAATTAATCCTCCTTGTTGAATCTTTTGTTGCGTTGTTCCTTCTACCACTGATGAATTTCGACTGGAAAACACTTACCTCTTTGTCAGCTCACTCAGAGAGAGTTTTCCCACAAAATCCAATCTCTTTGGTTTGAACTGCGCAATCCTCTAGGAGATTCGAATTTCTGCCCTTGCAAGGATTTCGAATTCCCTTCTTTTCTCAGCATTGGATCTTCCAGCTTTTCTCTTTTGCTTCCCTATAGCTCTAATACCATGTGAAAATTTCTAAAATGGAAATCCTACTGCAGTAATTAATATGACTTCTTCTACTTATTACTTCAGAGATAGGTTATCTATTGTTTTCTTATGGCAAACATCGAAACATATTCTACTGCAGCCTTCACAGTTAAAACATTGTAGAAATTAAATGTAAGTAAAATGAGGGCACATATACAAACACAATGACACAATGATTTTTTGGACAATTGTCCCCGGAAAAACCCAATGTGGGAAAACCGGTGCAGCAGATGAGGGTTTTATTATTCTTCAGCAAAAGCAACATGTACAAAATTTCACCCAGCAGTATAGAACAAGGCTTTCTAAGAAATATTTACAGATGTTCTTGAACAAGTATCTGACCCGACATAGAGGTTCCTTCACCCTCCCGTCTCTCTGGCTTGCCCAGTCTCACTTTCTCTGGCCTCTGGACTGCCCTACGTAATGCCTGCATCACTCAGGCCAGCGCTGCCTCTCCCAACATCAATCTGCCTAGCGTTGTTCCTTCTATTACTCTGTGTCTTCGTCCCTATCTCCTTGACTTGATGTTGAACCCTCTTTGTCTCTCCTCCACCTGCAACTCTCCCTTTGAATTGATTTTCTCTTGCCGAACTTCGACCAATGAGAAAATCGATTTCTCTTAGGCAACTGAGTATCTGCCTGGTGCATTTTCCAAATGACCCTCAAGGCCCTTCATATATCTTCATGTTGGGCAACCAATAGCCTAGATTAAATCTTAGTCAAAGGCTCGGATCGTTTTGGCTTGATCCGTGGTTTTTTCTAGAAGATTCACCCCTGATTAGATTAATACCAGTGTAACAGGAATCGGCGAGTACTCGCGATTCCCAATCTGCTCGCCAGTGAAAAGTTCCGATCCGAAACTCTGCGAGTCAATTCGCGTTAACCGAATTTGACTCGCGAGTCTACCAATTTTTCCGATTTACGTGAGTTTGCCGATTTTGCCAAGTCCCGCCAGTTTTCGGTTTAGGGTTTATTGGGGTTTGGATTGTGGCTTTATTGGACCACCGTCGACGCGCAGAGCCATTCCACCTTCGACCCCGCAAAGCTTCCACCGTCGACGACGCAGAGCTTCCACCGTCGACGCCGCAGAGCTTCCACCGTCCACGACGCCGCAGACTCGCAAAGAAGCAAACGGGAATTGCAGAGATTAATCAGAATAGGAATTCTTACCTCATTAATTTCCTGCGAAGGGCAGAGTCGCAGACACATCGAAGCTTCAGCCTTTAGGGAACGATTGTCCATGACTCCACGGACCACAACACAGTCTTTCACAACTCTGATAATGTTGATTGCTGACTCGATAATGCGTGACAGTTTCCTACAGAAAGCGTGATAATGCTAATTGCTGACTCGATATCCCAAATGCTGATTGTTGACTCGCTATCTCGAAGTCTAGGTTGTATCTAGTAGCAACCCCATCATTTTTCAGAGTTGCTCCATTGTTACCATAGTCTGGTCACTACACAATTATACTTAGCAACATCTCTCGCTCATCCATACAATTCTGTCAACTCTAGACCCATACCCAGTCGTTCAAATTTCAAACACTAGCTCAGGCAGCGTGTACTACATTCTGTGTGCAAGAAAATACTCATCAGCAGCATGTAAAGCACATTGCTCAAGCCTTTATGGCAGCACTTTTGTCACTTTGACTTTATTCAAAACAAGATTTATGCAACTTTGAACATAAGCCCCAAGTTATGAATAAAATTCTGACTTTACTGTTGGTCAAATGACTCTTCCTGGTCTGTTCAAAACCTTGTCACAATACTTCACTAACTCTTCCGAATATAGGCTGAAGATTTAACAAGAATAGATGCTTTGGTTCATGACTCTGGTGAAAAGATGACATTTCTATTTTTTTAAATTTTTAGAATAACAGTGATCCCCAATACTGCTCCATAAGTTATAAGTTATAACTTATAACAGTGATCCTCACAGAGTCACACCTATCTATCTCCTAGACTCCTAGTACATTAGAATACTGCTCCATAACAGTGATCCTCACTCGCCTTTTGCATAGTCTCTATAATATATATGTTTAGTTGTTTACTGACATCTGTCTTCATTTAATTTTTTAGATTTCTAGCATATTTTAAATTTTTGGATCATTTTTAAATTTGATTTTTTATTGTCTTTCACAAGAGCCACAAATTAAACACAAGTTCAAAGCAACAACAATGCCGAGGGAGAAGGACTTTGCTTGGGCTTATTGTGACAAGATTCCCGGAGACCACAGGCTCCTTTGTAAATTTTGCAAATCGAAATGTAGTGGAGGCATTTATAGATTCAAGTTCCACCTTGCACAAATACCTGGCCATGATATAGGTCTTTGCAGCAAGGTTGACGATAATGTCAAACACCAAGCAACCTTGGCCCTTGATATGTTGAGTCAACATAATGCCAAGAAAGCAAAGCAAAATACTGAAATAGGAATTCTTGGAGTTGATGGTTTTTCTACCACTAGCCCCATGTCACCTCACTCTGTTGAATCTTCAATGTCGTTCCCAAGTTTCCCACACATGCCTCCAAGGCCAAGTCAAACTCAAGGCCAAATGAGTCCTTCCTTCAACACTGGAGGTGGAAACATAAACACCTTTTTTGCTCCCTGCACAAAACCCGGTTCCCAACCTACCTTGGATGCCACTGGTTGGAAAAAAAATATCCATAGTCAGGCAAGGAAGGCCATGAGTAACTTTTGGTACTATTCTGACATACCTTTCCACTATGCCAGAAGTCCTTATTGGCAAGCTATGATTGATGCAATTGCTATTGCAGGTCCAGGGTTCAAAGCCCCTACATCAGAGAACCTTAGGACAGATATGTTGTTAGAGAGTGTTGAAGATGTCATGCTTGTGCTAGCTGAGTTTCGTGCATCATGGGCAGAAACAGGGTGCACCATCATGAGTGATGGATGGACAGATCAGAGGAATAGAACTTTAATAAATTTCCTTGTATCTTGTCCCGCAGGCACAATGTTTCTCAAATCAGTGGATGCTTCAGACAAGGTTAAGACTGCGCAACTTATCTGTGAAATGATGGAGGAAGTCGTTCAAGAAGTGGAAGAAGAACATGTTGTACAAATTGTCACCGATAATGCAGCTAATTATATGGCTGTTGGTAGACTTTTTGAGATTAGGCACCCCACTATTTTTTGGACCTCTTATGTTGCCCATTGCATAGATTTAATGCTTGAGGACATTGGTAAGCTTCATTGGATACATGAGGTTGTGGAGAAGGCAAAATCCATAACCAAATACCTATACAACCACACTATTGTCGTAAACACGGTGATAAAATACATTGAAGGTAAAGAAATTGTTCGACCTGCAGTGACTAGATTTGCAACAAATTTCATATCTTTGCAATCTGTGGTTGAGCAAAAGATAAATCTGAAGAGGATGTTCTTGGGACCTGAGTGGATGGCATCTAAACATTCCAAGACCCTTGAAGGCATCGAAATCGCTGCACTTGTGTTTAATGATGGTTTCTAGAAAGATGCCGAAGAGATTATTGCTATGACGAAGTCCCTTGTTAGAGTTCTCAGTTACTTCAAGTCTTTTAACTTTTTCATTTTTTAAATTTCATTTTCAAGCTTCTTTTTATTTACAATGTTTCATATTTCTTTAAATTTGAATGCTTGAACTTTCAGGATGGTTGATGGTCACAAACCCGCTATGGGTTACATTTATGAGGCAATGGATCTCACAAAGGAGGCCATCAAAAGAAGATATGGGGATGATGAGACAAAGTATATGCCTCTTTGGGACATTATAGATGCACGTTAGGATAGGCAATTGCATTCCCCCTTACATGCTGCTGGGTACTTCTTAAACCCACAATATTTTTATGATAAGAGCAAATTTAATGAGGATGGGGAGGTTGGTAGAGGACTTATGACATGCATGGAAAGGTGCTTCCCTGATCCAGAACATCAAAGTCGTGTCTTTTCCCAACTACAAGATTATAGGGTGCCATCTAAATTGTTTGCCTATACCAGTGCTATAAGAGAAAGGTCTAAGATGTTGCCAGGTACCCAGCGTGAAGGCTTCATCAATTCATTAAATTTGTTTAAACTTTATTTTGTATGTTAAATGTTTTATTAAATTTTCTTTTCTTTTTAAGTTTTTACTATTTAGTACTTCTACTCACAAACCCTTACCACTTGCTAGGTCTTTGGTGGCAAAACTTTGGTAGTGATACGCCACATTTGAAGAGATTTGCCATTCGAATCTTAAACCAAGCATGCAGTGCTTCAGGTTGTGAACGCAATTGGAGCATGTTTGAGAAAATACATTCTAAGAAGCGCAACCAATTGACACAAAAACACTTGAATGACCTTGTATTTGTCCATTACAATCTATGACTTCGCAACAAACAAATACTAGGTGAGACTCGAGAGCTTGAATTTCAATGTTTCATAATCTAGTTCGTACTTTAAAGTTCAAACTTCAAACTTCAAAGTGAAACCTTAATTCACATTTCAATGTCTCATGATAATGACAGGTATGGATCATTCACCAGTCGACCTTGAAGAGATAGATTTGCAAACTACAAATGCAGCAGACTGGGTCCAATTAGATGAGCCTCCTCTTTTAAGCCTTCATGACTTGGAGAACTTTGAGAGTCAAGCAAGCAAAGGAGTGGAAGGAATCGCTTCTAGTTCTCACTCTTAAGAGTCTTAGACTCTTAGTTGCTGATTTTTTTCTGATTAGTATGCAGTTTTTTGTAAACTTTTAGAAGCATATGCTTCTAAGTTCTGGTTCTATGTACTATGTACTAATGTAGTCACTGGTTAGAGCTTAGGACTTGTTGACCACTACCGGTCAACTACCCATGCAGTACACCCCCTCTTCTTTGCAAGAAGGGGCAGCACCTGATCAGCGTGTCCGTGCCATCCTGCAGTCATCAGCAGCTTGATCAATCTAATTGTAAACCCAGTCTGCATGTATGAATTGTAAATAATCTTAGCAGATATGAGTCGTGTATGTAAATTGCCTAGGTGGACCTAACTTTCTAATGGTAATCTACGTCCCGGAAGGTTTTTCGTCTCACCGATCCATGATCGGTAGAGTTTTCTTTCAAACCTGACCCCAAAGCCGGGATTGATTTTGTCATTAGAACTTTAGGATAATCCTAGTGTGTTAATCTGCTAGATTATAGTTGTGTCGCAGAACTGGGTGGTTTATGAGGGTCTATATTAAGTGGGTTTGTCCCCTTAAGATGTAAATTGTAAAAGTCATGATGTAATGTGTCTTGAGGGTTGAAAAATGTTTTAAATCCCCTCATGAGTCCTAAGTCCTAGGTCCTAGATGATGTTTCCGAAGGCTTAGTTCGATGATCCATGTGAAAAAATAAATAAAAATAATAAAATAATAATAAAACAAATAAAAATTAAAAAATGAAAAAAATAATAAAAAAAAAAAAAATTAAAAAATAGAGCAAAAACCCTAACTAATAAAATAATAATATTTTAAGTGAATGAATGCAAAATATTATTTTTAATAAATCGACGGATGAGATTAAGAGATGTCTTGATCCTCATCGACAGTCGAGATCATTTCGACATGGATCACTCGAACTAGCCGTTGGAGTCATTTCCTTTAAGTAGGGTGCTAGGGGTCAGTTCAGAGAAAATAAGATCTGTGAGTCTGGTACTGAAGAAGCTCTCTTGTAAATCTGTTTCTGGTTAATAAAAGAAGACTTTGGGGTCCATATCTTGCTGGTGTTACTCTCTTGAAATGCTGTGAGATTGTTTCATTTTCTGCATATTTTATTTTCAGCCATTAATAATAGCTTTTTGTAGAGTATTGTGAGCACAGGTATCTTGTTCACTTGCTAGGGTTTGAGTGTTGTTAGGGTTTCTGAAGTAATGGCAGGTATCTCCATTACTTTTTGAGATCTAGCAGCATTTTTGCCCTCTTTACTGATGGTTGTTTCTGAGCTGTGCAGAAAACCCTTATCGAAGAAGATTTGTGGGCGTTTGGGGAAGTTCTCGGCTGAACCAGCCAACTCCCACAAGCATTTTTTGCTGATCCCAGTTGGATTTGATCCTGGGTCTATCATTCGGTTTATTTTTCTAATTTGCATGAGAGATTTTCTGAAGTTCTTCACAGTGAAAATATGAAATCTTTATTTCTTTAAAATATTTCTGTGCTCATTGATGAATCTGGCTGTGAAGGGGCCAAAAATCTGTACATTAATCAGCTGATCTAGGGTTTCAAATTTTTGCTTTTTGCAGATTTAAGATTAGGGTTTTATTCCTTTTCCTTTTTTATTTGTTTTGCAGCTGCTCAACCAGCAGATCCGAGCCACCTGCGTTATAAATTCAGCGCATCACATTTGACTCATATGATCGCCCATCGTGTTTCCCTTTAAATGCCACGTCAAGCTTCAATCAAAACACATGCGATCAGTGGCAATGTTGGGGGACGTAGCTTATAACAGCCATTGCAAAACTTTTTCGTGGGCCTCAGATCGCTGTTGAAATTCCTTTGTTAATCAAGCAGCATCTTCAGCCACGTTTACACATTTCTGATACGCCTATCTGCAAAATCGATTCAAAGCCGCATATCAGGATTATATCGCCAGAGTATCTGATCCCAGTTTCAAAACAATCTTCAACGACTGCAATCCATCCAGCGTCTTCATCTCTGCTGCGTATTATCGTTGAAATCACAACTGATTCGCGTTTTATTCCTCTACCGTCTACTATCAATACGTCTAGGTGAAGGAAAATCACGCTCAGTTCAGCGCATCATCATCTGCACATCAAAAAAATCGATCTGAACGTGCCGCCGTCAGGGTATTTGCAGCTGGCTTCACGCATCAAACGTATTGTCAGGTATGTGGTTATGGTAAGTTTAAATCATCGATCGAATTTTTGTTCCCTGCCTGCGTTTTCATCTGGGGTCTTTAGCGTGAATGAAGTCCTGAGTATTTGACAGGGGTTTCGATTCAACTCGGCTCTTTATCACCGTATATGCAATATGCAGTTAAACTTCTGTCCAGGGTTACGATTTCTCAAGCAGATTTCATAGTATATCGATTACACTCAGTGGGTCATTTTATATGCATTTGCGTCTTGATTTCGTTCAGCGGTTTGGGTCTAGTTACGTTTAGGTTAGCATTAGTGTTGACGGCTCAGTGTTCACGCAGTTACGCTAGGACAGTCACGATTTTGATTTTTTCGATTTTGATTTATATTTTTTTAGATTTAGTTTGAAAGTAATTCCACTTATAACTTTTTGCATAGTTTAGGAATGAATTTTTGTTAAGTTATCATTTGGGCTTTTGATGTGAATAAACAAAATATAAAATATAAAAAGGTTAAATTTTTTTATTTAGATTTGTTTTAGTTAGTTTTTAATGTGTTAGCCTTAGTTTTATTTTTTTATATATAGTTAGATTTTAGATTTAGGTTTTAGGAAATTTAATTTTTAATTTAGGAATTAACTTTTGATTAAATAGTTTATTTAAAAAAAAAAAAAAGAATTTTAGTTTCATTTTCTTTAAAAAAAAAATAAAAAATAAAAAAAAATAAAAAAAAAATTGGAAAATTCTCTGTTTTGTCGGATTCGGTTATTTTCAGGAACTATCATGTTATATCTTTCATGCTGAGATCTAAATTTTCAAATCGAGATACGAAATATGATATCTGGTTAATAATTTATGACTTTCGTGGTGGTTTAAAGCATTTATCTTTTCAAAATTCCCAGTTGCTGGATATCGTCTTGGTCATTCTAAGAGCATTGTGATTTAGCTGATGACAAATGATTGCTGTTCACAGTGTATGTTTCTATATCATCTAACAAGTAATCGTTTTAACCACAATCTCTTAAGGCACTGATCTACTAAATTAATCAAATCCATCTAGTGCTTTTTCGTGTCTCGTGTCTCCCAACCAACTGGTTGACAGTTGGTCTTCATCATCTCACAGGGTCTACCCCCTTAGCCGCAGGAGACAGGCTTAAACGGAGGGATCGAGGATCAGAGTGACAGCCCCAGGTCTGAGCGTTGTCGTGTTAATTTGCGCGACAACATTTTTTGGCGCCGTTGCCGGGGATACTTTGTTCTCGGTGTTTCAACGACTTTTCATTCATCTTCTCATCTTTCTCATCTCTCATTTGAGCTGGCAGATTCAAACTTTTGGGTTTTCATTTGGATCTTTTATTGCTTTATTTTTTTCGCCATATCAGCAGCATCTCTTCGGTTTTGTTTCTTGTTTGGGTGGCGACTCCATTTTCTCATTTTTCCCAGACAAGAAGCCTTCCTCATATCTGCTTGTTGGTACCTTTTTGGATCTTAGAATCAGATTCATTGTTCAAGTGGCGACTCCACTTCTTTCATCTTTTGATTTTCTTGAGCAGAGATCTAGTTCTATCATCCATTTGATCCCTTATTGTTCATCATGGATTATTCATTTAAACCATGTCGTTTTACTCACCGTCTCCATGATTTTCCGGAGGAGGCCATTCCTGAATTACCTATTTTTTCAGGTGGTGATCCAATCGCTGTTAAAAGGCATCTAGACTTGTTTATTCGCATCATGATCATATATTGCAGACCCCCTCAGTTTAATCATGAAGATATCAAAATGCGTCTATTTATCCTTTCTTTAGAAGATGATGCTTTGAATTGGTTTAACAATTTTCCTAAGGATTCTTTCACTTCTTTGGAAGACATTATCAATGCTTTTGAAGATAGATATGGTTATCCGGACAGCTTGCCTTCTGCCTCTAAAATTGTGCAACAGAATTTGATAAGAGGTCCAGCTGAAAGATCCCAAGACGATTCTTCATGTCAGAATGTGTCATCCACCGGAAATATTGTAGATCAAGTTCATGATAGTGAAAAATCAGGGATAAATGACAATGAAAAGGAAGAACAAAAGCAAATTATACGAGATCTAATGATGCTAGTGAAAAATATGGAAAGCAATCAAACTAGTTATATCAATGATGTAAGAACTTTATGCACCCATCTGGAGAAACGTAATAGGGAGATGGAGGTCACGCAAAATCAGCATGCTAAAGAAATTGAGGCCATAAAAACTAAATATGAAACAGAAATTAGAAGCATGCAAAGCAAGATGTCAGGCTTAGAAGAAAATATGATGACCATGAAAGCTGATCATGATAGGGAAATCGATTCTATGCAAAACAAGTTGTTAACTATGGACGAAGAAATGATTATCATGACATTCGATCATAATAATCAGTTGGCCACATGCAAGCAAATCATAGAGCAGAAATAAACTCCATGCAGCATTGCTTGATGGACATAAAGGAAAAGAATGATAAAGTAATAAAAGACATGGAAGAACATCATGCCAGACAGATCAGTGATATAAAGGTTCAACACTCTAGTCAGATCGATGCCATTAGAATACAAGTTCAAAGGTTTCAGCAATTGGAAGATAAGAGAAACCAGGGAACATCAACAGATCCAGAGCCTTCTCATTTGTTACAACAAGTTCCATCTTATTATGAAAAGGTTATTGATTCGATTGAAAGATGGTTAATTGAAGGAGATCCAGATAGACTTAAAAATGATAAAGATCAGATGCAAGATGAAGAAAGACATAGCACGCATATCTTACATACTTCATCTGATAGTTTTGAAACAGAAAGTTCTGTGTCATCAGTCATACAACCAGCCAGAAAGAAAATGAGAAGAAGATTTGACGCATCAGATGGCCGCGAGCAGCTTGATTTTCGAATAGGAAAAAGTCCTACCATATGCAAAATTGGACATGGCACATCCGACAAGCAGCCGACAGATTTGCCTGAAAGCAGGCAAATGCTCAGTATGCACTTTATTGAACACATCTGATGCCATGGGGCATCCTTTGTATCGTATTTCTAACCCTTCTTGTTTTTTCCGCATTTTCATTTATGTTTTAGGATTAGATTTACTTTTCTAGATAGTTAATAAATGAAGAGCTTTTATCTTTCCTGTGCTTAATGTATATGATGATTTTTTGGATGGACGCTACTTATTTTTGTGTTGTATGGATGCAGATTCTGGATTCTCACATTCCTGCAAGCAGCGACGTGTCCCCAAGTAGAGCCAGATGTTGACCACTACTGGTCAACTACCCATGCAGTACACCCCCTCTTCTTTGCAAGAAGGGGCAGCACCTGATCAGCGTGTCCGTGCCATCCTGCAGTCATCAGCAGCTTGATCAATCTAATTGTAAACCCAGTCTGCATGTATGAATTGTAAATAATCTTAGCAGATATGAGTCGTGTATGTAAATTGCCTAGGTGGACCTAACTTTCTAATGGTAATCTACGTCCCGGAAGGTTTTTCGTCTCACCGATCCATGATCGGCAGAGTTTTCCTTCAAACCTGACCCCAAAGCCGGGATTGATTTTGTCATTAGAACTTTAGGAGAATCCTAGTGTGTTAATCTACTAGATTATAGTTGTGTCGCAGAACTGGGTGGTTTATGAGGGTCTATATTAAGTGGGTTTGTCCCCTTAAGATGTAAATTGTAAAAGTCATGATGTAATGTGTCTTGAGGGTTGAAAAATGTTTTAAATCCCCTCATGAGTCCTAAGTCCTAGGTCCTAGATGATGTTTCCGAAGGCTTAGTTCGATGATCCATGTGAGAAAATAAATAAAAATAATAAAATAATAATAAAACAAATAAAAATTAAAAAATTAAAAAAATAATTAAAAAAAATTAAAAAATAGAGCGAAAACCCTAACTAATAAAATAATAATATTTTAAGTGAATGAATGCAAAATATTATTTTTAATAAATCGACGGATGAGATTAAGAGATGTCTTGATCCTCATCGACGGTCGAGATCATTTCGACATGGATCACTCGAACTAGTCGTTGGAGTCATTTCCTTTAAGTAGGGTGCTAGGGGTCAGTTCAGAGAAAATAAGATCTGTGAGTCTGGTACTGAAGAAGCTCTCTTGTAAATCTGTTTCTGGTTAATAAAAGAAGACTTTGGGGTCCATATCTTGCTGGTGTTACTCTCTTGAAATGCTGTGAGATTGTTTCATTTTTTGCATATTTTATTTTCAGCCATTAATAATAGTTTTTTGTAGAGTATTGTGAGCACAGGTATCTTGTTCACTTGCTAGGGTTTGAGTGTTGTTAGGGTTTCTGAAGTAATGGCAGGTATCTCCATTACTTTTTGAGATCTAGCAGCATTTTTGCCCTCTTTACTGATGGTTGTTTCTGAGCTGTGCAGAAAACCCTTATCGAAGAAGATTTGTGGGCGTTTGGGGAAGTTCTCGGCTGAACCAGCCAACTCCCACAAGCATTTTTTGCTGAGCCCAGTTGGATTTGATCCTGGGTCTATCATTCGGTTTATTTTTCTAATTTGCATGAGAGATTTTCTGAAGTTCTTCACAGTGAAAATCTGAAATCTTTATTTCTTTAAAATATTTCTGTGCTCATTGATGAATCTGGCTGTGAAGGGGCCAAAAATCTGTACATTAATCAGCTGATCTAGGGTTTCAAATTTTTGCTTTATGCAGATTTAAGATTAGGGTTTTATTCCTTTTCCTTTTTTATTTGTTTTGCAGCTGCTCAGCCAACAGATCCGAGCCACCTGCGTTATAAATTCAGCGCATCACATTTGACTCATATGATCGCCCATCGTGTTTCCCTTTAAATGCCACGTCAAGCTTCAATCAAAACACATGTGATCAGTGGCATTGTTGGGGGACGTAGCTTATAACAGCCATTGCAAAACTTTTTCGTGGGCCTCAGATCGCTGTTGAAATTCCTTTGTTAATCAAGCAGCATCTTCAGCCACGTTTACACATTTCTGATACGCCTGTCTGCAAAATCGATTCAAAGCCGCATATCAGGATTATATCGCCAGAGTATCTGATCCCAGTTTCAAAACGATCTTCAACGACTGCAATCCATCCAGCGTCTTCATCTCTGCTGCGTATTATCGTTGAAATCACAACTGATTCGCGTTTTATTCCTCTGCCGTCTACTATCAATACGTCTAGGTGAAGGAAAATCACGCTCAGTTCAGCGCATCATCATCTGCACATCAAAAAAATCGATCTGAACGTGCCGCCGTCAGGGTATTTGCAGCTAGCTTCACACATCAAACGTATTGTCAGGTATGTGGTTATGGTAAGTTTAAATCATCGATCGAATTTTTGTTCCCTGCCTGCGTTTTCGTCTGGGGTCTTTAGCGTGAATGAAGTCCTGAGTATTTGACAGGGGTTTCGATTCAATTCGGCTCTTTATCACCGTATATGCAATATGCAGTTAAACTTCTGTCCAGGGTTACGATTTCTCAAGCAGATTTCATAGTATATCGATTACACTCAGTGGGTCATTTTATATGCATTTGCGTCTTGATTTCGTTCAGCGGTTTGGGTCTAGTTACGTTTAGGTTAGCATTAGTGTTGACGGCTCAGTGTTCACGCAGTTACGCTAGGACAGTCACGATTTTGATTCTTTCGATTTTGATTTATATTTTTTTAGATTTAGTTTGAAAGTAATTCCATTTTTAACTTTTTGCATAGTTTAGGAATGAATTTTTGTTAAGTTATCATTTGGGCTTTTGATGTGAATAAACAAAATATAAAATATAAAAAGGTTAAATTTTTTGATTTAGATTTGTTTTAGTTAGTTTTTAATGTGTTAGCCTTAGTTTTATTTTTTTATATATAGTTAGATTTTAGATTTAGGTTTTAGGAAATTTAATTTTTAATTTAGGAATTAACTTTTGATTAAATAGTTTATTTAAAAAAAAAAAAAAATTAGTTTCATTTTCTTTAAAAATAAAAAAAATAAAATAAAAAATTAGTTTCATTTTTTTTAAAATAAAAATAAATAAAAATAAAAAAATAAAAAAAATTTGGAAAATTCTCTGTTTTGTCGGATTCGGTTATTTTTAGGAACTATCATGTTATATCTTTCATGCTGAGATCTAAATTTTTATCGAGATACGAAATATGATATCTGGTTAATAATTTATGACTCTCGTGGTGGTTTAAAGCATTTATCTTTTCAAAATTCCCAGTTGCTGGATATTGTCTTGGTCATTCTAAGAGCATTGTGATTTAGCTGATGACAAATGATCGTTGTTCACAGTTTATGTTTCTATATCATCTAACAAGTAATCGTTTTAACCACAATCTCTTAAGGCACTAGTCTGCTAAATTAATCAAATCCATCTAGTGCTTTTTCGTGTCTCGTGTCCCCCAACCAACTGGTTGACAGTTGGTCTTCATCATCTCACAGGGTCTACCCCCCTTAGCTGCGGGAGACAGGCTTAAACGGAGGGATCGAGGATCAGAGTGACAGCACCCGGTCTGAGCGTTGTCGTGTTAATTTGCGCGACAACAGGACTCAGGAGTCAAGACTCAAGACTCAGTGCTTTGGATCATGTTTAGACTCATAACATATATGAGATACTTATTCATTCATGATATTTTGGACATCTATTGATATTATGCATTGTTTGGACATGCCTTTACCGTATATTAATGAAAAATGTTTTTTTTTTAATTCAATATATGTGTATATTTTTATTTAATGAATTCAGCGATTTTTTGCCGATCCGATTAAAACTCTTCCCTCTTTTGCCTCGCCAATTTATTGTGATTCTACGTCTGGTAACATTGATTAATACCCATTAATATTTTAATTTTCCTAAGTTTGGACTTAGGAACCCCATTAAAAATATTAATTATTTTAATAAATCACTTCTGGGTTGAATTTCCCAAAACGCTTTCTAGGTTCTTTGTAATACTTGTGCCCAAGTCTCCCTACAAAATTCGAGGCTTAGAGCATATCCGATGCTACCCCAAATCAACACCTCCAACAACCAAGTCAGCCCTTCCTCCTTGTAGATGTCCTTTACTCAGCCTTCCAAGTGACAGCTCTTCAAAGTGCAGCTTCAGATCAGAATTTCGGCCCCAACAACAAATTTTCAGCCCCCATCTTCAGAACTTTGATCCTAGAATAGAGACAGAATTTTGGCCCCAGCTTCAGCTCAATATCTTCACACGTGTGAGAGAAAGGTGGCCCAAAATATCGATTTTCCTCTTTTCAGCTTCTCTCCTTCTTCTCCTGCAACTTCGCACTCTTTTCCAGCCACTCTTTCTTAGATATCAAACTTGTTGATGATGCTTTCCAAATGAAGTCGAACTACTCAATATATAGGCTTCTATGTTGCCAGGAAATGTGGGCTTGGGGACGGGGACAGGTACGTCATTTTTTGAAATAGGGTGCGTGGGTTCGTCGGGGGTATATATATATATAATATAAATATTATATTTTATAAATTATAATATATATGAATTTGTATATTTTCAACTTTAAACAAGAAAACTAAAATATTTATGATTTAAACTTTAAATATTTAAACATGCACATCATTGAACATTCAACATTCACAATGAAATTTCAAAATTTCTAGTTAGATATCAAGTGCAAATTGGAGTTTACATATTAATAAGAATCATGATATATGTCCATCGTCATACTACATTCAAAATTTGTCTTAAGGCATCTCCAAACAAGAACTGAGAAATTTTAAAATACTAAAATAAAAGTATCTAATAGTGAACAATGGCTTCCTCAAGCGATGTCATCAACATCACTCAGATCTTCAGTTAGCATGCTCTCCAGGTAGGGATCACTCTCATCTTGAGGCTCTTGCTCATCCATAGCAATTGGGGGTAGCTCAATAAGGCCATCTGGTTGTATCTCCTCATCCACACACATAGCATCGTTTGTGTATTGGTCCCATCTCTTGAAAGGACTCTCGTATCCGGGGTCTTTTTGAGATATGAGACGAAGTGTGCTATGAATGTACACTAAGTTCTCTGCCTTCTTTGAGCCTAACATATTTCTCTTTACTAAATGGATAAAGGCATAAGTATTCCAATTCCTCTCGCAAGATGAAGAACTAGCTACCTAGAATATTAGGGGAAGCCCATTAAATTAATTAAAAAATAAAATATAAAAACTAAAATGAACCCCAAAGAACCCAAAAGAACTTGATTTTGGGATTCCAAGTACCCATCATCAGGGTTCTCTGTACCCGTCAAGACAAAAGAACCTAATTTTTTTTAATGAAGAACCCGGTTCTTATGGGTTCTTCTCAGAAGCACCCGAACCCGAATCCGGTACTTGGGGACGAGAACCCCACCCCCGGGTTCGGGAACCCATGCAACATAGATAGGCTTCTTCTGAGGTTGAATTTCCCTAATCCAATCCGACTTGTTGAGGCTAGGGCTGACTTGGTGTGGAGGTGACAAATTACCCTTTTGACTTGAAAATAATTTTTTTTACATGATACAAAAGTCCAAGAAGGGTCTAATAATAATGATAATGACTCTAATGACTCAAGGCAAAACCTAGAAGTCTTTAATGTGGACTTTGACCTAGAAAACATTGACCCAAGCATGAAACCCATGTTTTAATAAAGTCATGTTCTTTAATAATAATAAAAAAAATTGACAAGTACAATTATCAAGACCGAAACTAGTAACATTCTTCAACATTCTCAGGGATCATTACCCTTGCTATAGGGGCCCACGATATTCAATGGGAGGAGGATCAGTGTCAGTTGGAGCAATCAGATACTGAGGAGCACAAAGCAATGTTGATAGCGGAGCAGGAGGCTCAGTGGAAGAGTCAGCAGCAGCGCAGTTTTCCCAGTAGACAGTGCAAAGACTAGTAGCAGTCAGATACTCAGACACAATTGATTCAGTGTTTTGGATGCTTCTTAGTTGCAGTTATTGCAGTAGCAACAGCAACTGTGAGAGCTAGTGTTATTTGTGCTACAGTACATTCCACTGGAGCCGGATTGGTATTGTGCGGAAGAATTTTCATGCTAAGAGGGAGTGTTAGAATGTAGAAAGAAAAGGCTTCATTTGACTGGTGCCTTAGTCAAATGAAGAAATTCAAATTTCCACATCAGCAGGATAACTTGGATTGTAGTTAGCTAGAGACATGACCTTGTCTACTAGTTAAGTCAATAAATTCGAGTTTGTAGGCTAGAAGTAGGGTTGTGCATGAGTTGATTGCTAAGATCTAGCAATATAGATTAGTTATTGTTAGTTCAACTCAGTTAACTGAGCTCTAGTCATTAGTTGAGTCAGTTCAAGGTCAATTGAGTTGTTAGAATGTAGCAAGAAAAGGCTTCATTTGACTGGTGCCTTAGTCAAATGGAGAAATTCAAATTTCCACATCCGTAGGATGACTTGGATTGTAGCTAGCTAGAGTGGCATGACCTTGTCTACTAGTTAAGTCAATAAATTCGAGTTTGCAGGCTAGAAATAGGGTTGTGCATGAGTTGATTGCTAGGATCTAGCAATATAGATTAGTTATTGTTAGTTAAACTTAGTTAACTGAGCTCTAGTCATTAGTTGAGTCAGTTCAAGGTCAGTTGAGTTGTTAGAATGTAGCAAGAAAAGGCTTCATTTGATTGGTGCCTTAGTCAAATGGAGAAATTCAAATTTCCACATCAGCTGGATGACTTGGATTGTAGTTAGCTAGAGTGACATGACCTTGTCTACTAGCTAAGTCAATAAATTCGAGTTTGTAGGCTAGAAGTAGGGTTGTGCATGAGTTGATTGCTAAGATCTAGCAATATAGATTAGTTATTGTTAGTTCAACTCAGTTAACTGAGCTCTAGTCAATAGTTGAGTCAGTTGAAGGTCAGTTGAGTAGATATGATTGCTGCTAACTCACTTATCTCTCAATTAACTAGTCAATCAACTAAAAATAGACCCAGTCATGCATGGAATTTGAATTGCCTGGTTGAGTGGATGGAAAAGCCACATTTGTATTTATAATTGTATATTGTTGAGTGTATAGTGCTTTTGTACTAAGCAGGTGATTAATTCCCTCTGGATTTGCGCAAGGAAATAGGGAATTTCCCTATCTTTTAAGAGCTTAATTCCTCCAAGATTGCACAAGGAAATAGGAGGTTGGTTGAGACTTGAATTGGCTAGGTATTGGTCAGAGCAGGTCAGGAAGCGGGAGAACAGTTTTACAATGCAGGGTGTGCTTCAGAGCTGAAAGAAGACATTGTAATTATTTCTCTTTCTCATCTAAATTAATGCAAAGCAACGGAGGGGTTTTTCCCAAATGGGTTCCCTTGTAAAATCATCATGTTCCTTGTGGTTTGATGGTTGCATGTCATTGCAGGTGTTTCTATCATGTGTTTTCCTTTTCACGGAATAGTAGAAGAAATTTGTGTCTCTTGATTTCAATTCGATTTCATTAGCAGTAGCAAATTTCTTGCAATTTCTACATGGTATCAGAGCCTCGGAAGACTACATAGAAACCTTGTTCTAGATCTTTTCTCAAAGAAATTTCAATTTGCAGAGGTTTTGGTACAAATTCTCTTCAGTGTAGGAAAAATGTCTTTCAATGGATTGAGGCTGGAGTATGCATTAGAGGGCACCTCGAATTTTTGTGCTTGGAAAGACAGGATGGACATTGTCCTGGCTCATAATGGAGTATGGGAATATACACAAACTAATATTCCAAAACCAGCATAATCAGATGCACAAGCACCTGTTTAGTGGAAGAAAGACACAGCAAGAGCCATGACGATTTCTAGAGGGTGTCAAAGATAATGTGGTTTCGAACTTGCATGGAAAGGAGACTCCTTTTGCAATGTGGAAAACTCTCACAGATCTATTACAGAGCAGCAATGATTCCAGGAAATTGGCATTGAGAGATAAACTCAAGAGCATTTGAAAGCAGAAAAATGAAACCATTTTTCAATACCTATCCAAATTCACTCAGGTTCGAGATGAACTTGGAGGAGTAGGAGAAAATGTGCCATCATTTGAGCTTGTGAGCTAAGCACTCCTTGGCCTTCTGAAATCCTTGCATAGTTATCAAGATTCAGTTGATGGAAGAGACAAGCTACCAGATTAGGAGAGACTTTGGTCTGATTTGGTGCAAGAGGAGACCAGAAGAAACACTAGAGATGGAGTCGCATCCATTGCAAATGAGGAAGAAGATTGTGCTCTAGTTGGCAAAGGAAAGAAGGCCAAAGGTATGAAGGCCCAAGGCGAGGCAAAATCCAGCCAGAATAATGGCAAGAAGAAGGACCTCAACAAAATAAAATGTTTTCACTGTCATCAATATGGACACTATGCAACCAAGTGTCCGCACAAGAAATCCATAAAGGAGACTGCAGCAGGAGATGCTCTGGCAACTCAATTCAAGTTGGATTTCACCCTCTTTGCTTGCATGGCAAGCACAGTAAGAGGGAGTGAGTGGTACCTAGATTCTAGTGCCTCATATCATATGACAAGAAACAAGGAATTCTTCAATAGCCTAGAGGAGAAGGATCTGAAATTACACATAGAATTTGGAGATGATGGGAGGTATGGTACCAAAGGAATTGGTATTGTCACCTTGAAGAGGGAGCCGGGCTCCCATCTTCACCTAAAGAATGTAATGTATGTGCCTAGTCTGAAGAAAAATCTAGTTTTTGTAGTTGTACTTGAAGACAACGGATATGATGTGATGTTCAGTAAGGGGAAAGCTTATCTAAAGCATGTTGTTGCCATACAAGTAAAACAAATTGTTCTTCGATTTAAGAATCTCTACAATCTAGAGGTAGATTTCGCCATGCACGCAGTTATACCTCCAGTAGTGAGGTGGGGCGATGTAGAGCCTTAGTCCCAGAGTTGCAATGAATTGGGCAATGTCCATAGAAGAGCAGTGGTAGCTGCAGTATACTCTTCTCATGGATCATTACCCTTGCTACAGGGGCCCACAGTATTCAGTGGTAGGAGGATCAGTGTCAGTTGGGGCAGTCAGATACTGAGGAGCACAGAGCAGTGTTGACAGCAGAGCAGGAGGCTCAATAGCAAAGTGAGTAGCAACACAAATTTCCCAGTAGACAGTGCAGAGACTAGCAGCAATCAGATGCTCAGAGACATAGTTGATTCAGTTTTTTGGATGCTTCTCAATTGCAATTGTTGCAGTAGCAATAGCAACTGTGAGAGGTAGTGTTATTTGTGCTACAGTACATTCCACTGGAGCAGGATTGAGATTGTGCGGAACAGTTTCCTTGCTAAGAGGGATTGTTAGAATGTAGCAAGAAAAGGCTTCATTTGACTAATGCCTTACTCAAAAGGAGAAATTTGAATTTCCACATTAGCCGGATGACTTGGATTGTAGAGAGCTAGAGTGACGTGGCCTTGTCTACTAGTTAAGTCAGTAAGTTCAAGTTTGTAGGCTAGAAGTAGAGTTGTGAATGAGTTGATTGCTAAGATCTAGCAATCTAGTTGAGTTATTGTTAGTTGAGCTCAGTTCACTGAGCTCTAGTCATTAGTTAAGTCAGTTGAAGGTCAGTTGAGTAGTTATGATTGTTGTTAACTCACTGATCTCTCAGTTAACTAGTCAATCAACTAAAAATAGACCCAGTCATGCATGGAATTCGAATTGCCTAGTTGAGTGGATGGAAAAGGAACATTTGTATTTATAATTGTATATTGTTGAGTGTACAGTGCTTTTGCATTGAGCAGGTGATCAATTCCCTTTGCATTAGCGCAAGCAAATAGGAAATTTCCCTATCTTTTAGGAGCTTAATTCCTCCAAGATTGCGCAAGGAAATAGGAGGTTGGTTGAGGCTTGAATTGGCTAAGTGTTGGCCAAAGTAGGTCATGAAGCAAGAGAACAGTTTTACAGTGCAAGGTGTGCTTTAGAGTTGAAGCAAGACATGGTAACTATTTCTCTTTCTCACTTGAATTAATGCAAAGCAGCGGATGGGTGTTTCCCAGTTGGGTTCCCCTGTAAAATCATTGTGTTCTTTGTGTTTTGATGGTTGCACATCATTGCATGCATTTCTATCGTGTGTTTTCCTTTCCGTAGAATAGTAGAAGAAATTTGTGTCTCTTGATTTCAATTCGATTTCATTAGCAGTAGCAAATTTCTTGCAATTTCTACAATAAATATTTGCAATCTTGGGATAGTTTCTTGAACATATCCACTATGAGGTTGGTCAAAGAAAAAGATGTGGCTGAATTGTACAAAAACCTCCTTTCAATTAAAAGGGAAGAGAATGAACCAGTTGAAGAATTCAACCAAAGATTCAACACTTTAGTCAAGCTCATCTCTTAAAAGCTTAAGCCTCCAAATAAAGTGGTCATTGCAACTTACTTTCAAGCCTTTGATGGAGGGATAGCATATTCAATTAGAACTAATGTACCTACTAATCTCCTCCATGCTCAAGATATAGCCCTCAAACTTAGTAGAGTCATGCAAGAGGTTGAGTCCATACAAATGGTTGTTGTGGATCATGATGACTCCTTTTCAACGTTCTAAGAGAAATCAAAGACCAAACCCTTGTTTTGTCTCATAATTATAGTGTCATATGTTCCCAAATTGACAAGATTAAGGAAGAACGAGACACACAAAGGTCACCTAGCAAGCCAAGTATGGATCCCCCAATTGTTGTGTACCCCATCCAAATAGGGCCTTCTCTATTTTACATAGCACTTAGGTTCGACAATAAGGTCTAAAACTTAAAAGGGTTGTGTGCTACGTTTTGAATTGATGACCAATATTATGCCCCTCGGGATAATGAATGGCTTAAGTCTGCACATAACCAAAGGATATGATAATACATGCACCATTGGTTCTGAGAAAGTAGAGGTCCATGGGATGATAGAAACACCAAAAGTGTCCTTAGAGGGGTACCCCGAGCGAGAAATGAGAATTGAAATAGTAGTTGTGGACATCCCTGTTGAATGGGGAATCCTCCTCTCAAAAATATTGGTGGAAAAATTGGCTGTTATTTTCCAAGAAGACAAATTTTACGTCAAGATCCCCATGGAAGAGAGCTCCACTAGACCCTTGATAGTACGCCATTGTGATTCGGATGATGAATTGCTTGAAGAGAATCATGAATTTGGAGAATGGAGGGTATATGTGAGGGAACCTAACCCTAACCCTGAACTCGAAGGGACTTGGAAGTTGTATTTTGATGGGGCTTGCTCAAAGACAGGTTCTAGGGCAGGCATTGTCCTAATATCTCCATCAATGAAGCACACATTGTTTCCCTTAAAACTTGAGTTTAATTGTACTATCAACGTGGCCGAATATGAAGCTTTGATTCTAGGACTAGACACTGCCATTTCTAAACAGATCTGCAAGTTGATAGCCATTGGGGATTCTGATTTGATTATTTCTCAAGCTAAAGGTTCTTTCAACACAAAAAGCAAGAAATCGATACCATACAAAGAACGAGCATCCAACACCATAAAAGAGTTTGAAATCTTTGGCATAAAGGCATTTCCCACGAACAATAATTGCCTTGCCAATGCCCTTGTTGTGGCAACCTGGAGTGACCAAATCCTCAATGAAGAAATATCCAAGCATGGAAGGTGCATGGTGGATACCATAAACCGACCCACGGTTCCTGATTATTCCAAGCATTGGCCCGTTTTTTAGGATGATAAAGAGATAACATGTTTTCTACAAGGTGATGAAGACACTGTTACCCACCACCTGTGGGTAGTACATATAAGAGAAAAAAATCTCCTAGATGGTCCTCAGCAGGCAACCAACAGCCCCTTGCAGCTGCCAGATAGCTCGATGTGCCATTATCTCCGCCCCCTGAGCCAGCCATTTGGTCCCTTGCCCATTAGTTATGATTGTATGTTTGAAGGTGGACCTCCCAACCTCGAAGGTATGGCTTTTCATTGGTATAGTTGAGTACACTTCCTTACCTATCATGGGCACTTTTGTGCATGGATTGGTGGGGTGATTAAGCAAAAAGAGTGAGCTAGGTTTGTACTCTTGCCTCCACTGCCTGATTTCGTGGTTAGCCTTACATCCTAGTCTCGTGGGATTTTCTTAACTGGCCATTAGCTTTAGGGTTGGCACTACATGGGAAATCCTGATTTTGGTTGCATGGTCCCGCTTCCCGACACCATATACATCACCCCCTTCCACTCATTTTAGCCCCATTCATCTCTTTTCCCATCTAGGTCCACATGTGTCCACTGGGTCCACATAGGGTTAGCCTCCCCCTCCCCTTGTCTGCACTTTGGGTCGAGCCTGGAACGATGCTCCGAAGGTTAAAAACAAAAGAAAAAGCATAATTTGGCCACTCTCAATAGGAAATGTACCACAAAATGAAAAATATGGTCGGGGCATACAAATTTAGCACGTGGGCAAAAGCCAAACATGAGCTCTACCCCTTAATTATGGCCATCACCCTGGTTCCTATGGACACTAGATGAACCCCCCTCCACATAAAGGAACCCATGTTTTTCCCAACCCCTGGTGGGCAATGAAATGCCCCACCTTAAAAGGGGGTACACAAAAGCCAAACATGAGCTCTACCCCTTATTTATGGCCATCACCCTGGTTCCTATGGATACTAGATGAGCCCCTCTCCACATAAAGGAACCCATGTTTGTCCCAACCCCTGGTGGGCAATGAAATAACCCACCTTAAAAGGGGGTACGCAAAAGCCAAACATGAGCTCTACCCCTTATTTATGGCCATCACCCTGGTTCCTATGGACACTAGATGAGCCCCCCTCCACATAAAGGAACCCATGTTTTTCCCAACCCCTGGTGGGCAATGAAATGCCCCACCTTATAAGGGGGTACCTACTGCTATATCCTACACATCATGCTCATCCCCTGGAGCCCCGAGTAGTTATAAAGAAAAACCAATTAAAGGCAAAAGTCATATGAAGAAGGGTGGAAAAACAAAGGTCAAGGTAACTCATGTACCATGATTTGCTCCCTCCTACACTCATATACCCAAAGTGTGGGCTTCCCTCATCATAGCTACCCTTGTAGCATGACATATGGCTTGTAAGCTCTTTTACTTGGCTATTCTAATGATTTGTTCTATTGGAGGGCAAGGGGACGCATTGGATCTTATGCAGGATTATAGGTGGGTCTCCATTTGGAGCTTGGTCTTCCTATATGGGGTCCTAGCCCTCCAGAGGGCCACATTGGCACTTGTAGGGTGAGCATTGAGAGCCATGGGCATCCATCATAGCAGAGAGTACTTCATGGATCCCCAGTACCACTCATGGATTATTCGTACTCCACCTTTTGGATGAGGATGATGCACTTGGTTCACCATGCCCAGTCGGCTCCACACTTGCACCATACACTTGGCAGATGTTACAGGGTCTAGATGAGGATGTGTCTCACTGCAAGAGACAAAGGGAGGGCTTATGTCATCATCCTAGCCTTCACAGATGGTTTACGGGCATGTTTTATCTACTTGGAGACCCATGAAGATGTCCTTGTGCCCCCACACCCACTTGGGAGCACTACAGTGACTTACTTGGAAAACGAGGGGCCAACCCCTTGTCCACTATGTTTGGAGTCCATTTTCTCACCATGACACACTTTGGACTTCATTAGACCTCCTCAAAGGCCCAACAACTCATTATATTGATCATTTTGCCCTCTTAAGAGGCTTATTTTTATGTTAATGAGCTATCTTGGTGGGCTTGTCACCAAGTCATGCCATTATTGAGCATTAGTCTATTATTTGGGGCTAAATAAGACAAATTAGGCTATTTGAATCCCCTATTGGATTGTATAAATAGATGAGAGGATGATTCATTTCTCTCCTCATCACTTGGATTGGGTTATTAGCTCTTGTGAGAATTTTGCATTCCTTTTTGGAAGACGAGTTTGGTTTCATGGAATGAATTTTGATGTTTGGATCTATTTCTCTTGGTCCTAGAGCTTCATTATTGGCATAATATGATGATTGGATATACTCATTTGTACATGTAGGTGATATTTTTCATGCTTATTCTTTTTATGTACTTTGTCACATGAATGTTGCTAGCAATTTCACTATATAGATCTGAAATTTACTGCTATTCTATACGAAATTGTGGAAATTTTGGTATTTTGAAGCGTTGCATCATTGCATGTATCGTGTATGAATAGGCGAATGTTCCTAGAGGTTATCCTTGTTGAAAAATACCTTGATAAGTCATCAATTATTGCATATTGAAGTATACAATCTTCTGGCAGCTAATCTGATGCGCTAATTGCCATGCGAAGTTGTCTAGAGGTCTCCTTGATTGGGTTTGGACTCTCCAAATCACAAATTCTCTTTGACTCCATCTCTCCCAGAGGATAAGGCACTAATCCTTCCATAGGTGATCACTGTTAAAAATATTTCTCTCACCTCTCCTCTTTCTAGGCCTAGCCTCCATAGGCCGTCTAGGGCATCATTTTTCTCCCATTGTAACCATCAAAAAACTTCGACCTCTTATCCATAACTACGCTAGGGTTTTCTCTAGAGGCCCTCCAAATTTCAAGAAATTCTGACAGTGGGATCTTGAGATATAGCAAGCCCTAGCTCAAGGATCGTTTCTTGCCCTAGGTTTCCCTTGGCTAGTGTCCTCATTTGGATCATTGCATTCAATTCTAGAAAGAAGATTTGTCCTTTGATCCTCTTCTCTTCCATAATTAGGTCAAGCCCCTCCTTGGTTGATCAACTCCACATCCTTGACCTAATTTTGGGTCCACTTGGTCCCGTGTGGTCCCACAACCTTACAACTCTAATTCCACAAAGATCACATAAAGACCATTTCTTCATAAGGATTCTTGGGTCTAGGAACCCTCTTGACAAGACATATTCCCAAACCCTAGCCTCAAAGATCCTCTTAGCCCTTCCTAGAGAGCCTATCACCTTGCTTTTTGAGCAAGAAAGCCATATAATTGAGTCTCTCTTGTGAATAGGCCTTGGGAATCACCCTTCATCTTTTCATTGACATATTCATTATTGTGATTCCTCTTATATCGGGTCTCCTCCCATCGGTGAAAGTCCGTAAAGAGCAGGGAGCCTTAATTGAGGTGACAATGCGTTATCGCTCCCTTATTGCCCCTTGACCTAGTAGTTACTCTATAGGATCCCCTCCTAGGACCCCTGCTAGTTTGAGCGGTAACAGAGACCAATGTTAGGAAAGGCAATGTGCTTGAGGAAAAGCAATTTGATAGAGACGACAAAACCCGAACCAACAATGAAGTCCAAGAATCATCCAACTTCGTTGAACTCAATTTGGGCTCCTCTTCATCTCCTCAAATGATTAAAATAGGCAGAGGTTTGTCCAAGAAAGAGAGAAATGAACTCGAAAAGTTGTTGAGAGAATTCAAGGTTGTATTTGCTTGGTCTTATCAAGATTTCAAAGCTTATAGCCCTGAAATTATACAACACACCATCCCTCTTCAAGAGGGGGCTAAGTCTGTCAAGCAAAAGTTAAGAAGAATGAATCCAAAATTGGCCCCTGTTGTTAGGGAAGAGCTCCAAAAGATGGTAGACGTCAGTGTAATAGCTCCCATTAGGCATTCCTCATGGATCTCTAATCTTGTTGTTACCTTAAATAAAACTGGTAATATTAGGATGTGTATCGATTTCAAGGATCTAAACAAAGTATGACTAAAGGATAACTACCCATTACCAAATATGGAGAATTTATTACAACACATAACCAGATCTAAGTTAATGTCATTCCTTGATGGTTTCTTTGGGTATAATCAAGTAGTGGTCAAGGAGGAAAATCAACTAAAGACAACGTTTACCACTCCTTGGGGAAGTTATAAATTTGTTAGGATGCTTTTTGGGTTATTAAATGTTGGATCTACTTTTCAAAGGGCCATGGACTTTGTTTTCCAGGAATGGATAGGGAAGATTATGGAGGTATATCAAGACGATCTTATTGTTGCTTCCAAAGAATGATATGATCATTGTAAACATTTGAGAAAGGTATTTGAGAAATGTAGATAGTATAATATTTCTCTCAACGCTAAGAAATATATATTTAGGGTACATCATAGGAAATTGCTTGGTCATATTGTTTCCAAGAATGGGATTAGCACCAACCCTAAAAACATAGAAGCTATTAAAAATCTCTCTGCCCTAAAGGACAAAGGAGCTTTGAGGTTGTTCTTCGGTAAGATCAATTTTGAAAGGAGATTTGTCCCAAATTTCACTGAGATTGTCAAACCAATGAATGACTTGCTAAAAAAGGATGTAATGTAAGTATGGGATAGCAACAAATATACATATTTTGAAGATATTAAGAGTAGGATTGCTTTGGCTCCCGCCCTCACTAGTCCTAATTACTCCAAGGATTTCATCATTTATATCTTCGCCTCGAAGGACACAATTGCAGGAATACTAATGCAAAAGGATGATGAAGGAAACGAGCAACCCATAGCATTTATGAGCAAGCCACTGAGAGATGCAAGGACAAGGTACAGTCACTGAGAAATAAACATACGCCCTTGTCAAGTCGCTTAAGTATTTTTGGGCCTATGTGGGGTACAACAAGATACACGCCTTTGTCCCCTATCATGTAATGAAAGATGTATTATCACAAGTTGATTGTATCGAATCGAGGGGAAAATGGGTGTCGAAAATCCAAGAGGGTGATCTAGAGATCTGTCCCAAGAAGATTATCAAGGAGCAGGTGTTGGCTGAAATGTTAACTAAAAATAATAGTGAGGCTATAGAAGGGAGTGAGGGTGAGCAAGTTTGTGCCATAGCTATTGAACTTGAGAATGATGAATGCATTATGACATTATATATTACTTACAAAGTCTGACTACTCCCCTAGGATTAGTGGATCATAAGAGGAGGGTCATTAGGTTGGCCACTGAATATTGCCTAACTCAAGACGGCCTAGGATGGATGAGCCCTGATGGGGTTATTCTCTGATGTGTTAGCAAAGAAGAATCCAAGGACTTGGTCAAAGAATTTCATGTTGGGTTTTGTGTGGGACATTGTGTCGCTAAGACCACCGTGCATAAAATATTGAGGGCAAGATACTATTGGCCCACCATATTTGTTGATACCTTAGATTTTGTCAAGAAATGCCAACCATGCCAACTATTCATGGGTAAGCAACAATTCCCAACATTGCCCCTTAAGAATGTTATTGTGGAAGCACCTTTTCAACAATGGGGCCTCGACTTCATCAGAGAATTCAAAGATAACTCGAGTAATGGGCACAAATGGATCCTCACTGCTACGAATCACTTTACAAAGTGGGCGGAAGCAATACCCACAAAGAGAGCCACTGACCAGGTGGTCATGGAATTCCTAGAGGAGAAAATCATTACAAGGTGTGTTATCCCGACTAAAATTGTGATTGACAATGCTAAAGCATTTGATTCTATGGCATTGGCTTCTATGTGTTATAACTATGGAATTATGCCGGCACACTCGTCTAATTACTATCCTCAAGGAAACGACCAGGCTAAGTCTAGTTATTAGAACCTCACAAACATTATCAAAAGAACAGTGGGGCAAAATAAACGAAACTAGGATAGTAAAATCAAGTATGCCTTCTAGGTCGATCATACCACCATGAAAGCCTCCACCGGATATAGCTCGTTTCAATTGGTCTATGGAACTGAGGGAAGGTTGCCCGTTCAATTAAAATCGCCAGTAATGGAATGTTTGAAGGCCTTCCCTAACCAACAAAATGCCATACAAGTTAAAATTGATCAAATCATTGAGGCCGATGAAGTTCGTAGGAAGGTTATTGACCAGTTGGGTCGAAGCTCAGAAAAGATGAAAGATGCATTCGATAAACATGCCAGAGTGAGAAATATGGGACCTGGAACCCTTGTCCTCTTGTGGGACAAAAGAAGGGAAAAGCCTAGTATGCATAAGAAGTTGGATAACCTATGGATTGGTCCCTATAGGATCTCAGATATAGAAGCCATTAATTCATATCACCTCGAAACCCTTGAAGGAGAATCAATCCCCCTCCCTGTGAATGGCCAACTCCTAAAGGAGTACCATCCTGAGGGTACATGACATTACATTTTATGCACGGTAGTGTAAGATGCATTGCATGTTTCCTTTTGCATAGCTACTATCATCATATTATGTTCTCATGCTAGATTAGATTGCATTGTAGATTAGTATTGCACTTAGAATAGATTTACTTTTCTGTATGGATTTATTACTTGATGAACAACATGGGCGATAAAAGTACGCCCAGTGCACATGCTCCCAAAAGTTGTATTATGACGTGTAGGATATAGGTCTACATCCCAGGAAATTGTTGGAGTTCCCATGAGCTCCGATGTAACCCACCAAAAGTGAGTACCCCTAGGAGAATTTTTCTCCTAATCATCTTCTTCCAGTCGACGACTAGCAGCCCCTAACAGCCACCTTGTAACCAAGATGTGCCATTTTATCTCTGCCACCTGCATCAGCCATATGTTTCCTTGCTCATTTGTCAAGAGCACATGTTAGAAGGTGGGCAATCTAATCCAAAAGATATATTATTCATTGTGCAATCGGGTGCTTTTGGTTGTTTTTCATTTGGGCATTGGGCATGGATTATTGAGTGACTTGGAAAAAGTGGGGGTTTTGACTGTGGTTTTGTTCCCTCACCTTAAATGGGGGGTTAATCTTCAATTCCAGTCCAGTGGGACCTCCCTTAATGGCCCATGGCTTTAGGAAAGGCACTACTTGGGAAACCCTGATTGAGATAGCGTGGTTCCGATTTTCCATTCCAAACTTATCACTTCCCTTCGTACATTACGAGCCCTATACTCAACGTCCCGTCTCTGGGTCCACTGGGTTCTAGCAGACCACCCTCCCCTTGTCCACATGTCTGGGCCCAGCCATGAAATGTTGCCACGGGAGGGTGATGCAGCGAAAAGAAAAGTAAAAAGCATATCATGGCCACAAGCAAGAAACAAAAGAAAAAGAAGATTCTAAAATGCAAAATATGGTTGGGTCATTAACATTAGCACATGGGAAAAAACCAAGCATGAGCTCTAACCCTTATCATTATGGTCGTCACTGGTTCCTAAGGCCAATGTTGCCCTGCCACATCATAAAAGGAATCCTTGCATGTCCCAACCCCTAGTGGGCGATAAATTGCCCCCACCTTTAAGGGAGTGATCCACTGTGACACATCTTCACAGCATGCTCTCATTTCATAGAGCTTTGAGCAATAATACAAAGAAAAAATTAAGAAAAGGCAATAAGAGGGGTGGAAAAACAAAGATCGAGGTAACTCATGCATCCAAAATTGCTCCCTCCTCACATCTATATGCCTAGAATATGGATTTCCTCATCATTGCTACCCCTTTTGACCATGGCATATGGCTCTGAGACCTTCTCCCCTTCACTACATCATTATTTGCATGACACCTATTGATTAAGGGATGTACCAGGGACCTATCTTTCCCCTTAGGGGCTGGGAACACCTAATAGGATTGTCAATTAGCCACTCCTACCTAGGGAGGTAACACTATTACATGATCAAAGCCCCAAATTTGGAATGAAAGCCCCATATGAAGTGTCAATTTGCCCTTGACTAGCAAGCTTAGTCCACTTAGATGCATTAATGATAATTGTACATAATGGTGAAGATGCAACACTGGACATTGTGTGTGATTGGTAGATGGTTTTCATCATGGGATAAGCAACTTAACTGGGGCCAAAGTCCACTAGAGGAGCATTATGACACCCTACAGGTAAGTGTTGAAAACCATGGGACTCCTATCACTTTCAAAGCATCATTCCATTCCATAGGCACCTACAGCACCCCCAACAGTCTGCACTTTGCCCCACAGTATTCATGAGATGATGCACTTGGACAAGCATGCCCTAGTCGGCTTAGCAGTGTGCACATGGTTTGGCAGTTGATCTAAGGCTCGGATGAGGTTTGTCTCGCCCTCTAAGACAAGGGAGGGCTAGCACCATGCTCAAAGCCCTCAATGTTGGAGCAGAATCATGCTATTCTATCACCATGAGACAGATGAGACCCATTTTGTGCCCCAAACACAAAACAGGGGTCCACACAATGATTTGCATGGAGATCTAGGGGCCAACCCCTAGATCATGATTTTTGGATTCCTCTACACTCATTTTGGCACTATAGGGGCCCAACACATGCCTCAAAGAGGCCTACGCATGGATGACATCATCATTTTGGCCTCTTTGTGGGTGATTTATCTTGTTTGCACATTGGTTGCTAGGTCGGCCTATGACCTAGAGTATGTTTCACACATTATTCTATGATTTTAGGGGGATTTAGGCCAAATTCAATTTAGAAGGACATGTATATATTGGAGAGATATCATTTCATCTCTCATGATCATCACACTTGGGATTTTCGGCCTCTTTAGAGGAACGCGCATTTGTTGCTTCTTTGGCTATTAGATTATCTTGGATGCATTTTGATGTTTGGAAGCTATTTTGGATTGTCTTAGGAGCTATTTCTTTGGTGAATGCATGGATGTACTACATGTTATCTTGTAAGTGCCTATTGTTGAAGATTATTTTGAATTGTCTAATGTATGGAATTGTTACTTCTAGATTATGCTTGTTTATGCCCTAATTTGTTGAAAATAAATTTTAAAGGCTATCTAGTTGAGAATTGCATATTGTACTCATCATGTAATGAATGTTCCTAGTGGAGGAATCCTTATAACTCTCCATCAAACTCCATTTTCCTTGGAAGTGGGTAATTGCTTAAAATCGATCCCTAGGGCATCACTTTTCGACCTCCTTGGAAACAAATTTAGCCTATCTAACGCATCCTTGACTCCATATGCCCAAAGGACAAGGCACTTGTCCAAGTCCTTAGTGATCATTCTCACATCTCATCTCATCTATAAGGATAGGACAACAAAACTAGGGCTTAGAGTGAAATTCTATAGGAGAGGTCTTGTGGAGGCTTGAGAGCCTAAACATCAAGTGGAAGGTCTTGGGTACTTGACCTATAAACTTGGTGGGCATCCACTTAAATTTCCTACATAAAATCTCTTGCCCTAGGTATTGCCCTAAGAGGGAAACCCTAACTTTCTCTTCCTTAACTCGAGGGCTTCCTTGAAGGTTGTATGAGATTTGTACTTGTTGAAGTATATCTTAAGAAGCCTTTTCTTTCCATTGCCTTGACCTTGGGAACTCCAATACTCAAGCAACATCAACAAACACTAGGGTTTGTGCATTTTCTTTCTAGATCTCTCATAGAAAGCACATTGTTTCTTAGTGAAGCCTTATTCCTGAAATTTGAGTCTTTCTTAAGAGATTCTAGCCCATCACCTTATATTTTAACCTTACAGTACCTTTCATAGGTGATCCTATCCTACTAGGACTCCTCCCTATAGAAATTTTGTGTCCTGTAGTCCCACTCAGTGTCAATTTGTTTTACACATCATGTTTCACACCCACAATCCCATGGTTAATTGTTGATTTAAACATGAATATTAAATTCAATTAAAACACATGAGACTACCACTACTTTTTACTTTCAGCTGTTAATTTTTCACAAGCATACACAAAAAAAATTGGACATTGATATTTTTGGTCAACACGGCCCTGGAAAAACCCTGAAGGGACAACCAGTTTGGAGGATTTTATTTTGCTTATCTTAGAGAATTTTTACAGCATTAAATACACCACGGGATACTTATCTCCCTTTCAGAAACTCAGGATAGCTTCCTAGAAACTCGTGCCACTGTTTTGGAAACTTTTCCTTGGAATTCGAGCCACAACCAACACTTTAGCCCTCGATTTTCATGCCACTGATTAGCATGCAAAACCCTAAAATTTGTGCCACTAATCAAGAAATCGCTCCTCGAATTTCAAGCCATAGACTCAGAATTTATGCCTAAAAATTCATGTCAATCAACCGAGCATTTAATGCATTGAATCTCCTCGATTTCAACATTGAGTTGACTGTTGTCCCTGCCTCAATTTCCTAGATTTTCGGGCCTATCAAGACTTTGAAAGTACGTTGAAGCTACCTCGAAATTAGTGTTGGAACCTCTGCCTTCTCCTTGGTATGTGTGCCACTGTCCCAGCTAAAACAGTGCGAAACACGCATGTAGATTTCAATGAAATTCATTAATCAATGAGCAAGCACAAGCTCAATAATAATACAGAGATATTTACAGAAAATAGAAACATCAAGTTTCTATTTAGAATCTAGATAATGGAAACAAACAGTTTCATCTAAGAAACTGCTAAAAGAATAGAAATTAGCAACAGCAAAAAGAATGAGCATTAAATACTTAAATACTAAATAGGATTATTCTAATACCCTCCCTTAATGCTCAATCTATTTACAACACCAATAGACCCTCTGAATTTTACAAATTTATCAGGACCAAGAGGTTTGGTGAAGATGTCTGCGGGCTGCTCTGTTGTGGGAACATATTGCAACTGAACTGATCCGTCTTCAACAAGCTGGCGAATGTAGTGGCAATGAGTTTCCACATGCTTTGTTCGTTCATGAAAGACTGGATTCTTGGCAAGTTTGAGCACTCCCTGATTATCACAAAACAAAGAAGTAGGCCCTGTCTGGGAAACATGCATATCTGCAAGCATACGTCGAAGCCAAACTGCCTCACAGGATGCCTTAACTGCTCCCCGATACTCTGCTTCTGTTGAGGAGAGAGCCACTGCCTATTGCTTCTTACTAGTCCAAGTAACAGCACCGGATCCTAGACTAAACACATACCCAGCTGTAGATTTACGGTCATCGACCGAACCAGCCCAGTCAGAATCTGTGTAACCACTGAGTATAGGATCGGAACTGCGAGTGTAGAGGAGTCCATAATCAGAGGTGCCACGCACATATCGTAGCACACGCTTTGCGGCTATCCAATGATCAGCTTTAGGAACTGACATGAAGCGGGAAATGTAGCTTACTGCAAAACTGATGTCAGGTCTGGTGGCAGTAAGATAGATGAGACTGCCCACTAATTGCCTGAATAAAGTTTCATCCACAAGGGGAGAGGATGACTGTGCTGAAAGTTTGAGCCCTGGTTCCATAGGAGTCGTGGTCGGTTTGCAATCCTGCATTCTGAACCTGTCCACAAGATTTTTGGCATACTTGGACTGAGAGAGAAAGATATGATTTTCAGTCTGCCAAACTTCAACCCCCAGACAATAATGAAGAAGTCCCAAGTCTGTCATCTCAAAGGTTCTGCATAAATCTTGTTTGATCCCATGGATCAAATGTGCAGAGCTGCCAGTAATGATAAGGTCATCCACATAGACAACCACAAACAAGATATCATCACCAGTATGCTTGATATACAGGTTTGCATCAGATGGGCTTCGCTGAAAACCCTGATCTGTCAGGTACTGATCAATTTTCATGTACCAAGCCCGAGGAGCTTGTTTCAATCCATAGAGTGCTTTAGCTAATCGACACACTTTCTGTTCTTGACCAACAACCTTGAATCCTGGAGGCTGTGTCATGTAGACTTCTTCTTGGAGATCACCATTTAGGAAAGCACTCTTTACATCCATCTGATGAACTTTCCAATTGAACTGAGCTGCTAGGGCAAGGACAAGCCTTATGGTACTCATCTTGGCTGTAGGAGCAAAAGTCTCTTCATAGTCGATGCCTTCCTTCTGTGAGAACCCTCGAGCCACAAGACGAGCTTTATACTTGTCTATGGTTCCATCAGCTTTGTATTTCACTTTATACACCCATTTGCAGCCTATGGGTTTTTTTTCTGCAGGAAGATCAGAAAGGGTCCATGTGTGATTCTTCTGAAGACTCTGGAATTCGGCTTCCATAGCCTGTTCCCACTCAGATGTACCCTTAGCCTCTAAATAGGTTTGAGGCTCAAAAATACTGTGTAGGTTAGCCATAAGAGCAAAATTGACTGTTGACTGTTGTTTGTTCTTATGTCTAGAAGTTCTACCTTCAAGGAGCTCATCATCCCGGAGATCACCAATGGTTTTAGCCCACCATTTAGGCCGAAGAGTAGAGGAACCAATATCAGGAGGAGGTGGAGAAGACTCAAGAGCAATAGGGGCAGCAAGAGGAGGGTTATTTTCTGGAGGAAGCTTAGAGAGAGTATTATCAAATGCTGATGCTACATCATCCCTCCCATCAGGTGGACCGACCGGAAGAAGAACACTGTGAGGCTGATCCTCAGAACACTGCTCAGAAGAAGAAGACTGAAAGAATCCTCTGCCTTCATCAAATACTACATCCCGACTGAAGCTAAGACGACCAGTGGCTATATCTATCAGCCTATAAGCCTTGTGATGATCACTATACCCTGTCATCATGAGTTTCTGGCTTTTGGAATCCAACTTAGAGCGCTTAGCAGCTGGAATCCAAACATATGCAACTGAGCCAAATACTTTGAGGTGACTGATCTTAGGCTTACGGCCAGACCAAACCTCTTCGGGAGTCTTCCCTTTAACAGCCTGAGTGGGTGATCGGTTAAGAAGATAAACAGCAGTAAATACTGCTTCAGCCCAGAATTTGTTTGGAACACTCCTGTGTTGTAACATGGAACGAGCCATTTCAACAACCGTGCGGTTGCGACGCTCGACAACACTGTTCTGCTGAGGAGTGTAGGGGGTGGTTAACTGACGTTTGATGCCATGAATATCACAGAAGTTGGCAAAAGCTGAAGAACAAAATTCCCCCCCGTTGTCGGTCCTAAGAGTCATGATGTTACAGCCAGACTCTTTTTCAACTAAGGTTTTAAACTTCTGAAAAGTACTAAGAGCATCAGATTTATTTTTTAGAAAATACACCCACATCTTTCTACTGAAATCATCTACAAGAAGTAAAAAATATTTGCAAGCAGTGATAGAAGCTGTATTCATAGGACCACAAATATCAGCATGAAGTAACTGGAGTACCTTAGATGCGCGCCAAGATTCTCCATCCTTGAATGAAGACCGATGTTGCTTTCCCGCTTGACAGGCGCCGCATACCCCCAACTGCTGAGTTTGAATATCAGGTAATCCTGACACAAGTCCCTCCCGAGAGAGCTGAGAGAGATACTGCATATTTAGATGCCCATATCGCTGATGCCATAGAGTGCTGATGGAAGAGACACGCGCTGCTAGAGCCACTTCTGAAGAGTCACCGGTGTCAAGTAGCCTGTATAGACCATGGTCCTCTAGGCCAACAGCAACTGTAAGACTAGTCTCCCGCGCACTGAACACTACATCAAGCTGAGGAGAATTTCTCATAATCTGGCTGACAGACAGCAGATTAATTTCCATACCAGGAACATAGTATACATTCAGAAAGATGAGTGTGCGCCCACCAGACTGGATTTGAACTGTACCTCTGCCAACTACTGTGTACTTTTCACCTCCGCCAAATACCACGGAATCACTGAAAAGTGAGAAGTCAATAAACCAGTCACGCCTGTGAGAAAAATGGCGTGATGCACCAGAATCAATATACCAGGCAGAGGACGGAACATGATCTGAAGACCTTTTAGCCATAAAGGCGTAAAAGGCAGAATCTGTCTGTTCGGAATGTTCTGCAACATTTGCTGTCTGATGAAGCCCTCCCTGTTTCTTCTGTTCAGAGGCAATCCTCTGTCGACAATCTTTCTTTATGTGGCCGAACTTGTGACAGTAATTACACTGCACATTTTTCTTCCTAGTAGGATCAAAAGGCTGAGAAGAACCTTTTTGCTGAAAGGACTGAGAGGACTGATATTTGGCAGCAAAAGCATTTTCTGAGGAGGCTGATGTTGTACCACTCCCAAATTGTTGTTTCCAACGATCCTGCTGCATGAGTTTGGTGCATAACTCTGGAAACTTCAGATCAACATTAGTGGCGGTAATGTTGAGTGTTTCTATGAAGTGCTCATAAGATTTTGGTAGACTTTTCAGAGTGATGACTACCATATCTTCTTCCTCCATGGTGCGGCCAATGGCTTCGAGCTGCTCACGAATGTCTTTAATCTTGTTGAGATGTTCCTGTAAAGACATATGTTCGTCCATCATGATGGAGAACAACTGATTTTTGAGAAAGAAAGCTCTGCTCTTGTCAGATGTCTCGTGTAATTCTTTCAACTGTTGCCAGATCTCGGCAGCTGTCTTGCCAGAAGGAATCTGCGGTAACTGATCATCAGCTACAGAGAGCTTGAGAAGCATAACAGCCTCTCGATTTCGATCATCAAACTTATCTTGATCGGTACCCGTTGTACCTGGACGAAGCTCTTTGCCCAAAACAAGCTGATCAAGACGTCTGTATCCAAAAATGGTCAACATTCTTTGTTTCCAGATGTTATAATTGCTGCCATTAAAGCGTTGATTGCCTTCCAACATCAGATTGGTTAGCGAAGCCATTTGCACGTTTCCCAAGACACAAAAAATAATAAAGAAGGGCACAAATTTCAATGCAGATGTTCACTGATCTGATACCATAAAACAGTGTGAAACACGCATGTAGATTTCAATGAAATTCATTAATCAATGAGCAAGCACAAGCTCAATAATAATACAGAGATATTTACAAAAATAGAAACATCAAGTTTCTATTTAGATAATGGAAACAAACAGTTTCATCTAAGAAACTGCTAAAAGAATAGAAATTAGCAACAGCAAAAAGAATGAGCATTAAATACTTAAATACTAAATAGGATTATTCTAATACCAGCTTGGAAACGCGTGCCTGTACCTTGTTGTTGTGCATTCTCTCCTTCAAGAAATTCTATCTTAGCTTCTTCACCTCTTCTCCTTCTCCTCCTCTTCACTTCTCCAACTCTACACTTGAAGAACGAGCCTCCTCTTTGTAAGGGCCCTAAATTCAGAATTTAACATGGTCTAGCAAATTCATGTTCAAAAAAACTGTGAAGCCTTAAATTCGAAATTTAACAGAGTTTAACAATATTTCTACTCACAAATATGAAATTTTAATACAAAATTTATCCATTCTTCTATTGAGTACCAACATGTCTGCTCTGTCGCGACTTATGCTCTCGCTGGAAATCAGTTGAAGATGTTTTTGAGTGTTGTTCTCGCTGCTGCAATTACCAAACCGCCATTTTCCTCCCAGCCTATCTGGGGTCTACCTATACAGTCCCCAAATCCAGAAGACAAGTTTTCTAGCCCCCGTGCCCAAAACCCAAGAATAATGAAGCTCAATGTCTGTGACTCTGTTAGAACTTCCTCCTCTGTCTCTTTCCAACTCAAAACGAATTTCCCACAGTTTGAAACAAAAAATGGTGTTTTTCTTCAGCCCTCCTTCGTTCCTTATATGTTTAAATCCACCGCCTTCCAACCACCTTGCTGTCGGCCTCCTCCCCCCTTCCACTGACTCATGCTTCCTTCCGTTGCCATCCTCATACATTCTGGACCTTTCCTTATTATTTTTTTATTGTTTGGCTAGAGGCGGTTATATTCTTCTTTTTAAATGAAGCTCTGAATGGTTCTTTTATAGATTTACGAATTAGCAATATTTTATTTTATCACATTTCTATTTTAATTAATTTGTTTTATTTTCTTTTTAAATTGCTTTATTTTAACATATGGATGAATTAATTAATTAATTTTCATTAAATTAAAATATCATTTAAATAAGCTTTTGGTTAATTATATGATTATTTTAAACAATAATTTATGCACATTAATGGCATGGGTTATTAATAAGAATAATTTAGCATCAAATTGATAAGTATTAAACTAAAATAATAAAGAGATATTTACTATTTTTTTTAGAGTGTCATGTCTAGGACAAGATCTACCTTCTTAATGGTTTAAGTATTCAATCTAGTATATTTTTCTTTAAATAATTAATTTGTTTATCGTTTATTTAGACATCATTCATAATCAATTAATAAGTATACTAGTGCAATGCATGCGATGCATGCATATGTAGCTATCGTATGCATGCCTTGTACACATGCTAATACTCTTATTCTGTCCAAAATTCAGGAAGGATTGTTACACTCTTTGCCTTCTTCCTCCCTTTTAGTCTCAAAATGATGAGAAGCCCTATCCCCAAGATCAAGGGCTGAGATTAGATTTCAACTTCTCTTGATCAATGGTGGAGATCTAATCTCCCATTGACCCCCTCTTATGTCTCCCCCTTCATTAATGAGCCTCCATAGTCACTTTAATAACTTTTTGTACGATGTACCTTTTTCTCATAAAGTCACTTTAATATTATAAAGTACAATGTACTTTTAAGACCTCATAAAGTGACTAAAAAGTCACATGACATTAATAACCAGATAAAGACACTAAAAAAGTGGGTTCACATGTTTTCCTAGGCCACGGCAAAAAGGATTGGGAAACACCTCCTGTTGATCAGTGGTTGTCATTGATGTCAACCCAAGCAGCACCAGGGGCTACCCTGATATTGCATGGGCATTTTGACTAGAAAACTTACTCTATTCTGAGTCAAGGATCTTCAAGATGGATTCTACTCGTCGAGATGTTTCTGTTGATATATGGCACGCCAAGTAATTCTTCACAGTTTGAGAGATATTCATGTTTTAAGTTAGTAAGCCCAATCAATGGGCTAAAACCCTATGGGGTTGTGGCATGCCACTCATAATTGGTTGTGGTCATTGAATAGTCAATAATTAATAATGTTTTTTTTGCTCCTAAAATCCCTCCAACATGCACTTGTTGAGGACCCTCTCAACTTAAGACATTCATATAAATAATGACCCTCATATCCTCCTGTATTAGGGATTTTGTGGCTTCAAACAAGTCATCGTGGCATTTTCGCTATAACTTGTTTTCTGCGAAGCTTCAGAAGTTGAAATTAAAACCCATTTGAGCAAAAATCTTGATGAACCTTGTGACCGAATTTCAAATCTTGGTTCACTATATTTTCGGAGATATGATACAAGGAAGTTAGGGTTTTTGCAGGCTCCCGAATTCCATGTCAAATAGGTGACGTTGGGAAAATCGTCATAACTTTCTCTCTGAGCATTGGATTCAAATTTCATAAATAGTCATAGAAAGAGGACGGACTGTAGTTTGTTAAGTAGCATTTTCAAGGCCGAAGGTCGTAACAGTGACACATGGCACTTTGTAAAAGTTCGCTCTACTGAACCAGAGTATAATCAGGTCATCATTGGACGTTGGGCATAACTCTTTCTTGAAGAATCCAATCTTGATCAAACCTGTGGGGTTGGAAAAAGGACTCAGAGGGCTACCACAGGACGAAATTTCAAACCCTGAAGATCCGAAATTACATAGATACAACAGATTCAATATCGAGCTCCTAGAAGGCAAGAAAAAGCATGCATTCAAGGATCACTGTAGTAAGGACCACACATCAACAATCAAGGGTAAGTCTCCTACAGCAAGGTATGTATGATTAGTGTTTACATTTGAAATATGAGTATCATCTCTGACATATGTTTTTGCAGGACAACGTAAGTACATACAGGGTCTCGGTTATATCTCTATGTCTCTATATGTCACAATTAGTTTTGATACCACATTTCGGATGTCCTATTCTTGATACTACACATTTGATGCTACATATTCTTGATGCTACAACAAGTCTGCTAAATCTATATGATGTTGTATGTTCATGTTACTTGTCTTGTCATAATTGATAGAATGGTCTCTGTTGTTGTACTTAGAACTTGGTCCATCACAAGTCTAGGGTATGTCATTAGTTTTTATTGTATATATCTTTAGGTCAGTTTTGGATATAGTCTTGCATAGAGTCCAGGCCTATATCAAGAGTGAGAGTCTTTGTCTACTACTGCAACAAGTCAACAACAAAAGTGACAAGCACACTTCAGGTACGCATTGTAATTTTAATTTGTATTTATTCATTATTATGCACTTACATGTGTTTTGCAGGCAGAGGTAAGTTGAAGGGTATTTTGTTTTGTTTTGGGATTGGTTTCGTCGAGCAAATTTTGCATGCAGGTAGAAGAAGATTCAAGTACAACTTCAAGCAAGAATTCAAGAGCAGAAGTATCAAATCAAAGGAATCATTGCAGCGGGACATCCTTTGAAGACATGACAGCCATCCGTATATTGTGAAGAAGTGTCAAGGCCAAGAGTCATCATTGTAAAGTTGTAAAAGAGTCATTTGTAAAAGTGTCATCATTGGAAGATTCATTATTGTAAAAGAGTCAATCTACCTAGAGTCGAAAAGGCATTATTGGGAGGTATAGGAGTCTTTGTTGGGATGATGTCATGGTTGGGTTGCAGGTCATAGTGTGATTGGGTGTTCGGTCAAAATCATTGTAAATCATATTGTATCGTGGATCGTTGTCACTGGTACGGGAATCCACACTCTTGTCTCATTTCAGTCATTATAGTGTGGCAGGGAGGTGCTAGGTTGGTGCATGGAGTTGCCTACAGGTTGGAGCCTGTGAACACTTCAGGGTGGTAAGTTGGTCTAGGATGCTGGGGCATCCATTTAGTTGACTACTGAAGAAACCAGGGCGTTGGGGTGTCCTTCCAGTGGGAGCTGGAGAAGAATGCTTTTCTAGAATTCTAAGTAGTTGTTGCTTTCATTTCAGTTGGGGCTGAAGATTAAAGAACTTATTAGAAAAGCGTTCGGTGATTTTTGACCCGGAGGGGGTTTTCCACCTAAGATTCTTGTGTCTACTGTGTTCTTTTATTTACCGTTATTACTACATAAACATTAATAATAATTGAAGATTAACTAATGCTATAAAAAGATTTAAAAGTGCTAATTGCTAAGGAATACTGATTTACCCCCCTATCAGTATTTCCAACACCTCCTTGGTAGCTTTTTCAACACTCCCATGGGTGAAAATGTGTAAAGAGCAAAGGGCCTCGGTTGTGGTGACAGTGGGCCATTGCCCCATTGTTAGCACTTAGTCTATCGTTTTGTCTTGTAGGGTTTCACTCTTCAAGGCCTACTAGATTTTGTGGTAATAAGGGAGACAGTAAAAGAATCATAGTTGGTAAGGACTGCATTCAAAGTTTTCTTAGAGTAGTGAAAGCCATTCATCAAAGGCGTAGTATCACGGGAGAATCTTCCAGATTGGAACAGGTTGTGGAATGATTTCCCCCAGGAGGAACTTCGGGACGATGATCTTCAGCACACGAGTCCTAATGAGGAGAACGTTGCCCTCGCTAGTAAGCTAGAAAAGGGCAAAGGGAAGTTCAACAATGGGAATAAGAAGAAGGACTTGAGCAGAGTGAAATGGTTTACATGTGAAGAGTTTAGTCATTATGCGAGTGAGTGTTCGCATAAGAAGAAAGGAGGGAAAGAGAAGAAGCTTGAGATAGCAATGGTCACTTCAGCTACAATCGACGAGGATGATTTCACTAGGAGATTCAACGAGGAATTTTCTCTTATCTCTCATTTCTTTGAGAGCACCATTCATGAGGATGCTTGGTTCCTAGATAGCGGGGCTTCGAAGCATATGAGAGAATATGAGAAGTGTTTGAGAGCCTAACCGATTGGGACTCTGATCTACATGTGAAGATTAGTGATAAAAGTCAACATGCAGTCAGAGGAACCGAGACTATACCATTCAAGATGGGATCAGATGGATTATTGTGAGCCCAGGATGTACATTGGGTACCGAGGCTCAGATGTAGCATGCTTTCAATCTCAGGAATTGAGTCAAAAGGGTTCAATGTTTTACTCCGAGATGGAAAAGTGATGCTCAAGCCCAGTGGATCTAACTCTAGCTTAGAGAATGGAGTCAAAGAGAATGGTTTGTACAGGCTAAAGGGCAAGCCTATTGACCAAGGAAAGAAGAAGGTTACAGAGACTCAGCGAGAGTCAAGTTCCAAAGGGAGTTCAGCGATTTAAAGGGAGAGTTAGCAACCCAAAAGGGTGCATCGTCAGAGACAAGAAAGGAGACTTCCATAACTGACAAGAAGGAGCCATGGACTACTGGTTTAAAGGCCTATCAATAAAAGAAGCAGGAGGCTTCTAGTAGCAAGGAAACTTCCAAGAAGGGTTTTGTTCTTGCAGCAGGTTTTGCTTTTGTGACAAAAGATTAAGCTTATGATGAATGTTGGAGAGCAACTGTGGAAGAGGATTTTGTTCCAATGTGGGAAACAGAGGGACTTCCAAGGTGTTGACGCCTACTGGTCAACTACCCATGTAGTGCACCTCGTTTTTTCTTGACAGAAAGAAGCAGCACCTGATCAGCATGTCCGTGCCATCCTGCCATCATCAGCAGTTTGATCTTTTTGTTTGTAAACCCAGTCTGCATGTATTAACTATAAATAATCTTAGCAGACATGAAGTCATGTATGTAATTTGCCTAGGTGGACCTAACTTTCTGATGATAATCTACGTCCCGGAAGGTTTTTTGTCTCACCGATCCACGGATCGGCAGAGTTTTCCTTCAAACCTGACCCCAAAGCCGGGATTGATTTTGTCATTAGAACTTTAGGAATCCTAGTGTGTTGATCTGCTAGATTATCGTTGTGTCGCAGAGCTGGGTGTTTTGTGAGGGTCTGTATTAAATGGGTTTGTCCCTTAAGATGTAATTTTGTAAGAGTCATGATATAATGTGTCCTGAGGGTCGAGAAATGTTTTAAATCCCCTCATGAGTCCTAAGTCCTAGGTCCTAGGTGATGTTTCCGAAGGTTTAGTTCAGTGATCCATTTTAAAATGAATTAAAAAATTAAAAAATGAATAAAAATAATAAAATAATGAAAAATAATAAAAAAATTAAAAAATCAAGCAAAAACCCTAACTAATAAAATAATAATATTTTAATGTTAATAAATCAACGGATGAGATCAAGAGATGTCTTGATCCTCATCAACGGTCGAGATCATTTCTACATGGATCACTTGAACTAGCCGTTAGGATCATTTCCTTTATATAGGGTCTTAGGGGGTCATTTCAAAAATTGTTGAACAGAAAGAAAGTAATTTAGCTGTTGAAGAAAGATTTCAAGGACAGAATGTGTCATCCACCGGAAATATTGCAGATCATCATAGTGAAAAATCAGGGATAAATGACAATGAAAAGGAGGAGCAAAAGCAAATAATACAAGATTTAAAGATGCTGGTGAAAAATCTGGAAAGTAACCAAACTAATCTTATCAATGATGTTAAAACTTTACGCACCCATCTGGAAAAACGTAATAAGGACATTGAAGACACGCAAAATCAGCATGCTAAGGAAATTGAGGCCATGAAAATTAAATATGAAACAGAAATTAGAAGCATGCAAAGCAAGATGTCAGTCTTAGAGGAAAATATGGTGACCATGAAAGTTGATCATGATAGGGAAATTGACTCTATGACATTCAATCATAACAATCAGTTGGCTGACATGCAAGCGAATCATAAAGAAGAGATAAAATTCATGCAACATTGCTTGATGGACATAGAGGAAAAGAATGATAAGGTAATAAAACACATGCAAGAAAACCATGCCATGCAAATTAGCGCTATAAGGGATGAATGCTCTAGTCAGATTGATGCCATTAGAATACAAGTTCAAAAGATTCAACAATGGTCAGATGATAAGAGAAACCAAGAGCCTTCTCATTTGCCGCAACAAGTTCCATCTTACTATGAGGAGGTCATTAGGTGGATAATTGAAGATGATCCAGATAAGCTTAAAAACGATAAAAATCAGATGCAAGACACAAACGGAATTAGCATGCATATCTTACACACTTCATCTGATAGTTTCGAAACAGAAAGTTCCAGATCATCAGTAATCGATCCTGCCAGAAAGAAAAAGCGCAAGAGGAAGAAGATTAGACGAAGATTTGATGCATCAGACGGCCGTGAGCAGCTTGATTTTCGGATAGGAAGGAGTCCTACCATATGCAAAATTGGACGTGGCACATCCGACAAGCAGCCGACAGATTTGCCTGAAAGCAGGCAAATGCTCAGTATGCACTATATTGAACACATCTGATGCCGTGAGGTATTTTTTGTATTGTATTTCTAACTCTACTCCTTGTCTTTTCAGCATTTCATTTCTGTTTTAGGATTAGATTTACTTTTCATGTTATTAGATAGTTAATAAATGAAGAGCTTTTAATCTTTCCTGTGCTTAATGTATATGTTGATTTTTTTGGGATGGACGCTACTTATTTTTGTGTTGTATGGATGCAGATTCTGGATTCTCACATTCCTGCAAGCAGCAACGTGTCCCCAAGTAGAGCCAGATGCTGACCCCTACTGGTCAACTACCCATGTAGTGCACCCCGTTTTTTCTTGACAGAAAGAAGCAGCACCTGATCAGCATGTCCGTGCCATCCTGCCATCATCAGCAGTTTGATCTTTTTGTTTGTAAACCCAGTCTGCATGTATTAACTGTAAATAATCTTAGCAGACATGAAGTCATGTATGTAATTTGCCTAGGTGGACCTAACTTTCTGATGATAATCTACGTCCCGGAAGGTTTTTTGTCTCACCGATCCACGGATCGGCAGAGTTTTCCTTCAAACCTGACCCCAAAGCCGGGATTGATTTTGTCATTAGAACTTTAGGAATCCTAGTGTGTTGATCTGCTAGATTATCGTTGTGTCGCAGAGCTGGGTGTTTTGTGAGGGTCTGTATTAAATGGGTTTGTCCCTTAAGATGTAATTTTGTAAAAGTCATGATATAATGTGTCCTGAGGGTCGAGAAATGTTTTAAATCCCCTCATGAGTCCTAAGTCCTAGGTCCTAGGTGATGTTTCCGAAGGTTTAGTTCAGTGATCCATTTTAAAATGAATTAAAAAATTAAAAAATGAATAAAAATAATAAAATAATGAAAAATAATAAAAAAATTAAAAAATCAAGCAAAAACCCTAACTAATAAAATAATAATATTTTAATGTTAATAAATCAACGGATGAGATCAAGAGATGTCTTGATCCTCATCAACGGTCGAGATCATTTCTACATGGATCACTTGAACTAGCCGTTAGGATCATTTCCTTTATATAGGGTCTTAGGGGGTCATTTCAAATCATTCTGATCTGTGAGTCTGTACTGAAAGCTCTCTTGTAAACTGATTTCTGATTAATAAAAAGACTTTGGGGTTCAAGCTGGCTGGTGTTACTCTCTGGAATTGCTGTGAGGTGTTTGCTTTTCTGCATATTTCAGTTTTCAACAGTTAAAATAGCTGATTTTTTTCAGAGCATTGTGAGTACAGGTATCTTGCTCACGTGCTAGGGTCTGAATGTTGTAGGGTTTCTGGAAAATGGCAGGTATCTCCATTTTCTCTTGAAATCTAGCAGCATCTCTTGCCCTTTTTTTTGCTGATGCTTGCTTGAGGTGTGCAGGAAACTTTTAGGTGAAGGTTATTTGTGGGCGTTTGGGGAAGTTCTGGGCTGAACCAGCCGACTCCCACAGGCTGTTCTGTGCAGAGCCCAGCTGATTGTGCCCTGGGTTAATTATTTCAAGTTCATTTCATGTTTTACATTGAGAAATTTTTCTGATTTACAGTGAAGTTCACAGTGAATTTTCTTCTGATATTTCAAGAACATTACTGTCATTATGGTTAAATCTGGCTGTTCCAGAGCTTTAAAATTTTGATTTGAGGTTAGTTTTGAAGGGTTTCACTTTAAACTCTCGCATATATCGTTGTGTGGCTGTAGCAGGGGTTAAACACTGAATTTTGAAGGGGACAACACCAGTAAACTACACTACGGATATCGTACAAGGAGCTGGTCATTGTATTGAAGTTTACTGCGCTGTCTTGCATACCAGGTTCCATTGTTTCCTTACTGCTGTAGCCTCTGTCAATAAATATGAAATGATTGTTCTGGTTTACATTCTTGGCACTGTATGTACACTTGAGACAAAACATCACAAGCTACACCTACAGAAAGGTGCCATAGAATTAATTGACAAAACACACCAGTGACAAGTCCAACCAAAACTCAGTATTTTATTGGGAAGTCTAAGGAAAATCTGTGTGCAGCTGCTTTGAAACAATTTATTGCTGCCGTCGTGTTTTAGATTTACTCCCGCCGGAAGCTGCTAAGTCACCTTGCTTACGCAGTACGTTTTCCGCACTTCATTTCTGGGTTAGGGTCGAGTTTTCCTTTCTAAAAAACGCAGTCAATGGCATAAAAATTTTCGAATTCTGTTCCGGGTATAGCTTCGAATTTGAATGCTCGTTTTGTCTTTTGGTGATTATACGTTCATGCATTTAAGCATCTGCGGCATAGTCTTTCGCGTTTTGGAGGCCGAGTGTCATCCCATCGCAGTCATCTGCGTCTTTTTTTTGTTTGGCATCTTTCCTTTGGCGTTAAACACAGGGTTACATTGCCCAGCATCTGGTGTCCGCTTGCTCATCGGTTTTCTCAGACTCCATTGAGGCCGCATTTCATTTGATTTCTCGTTTCCAGGTTTTGGGCACGCCTGCAGTCATTGTCTTCGTTTTCATCAAAATTTCGTTTCGATTTATTTCCTCAGAGCAGCGAATCCTGAAGCCTGTCAGTCGTTTTGCTTTCTCTTTCGTTGAGTCTGAGTTTGCGTCTCTTCTGGCTGCCATCCTTTGCGTGTTACCCCCGCCGTCCAAGCACTGAGCCGTATCGCTGCACCCTCGTTTTGGTCATTTTCGAATTCATTTCATCCGCTTTGGTTATGCGTAGGTGGTAGCATAGTTAGGGTTCAGTTTTATTAAGTTTCGACCTTAGTTCATTTAGATTTTAAAAATTGTAGTTTAAATGAAATAAAAATAAAAATAAAAAAGGGGTTAAGGGTAGGTTAGCAATAGTTAGGAGTTAGTATTTTTTGTTTTCACTTTAGATTTTAGTTTTGTCTATATTTAAAATAGTTTTTTTTTTTTTTTTAATGTTTAGTTCTTAGATTAAAATCTAGTCAAACTTTGGTTTTTATTAGATTAGATTTTAAATAGATTTTTAGATTTTAGTTTTATTTTTGTTTTAAAATATAAAAAAAATAAAAATAAATAAATAAATGGTCCTTTAGATTTTAGATTTAGTTTTAAAGTTTTCATAGTTTAGATTTTTATTTTTAAAAAAAAAAAAAAAAAAAAAATTTAAATAAATCGAAAAGCATAAAAAAAAAAAAAATTTGTGGGGAATTGCTTTGGTCACCTTCAGTTGCTTGTCATTATATATCTTTCGTGCTGAAGTCTGAATATGAAAGAAGTATCTGGTGTCACTGTCATTTAAGGCAATTTATTTCTCTTAGTGGCTGGACATCATTGTTGAGTTCCATGATCTTTGTGGTTTACTGAATATTTAAGCATTTTTCAGGCTATTTGATGATAAGTGATCGTTTTTCATGGTTTTATATTCTATATCAGCTAACAAGTAATCACCTTTTAGGCACTGGTCTATCAAATCAATAAAACCATTTTAGTGCATCTCTTCTCCCGGCTCAGCTGTTGTGGCAGTTGGCCTTTATTTTTCCTCAGGGTCTACCCCCCTTAGCCGTGGGAGACAGGCTTAAACGGAGAGACCGGGGATCAGAGTGACAGCCCCTGGTCTGAGCGTTGTCGTGTCATTTCGCGCGACAACATTTTTTGGCGCCGTTGCCGGGGACACTTTGTTCTCGGCGTTTCAACGACTTTTCATGCATCTTCTCATCTTCTCATCTCTCACTTGAGCTGGCAGATTCAATATTTTGGCATCTTTTCATCACATATCAGCAGCATCTCTTCGGTGTGTTTCTTGTTTGGGTGGCGACTCCATTTTTCTTATTTTTCCCAGACAAGAAGCCTACCGCATATCTGTTTGTTGATTGCTTCTCGGATCTTAGAATCAGATTTGTTGTTCAAGTGGCGACTCCACTTCTTTCATCTTTTGATTTTCTTGAGCAAAGATCTAGTTCTATCATCCCTTACTGTTCATCATGGATTATTCATATAAGCCATGTCATTTTACTGATAATCTTCATGATCTTCCGAAAGAGGCCATTGGTAAATTACTTAAGTTCTCGGGTGATGATTCGGTCGCTGTTAAAAGGCATTTAAACATGTTTACTTGTGTAATGATCTTATATTGTAGATTCCCTCAATATAATAATGAAGATTTCAAAATGCGTCTATTTGTCCGTTCTTTAGAGGGTGAGGCCTTGAATTGGTTTAATAACTTTCCTGATGATTTTTTCACTTCTTTACAAGACATTCTCAATGCTTTTAAAGATAGATATGATAGTCCAAACAACTTGCCTTCTACTTCTAAAATTGTTGAACAGAAAGAAAGTAATTTAGCTGTTGAAGAAAGATTTCAAGGACAGAATGTGTCATCCACCGGAAATATTGCAGATCATCATAGTGAAAAATCAGGGATAAATGACAATGAAAAGGAGGAGCAAAAGCAAATAATACAAGATTTAAAGATGCTGGTGAAAAATCTGGAAAGTAACCAAACTAATCTTATCAATGATGTTAAAACTTTACGCACCCATCTGGAAAAACGTAATAAGGACATTGAAGACACGCAAAATCAGCATGCTAAGGAAATTGAGGCCATGAAAATTAAATATGAAACAGAAATTAGAAGCATGCAAAGCAAGATGTCAGTCTTAGAGGAAAATATGGTGACCATGAAAGTTGATCATGATAGGGAAATTGACTCTATGACATTCAATCATAACAATCAGTTGGCTGACATGCAAGCGAATCATAAAGAAGAGATAAAATTCATGCAACATTGCTTGATGGACATAGAGGAAAAGAATGATAAGGTAATAAAACACATGCAAGAAAACCATGCCATGCAAATTAGCGCTATAAGGGATGAATGCTCTAGTCAGATTGATGCCATTAGAATACAAGTTCAAAAGATTCAACAATGGTCAGATGATAAGAGAAACCAGGAGCCTTCTCATTTGCCGCAACAAGTTCCATCTTACTATGAGGAGGTCATTAGGTGGATAATTGAAGATGATCCAGATAAGCTTAAAAACGATAAAAATCAGATGCAAGACACAAACGGAATTAGCATGCATATCTTACACACTTCATCTGATAGTTTCGAAACAGAAAGTTCCAGATCATCAGTAATCGATCCTGCCAGAAAGAAAAAGCGCAAGAGGAAGAAGATTAGACGAAGATTTGATGCATCAGACGGCCGTGAGCAGCTTGATTTTCGGATAGGAAGGAGTCCTACCATATGCAAAATTGGACGTGGCACATCCGACAAGCAGCCGACAGATTTGCCTGAAAGCAGGCAAATGCTCAGTATGCACTATATTGAACACATCTGATGCCGTGAGGTATTTTTTGTATTGTATTTCTAACTCTACTCCTTGTCTTTTCAGCATTTCATTTCTGTTTTAGGATTAGATTTACTTTTCATGTTATTAGATAGTTAATAAATGAAGAGCTTTTAATCTTTCCTGTGCTTAATGTATATGTTGATTTTTTTGGGATGGACGCTACTTATTTTTGTGTTGTATGGATGCAGATTCTGGATTCTCACATTCCTGCAAGCAGCAACGTGTCCCCAAGTAGAGCCAGATGCTGACCCCTACTGGTCAACTACCCATGTAGTGCACCCCGTTTTTTCTTGACAGAAAGAAGCAGCACCTGATCAGCATGTCCGTGCCATCCTGCCATCATCAGCAGTTTGATCTTTTTGTTTGTAAACCCAGTCTGCATGTATTAACTGTAAATAATCTTAGCAGACATGAAGTCATGTATGTAATTTGCCTAGGTGGACCTAACTTTCTGATGATAATCTACGTCCCGGAAGGTTTTTTGTCTCACCGATCCACGGATCGGCAGAGTTTTCCTTCAAACCTGACCCCAAAGCCGGGATTGATTTTGTCATTAGAACTTTAGGAATCCTAGTGTGTTGATCTGCTAGATTATCGTTGTGTCGCAGAGCTGGGTGTTTTGTGAGGGTCTGTATTAAATGGGTTTGTCCCTTAAGATGTAATTTTGTAAAAGTCATGATATAATGTGTCCTGAGGGTCGAGAAATGTTTTAAATCCCCTCATGAGTCCTAAGTCCTAGGTCCTAGGTGATGTTTCCGAAGGTTTAGTTCAGTGATCCATTTTAAAATGAATTAAAAAATTAAAAAATGAATAAAAATAATAAAATAATGAAAAATAATAAAAAAAATTAAAAAATCAAGCAAAAACCCTAACTAATAAAATAATAATATTTTAATGTTAATAAATCAACGGATGAGATCAAGAGATGTCTTGATCCTCATCAACGGTCGAGATCATTTCTACATGGATCACTTGAACTAGCCGTTAGGATCATTTCCTTTATATAGGGTCTTAGGGGGTCATTTCAAATCATTCTGATCTGTGAGTCTGTACTGAAAGCTCTCTTGTAAACTGATTTCTGATTAATAAAAAGACTTTGGGGTTCAAGCTGGCTGGTGTTACTCTCTGGAATTGCTGTGAGGTGTTTGCTTTTCTGCATATTTCAGTTTTCAACAGTTAAAATAGCTGATTTTTTTCAGAGCATTGTGAGTACAGGTATCTTGCTCACGTGCTAGGGTCTGAATGTTGTAGGGTTTCTGGAAAATGGCAGGTATCTCCATTTTCTCTTGAAATCTAGCAACATCTCTTGCCCTTTTTTTTGCTGATGCTTGCTTGAGGTGTGCAGGAAACTTTTAGGTGAAGGTTATTTGTGGGCGTTTGGGGAAGTTCTGGGCTGAACCAGCCGACTCCCACAGGCTGTTCTGTGCAGAGCCCAGCTGATTGTGCCCTGGGTTAATTATTTCAAGTTCATTCCATGTTTTACATTGAGAAATTTTTCTGATTTACAGTGAAGTTCACAGTGAATTTTCTTCTGATATTTCAAGAACATTACTGTCATTATGGTTAAATCTGGCTGTTCCAGAGCTTTAAAATTTTGATTTGAGGTTAGTTTTGAAGGGTTTCACTTTAAACTCTCGCATATATCGTTGTGTGGCTGTAGCAGGGGTTAAACACTGAATTTTGAAGGGGACAACACCAGTAAACTACACTACGGATATCGTACAAGGAGCTGGTCATTGTATTGAAGTTTACTGCGCTGTCTTGCATACCAGGTTCCATTGTTTCCTTACTGCTGTAGCCTCTGTCAATAAATATGAAATGATTGTTCTGGTTTACATTTTTGGCACTGTATGTACACTTGAGACAAAACATCACAAGTTACACCTACAGAAAGGTGCCATAGAATTAATTGACAAAACACACCAGTGACAAGTCCAACCAAAACTCAGTATTTTATTGGGAAATCTAAGGAAAATCTGTGTGCAGCTGCTTTGAAACAATTTATTGCTGCCGTCGTGTTTTAGATTTACTCCCGCCGGAAGCTGGTAAGTCACCTTGCTTACGCAGTACGTTTTCCGCACTTCATTTATGGGTTAGGGTCGAGTTTTCCTTTCTAAAAACGCAGTCAATGGCATAAAATTTTTTCGATTTCTGTTCCGGGTATAGCTTCGAATTTGAATGCTCGTTTTGTCTTTTGGTGATTATACGTTCATGCATTTAAGCATCTGCGGCATAGTCTTTCGCGTTTTGGAGGCCGAGTGTCACCCCATCGCAGTCATCTGCGTCTTTTTGTTTGGCATCTTTCCTTTGGCGTTAAACACAGGGTTACATTGCCCAGCATCTGGTGCCCGCTTGCTCATCGGTTTTCTCAGACTCCATTGAGGCCGCATTTCATTTGATTTCTCGTTTCCAGGTTTTGGGCACGCCTGCAGTCTTTGTTTTCGTTTTCATCAAAATTTCGTTTCGATTTATTTCCTCAGAGCAGCGAATCCTGAAGCCTGTCAGTCGTTTTGCTTTCTCTTTCGTTGAGTCTGAGTTTGCGTCTCTTCTGGCTGCCATCCTTTGCGTGTTACCCCCGCCGTCCAAGCACTGAGCCGTATCGCTGCACCCTCGTTTTGGTCATTTTCGAATTCATTTCATCCGCTTTGGTTATGCGTAGGTGGTAGCATAGTTAGGGTTTAGTTTTATTAAGTTTCGACCTTAGTTCATTTAGATTTCAAAAATTGTAGTTTAAATGAAATAAAAAAAAAAAAAAAAAGGGGTTAAGGGTAGGTTAGCAATAGTTAGGAGTTAGTATTTTTTGTTTTCACTTTAGATTTTAGTTTTGTCTATATTTAAAATAGTTTTTTTTTTTTTTTTTTTTTAGTTCTTAGATTAAAATCTAGTCAAACTTTGGTTTTTATTAGATTAGATTTTAAATAGATTTTTAGATTTTAGTTTTATTTTTGTTTTAAAATATAAAAAAAAAAAAAAAAATAAATAAATAAATAAATGGTCCTTTAGATTTTAGATTTAGTTTTAAAGTTTTCATAGTTTAGATTTTTATTTTTAAAAAAAAAAAAAAAAAAAATTTAAATAAATCGAAAAGCATAAAAAAAAAAAAAATTGTGGGGAATTGCTTTGGTCACCTTCAGTTGCTTGTCATTATATATCTTTCGTGCTGAAGTCTGAATATGAAAGAAGTATCTGGTGTCACTGTCATTTAAGGCAATTTATTTCTCTTAGTGGCTGGACATCATTGTTGAGTTCCATGATCTTTGTGGTTTACTGAATATTTAAGCATTTTTCAGGCTATTTGATGATAAGTGATCGTTTTTCATGGTTTTATATTCTATATCAGCTAACAAGTAATCACCTTTTAGGCACTGGTCTATCAAATCAATAAAACCATTTTAGTGCATCTCTTCTCCCGGCTCAGCTGTTTTGGCAGTTGGCCTTTATTTTTCCTCAGGGTCTACCCCCCTTAGCCGTGGGAGACAGGCTTAAACGGAGAGACCGGGGATCAGAGTGACAGCCCCTGGTCTGAGCGTTGTCGTGTCATTTCGCGCGACAACACAAGGAATGAAAGTACCTCCCTTGCTAAGAGGGAGTGTTGAAATTGGGTAGCATTAGGATGCACTCTCACATGCCCTTGGTGCTAGGCTTGTGAGAGAGAAACGCTCATAAAGTGTGATGTTATGAGCGTGTGGGCTTTGTACCCAAAGTGATGGGGTTGTGTACCATGGGATTTACTTCATGGAGGATGCCACAATCTTGTACCAGCTATGAAATTCCAACATCCTTGAGTGTTTTGATGTGGAGGGGGAGCAATCGTGGGACTTGATTTACCCCTTTCCTCAACCTATTTTTACCACCCCTCTTTTGTGCCTTTTCCTTCATTGATTTTCTTTTGCAATTATGGTTATAGCTTGGGCTACACGCTTTCACTAATCCATCATTGACCCCTTAAAGATGAAGTGTTTCATTGTTCATCGGGGTTCGGATAATCAAAGTTCATTTTATTTAGATATTTCATGCATTACCCAGAAACTAGGTGAGGGCTAATGAGAGGGGTAGAGCTAACTAGGCTTTTGTCCACACACTTTCATTTAACCCTGCCAATCTTTTGCATTTTAACATTATGGCTCGTGCTCCTTCCTTTCTTTCTACTGAATCAACCTCTTGTGGAAAACTTTCCAAGCCCCTACTCGGGAATGAGAAAAACAGGGAACCAATACTGGTGATAGCTAACATCAACTCGAAGATGGGATGTGCATTTAAGAGAGAAATGGAAGGTGCTAAGTATGGATTACCATGGACACACAACATCAATTAGAGCCTCCTATTTTTGCACCTCCTAAACAATGAAAGAAAGGCCTCAAGGAAGGTTACACTGGAGTAGGGGCAGGTGATAACCACCAAGGTGAAGCATGGGAACAATAGTACAACCAAAAGCAGTCTATCATCCAATTCAATCTGTGAGCCATACAAGAATGCCCTTACAGGTTAAATGAAAGCAATTGAATACAAAAATGGTTGATGTGCATCATACTTGATGACCTACCTTCATCAGATGAGCAGGCTATATGTAAAGAAAGCACTGACTGAAGCATGGATGAGAGGCATCTGAGGCTAGCTATCTATGGATCATCATAGGGCTGTTGGCTGGCAAGCTGAACAATATGAGAAAAAAATTCACCTAGGTTTTACCCACATGGGTAGGTAACAATCCCCAATCCTAATGAACAAGGCATGATACACTCCTAATTGTAGGACTATGGGACAGGTTCTGGTTCTTCTGGCAGACAATTCGCTATTTGACAATGAACATAAAGCCGCTCATTAATGCAATTTAAGATTTTAATATTCAACTTTAAGATATATATTCAATTCTAGATTCTATAATCTAAAATCCTAAACTAAAATTTATAATTTGTTTGACTTATTGCAATTTATTGGTGGCAATCATTTGGAATCTACTTCCATGTATTGCAAAGGCTTACAGGAAGAACCTTTACCACATTTTTGGGTCAATCCATGTAGCTTTGAAGTATACTTTAAGCTCATAGATCTCTGTACTGATCTATGATCTATCTTTAGGAAGGAAAGGACATTGATGGACAACTCATAAGGGGGGATCTCTCAATATCTATAATTATTTACTGAAAGAGTGATGAAGCTCTAGCATATGAAGTAGTACCAACCCCTTGATTAGCAAGCTGCATGGAAGATTGAAAAGCAAGATATAGTTGTATCTTTCAGCCTGAGTGAAAATCGGCCTAGCAATCCTGCATATTTCTGAATTGGATCAAATAACTTGGTTGAGGAAAAGATTACCAGATAACAAATTATGTAAACCATACTCAGTTGCAATGACTACTAGCCAAAGATATGTCCTCAACTCTGTGTCATATAGAAATTAGCATTTTCATTGAAGGATAATTCTTTGCAACCTAACCAAAGAGTAGCAAGGAAGCCTGATTTATCAAATACCTTCAAGATATTAGAGGCTATCCACTATTATAGGAAAACTGTGCACAGGATGCACAAGGCTGTCCTGTGCCTACATGAACAAAGATAGAAAAGTAATCGCAAGAGAAGTGAAGGGTGACAGGAAAGACGGGAATATTCTCAGATTTGAGAATGATTTTAATACTACTCATCTAGAATTACAACAGCAGATTCAAGACTAATATTTTCCAGAGAGATGGGTACAGTAAGTGGAATGCAAAAAAGGAAAATGAAACTGATGAGATCCCTAAGAGGCCGGTGTCCTAATTTCCAACAAATCATGCAAATTTGTATTATGACTTAACATGACTCAACCTTTCTAAATTTTAAGATCTAGAGAATGAATTCCATGAAATAAAAGTTTCCTTGGAAACTTCTAATTTCAAAGTGTTCACCAACTCAAAATCCCTGTTAAGGGATATCAAGAGAATATACCTAGCACTGTAAAAGTATGATGGACCTCAATCAGAAAAAGTTGACCATAAATTTAGTTCAGTGGCTGTTTCACTGTAATAATGAACTTAAATAACCCAATTTGATAGCCATCTCTCTCAATCTGCTCAATTATAGTGCTTTAACTCCTGGAAAATCCCATTCAACATCTAGAAAAATCATAAGAACATAGAAAGCACCTGAAGCGGTCCACTTGTTGGTTTTGGGGTGTTCTTGCTGACCATCTGCTAACGGCTTGAGAACTCTCCACTCTCAACAATGTTACAGGTAGGTTTTGAACCTCTTGACTGCAGACATCACATATTTTGTTCCCCTTTATGGTAAACCATTTCACTGCACATTGCTCATGTGCAAGTGCAAGTTCACCTTTGCAACTGCATTCCATTTTAAGAGTCTCGCCTCCTTCACAAAGAGCATCCAAGCAAATTCTACAAACTGCTTCTTCTTCAGGAATTTCCTCACTGCCATCTTCATTGCCTGTGTGTTGGTAATATTAGGAAATACTTCCCAAACTAAAGCTTTTTAACAAAAATTAACTTTGTATATTCAAATAATCTGAAATACTCAGTAAAACTGCAGCATATAACCAATTTAAAACTTTAAAACATTGCAATTGTAAAAGCCAAGCTACGATGAAAGAGATGAACCAGAATCTTCTGCTGAAATTTCCTTTGGGCTAGCAACATTTCTACCCTCCATGACACGAGGAGTATTGGGTTTGACCAGCATGACAGCACCTGTGGTGTTTGTTCTCCTCAAGCTGCTTACTTTATTGTTTAAGGGTGCTGACAATGAACGATAAAAATTTCCTCTCGCATGCTGTTTCTGTCAAGTAATAAGCTTGGTTAACATAGTCACATTGGATCAGTGTTGATAATATCGGTATCGGGAAAATATCGGCGAGGGTCCAGAAAATATCTTATCGGCAATATCGGCAAAAATATCGGCAATATATCGGCAAATATCGGCAAGCATAAAAAATGCATAATATATTCATTTTTTTCAGATTTTTAAACATATAAAGCAATAACAACATGAAATAAACACATTGGCACATAAATATGAAGAAAACACTGATATATATGATGTCAAATAGAAATGATACATCAAAGGCAATGCCAAATCCTGCTGATCCCTGATAATTGTCCATTCAAGGACTCAAATGTGGAGAACCAATACAAAATAACATCACATATATAAAAGTATCTCATCATCATGAGTTATATGTAGCACAACAAATAAAACTAGCAGCTATCTATCTGAAATCACTGCCCTCTCCCCCTTTTACGGGAAAACATGATGGGCTGTTTGCCAAGCCTGCCCCTAGTAGTAGGAGGCCCTGAGCCTGCCTCTGCACCTAATGTCAAATAATGAGTGTTAGGTATGGGGCTATGCTCTCCTATATCTATAGCAGATGGTGTTGATGCTGATGCTCCCACAGTGTCCTCCTCCTCCTCCTCCTGCTCCTCCTCTGAGTGCTGCTGCTCCTCTGACTCCGAGTCCTCCTCTTGTTGCCCCTGCTCTAATAGATTATTTGCCACTGGCTCTAACCATGAAGGTGACTCCTCCAAGAGGGGCTCCCCAGACTCCACCCTCCACGGAGACAGACATCAATATTGTCTAAGCTAAGTCACATGACACGAGGACACGAGACACGGAGGACACGTAAATACGAATATTCAATATGAAACACAACGACCTGGAAACAAGACACGGGGGACACGTTTTATCTCTCTCTCTATATATATATATACACCAAAATATAGTTTTTTATCCATATTAAATTGCAGGTTGCAGCTTATCTAATCAAATTAAAATATAGTTACTTCTCAAAGTTCATAGTTCACTTTAAAAAAATAAATAGAATCAAAATTTACTATTTAGAAATTAGAATGTGATATGCTTGGTCTTGATTCTTGAATATTCAATGTTCAAGATTCATGTACAACTTACAAGCACATAAGAAAATAACTAAAGCCTAATCCTATTGATTTCCTCTGCCCCTCTAGCGAGAAAATGCCACAGCTTTCCCTTTCCCTCTAGATGTAGATGTTGGTGCTGGTGGAGTTGGCAATGGAGTTTGCTATGCTCTAGAAGTTGAAGAACTAGAAGTAGGAGCTATAGGAGGTAGACCACGTCCTCTACTGGTGGCAGGGGTAGCCCGGGCAGGTGGTGTCACCTGGAAACATTACAATCTCCCAATCCTAAAATCCTAAAAAACTGATAAGTCTGCTGCATTTTGAATGAAATCTAAAATTCTACTTTCTCCATATGAAATACAATGAGGCCGGAACCACTCTCAAACATCCTGAGTCATTTCATGGTAATGTTAAAAATTTAAGTAAAAGGATGAAAATGAAGATTAAGGAGAATGTCACTTTTACTTTAAGAATTTAACATTACCATGAATAGCATATCAATACTAGGGCCTAGAACGCTCAAACCCTCCTTGGCAGCAACCACATAGCTCTCCCCTTCCTTCTCCAGTAATCAGAAATGAAAATGATATGAAAAAAAACCAAAATCGGATTTTTATAGGCCGTGCAGAAATTTTTTACACGCACCGGGCGATATTTTCGATTGTCGCGCAATATTTTCCAAAATATCGGCGATATTTCGGAAATCGCGCGATATTTTCAAAAGCCGAAAATATCGCGATATTTTGTCGGCGATATATCGGCTCGCCGAAAATATCGCGATATTTTCGAATATCGCCGATATCTCGGTGATATTATCAACACTGCATTGGATTATTAGAGGCAAGAGTGGTCTTTCACTGGAAGTGGAAAGTATTTCTAAAACTGAAATGAATAGAATCTTTCGCTCAAAATTAATTAAGCTGAAAAAATAGCATACAGACAGAATAAAAGTCAATCCTAGCATTCTGGATACACAGTTATGCAAGAGTTGGCTGAGGTAAACGCCTCTACTACATCTTGAAAATTCCGTCAAGAACAAACAGAAAATACAATAAAAAAAAAAAAAAAAATACTATACTACATAAGCCCACTGGAGCTTCACCTTGTTGATCAATATCTTACAACATTCAATCATGGAGGAGGTTTTTAATTGTAAAAAATAGAGTCAATATTATAGTTTTTGGGGGGAGGTGGGTGTGGGATAGGGGTGGTTTATAGGTATTGGGGGGCATAAAAAGTGGTATTCTGTAAAAATATGGGATATCTATTAAAAATAGGGATTACTTTTAATTAGAAAGATGTATTGGGCTGGCGGGGGGGAGAGGGGGGTTCAACAAAAGTATTTTTGGAGGCTTTATCAATATCTAATGAGATTGGGGGTATTCTTTAAATGTCCCATGAACATAGGAGCTATGATACAGGTTGAATATGTGGAGACCCCATGCATAAGCTATGGTATATAATTTACATAAGCAACACCCTATTAATTCCCATGCATAGTTTACAGTAAAATTCATCCTCCAATGATGATATAATCATTAGATAAGATAAAATAATTTTATTAAAGTCTAACAAATGATCATGAAAATAGGTCAATGGGATTAAAGGACACAACCAATATGAATATAATGTGGGAATGCAAGTGCAACTCCTACAAAATGCCAAAACAAATATAAAGAAAGGAATCTACATAAGTATAACATCAGATTATATGTATAAAACCGTGACAAAGGTATAGTGATACAAAAGACTAAATGAGTTCGTCCAAGACTGGAAAGGTGGACAACTCAAAAACTATCGAGAGAGAGAGATTTAGAGAGATCAGACGATGACGCTGATGATGTCAAGGTCTCTTGAGTCTAATGCCCGAAGGTAAAGGGGGCAAACTAGACATTGGCTCATTGCCCAAGTCCTCTTGAACCGTCAATGGGGTCGGAAGAACCATCCTAGGGGGGATGTACGAGCGAGGGATACTCTTAGCATCTAAAGTCGTATGACGGAAACTCCAAATGGATCTCTAGCTGCTCTTTTGGAACGTTGAGGTAGTCTAATGGGCGGGAGGTACTCTACATTGGATCCATCTAGAGCTGATCTCTCTAACACTTTGAGAACATGTGGCCTAATGTATGGTTGGGCACCTCCAAAACAGTCTCAATAATATCAATTGGTCTCTCTGAGGGGGAGGCTGACAAGAAATCCAAGGTCTCCCCATGCTTTTGTCTCGTGAACTCTGGAACTTTGCCCACTACTTGTTTCTTGGATCTAACAGATCAACAAGGACGTATGAGATGATCATGCTAACCATCCCAGGGCATGACATGGCATGCAAGAGTTAAGATTTATAGCTGAAGATCTCCCTAAAGAAGAGAGCTAAGCATCTATGGTCCTAGTACTGATAGAAAGTAGAAAGGGAACTCCTCGAGTCCCTATGGAGGCAATGATAGCATCCTCTAATCTCATAGTATGTGGGACACCTAAAAATTAGGTGCATCTCTAACTACATCTCCAAAAGGTGGCACACCTTGAAAATCCTATCAAATCGTGGTATATGGTGATCCATCTCTATCCGAAGTCAATGGGAGTTGACCCAAAGTTGTCCCAAAGAGATCTTGAGCGAGTACATCCAATGCCCACATGTATAAAGGGGCAAACAATAATGCCATCCTACAACTCCAAAAAGTGCTCTAGGAAGAAGGACATCTTCAAGCCCAGGCATGTCAAAATTAAGGTACAGGTGCCCTGTATGTACAATTTGTAGATATCCTCTCTAACAACCTGATCTAGTACTTGTCCAGTCAAAAAGAGATGGCTTGACGCATCAAGGGAGAATCTAAACAGGGTAAGGTACCCTAGGGAAATAGTAATAGACTTGAGAAGTTGAGATGCCTCTAAGAACCAACCTCATGCATAGCCTAAGGGAGGATCTAAAGCAAGAGCCTTCGATGAGCAAACTGCAAAGTAGAGGTAACTCTCTCTCCTAGTGGCAGATTTTATGAGAGATTGAACTATATGAAGGAAAGAGACCAAGCGGAAAATGACCTTCAAGCAAAAAGGGTGGACACCAAACTCTGCCTGAATGGTGGCTATAAAATTGTCCACTCACAAGGGATGAAGCACCTAAGACGCAAGGTTTGTACTCTCTCTAACCTAGTCTAATCTATCTACGAGAAGCTCAATACCTAAATCTCAGAGCCATAGAGAATTGTGAGTCTGATAATCACCTCCAAGAGATCGAGTTTGGTACAGATGTCCTGAAATAGCCCCTACAAGCATTGTGTTTTGATGAGGGCCAAGGAACCATATCGTTTACAAAGTCGAGGCTAGAGAGCTTGCCACAAACCAAAACAAGGCACTATAAATTGTACTCCCCAATAAGTGCAAATTGTGGTGGTCTCAATCTATGTCCCCCACTAGTAGAAATGTAAATCTATAAGAGAGATCTTCAATGCGTTGAAGATCAAAACCTTAGTGTTACCCAAGTTGATTGTCAATTGTCAAAGGTCACAAAAACTGCCAATATATCGATTTGTCTTTGTAGAACCTTAAGAGTAGAGACCAGCAAGACCAAGTCATCGATGAATAGGAGTAGGGACAAAACCTAATGTAGAAGACAGCCATTCCCCTTGTGGGTATGCTCATGGAAGAAGGACTCTAGCTTAATGATATAGATCCCAATGAGGGTCGTTGAGAGGGGGCACCCCTGTTTTACCTCGATGGTACTTTGGATGAAGTCAAAAAGACCGTGTTTCAACATGAGGCGTCCCAACTCATACAATCTCGTGATGGCTACCAATAGGTCTCAAATATGTTAATGCCACCGAGTCTCCAGAATAATGCCTCCCTCAAGATTGTGTCTAACGCTTTCTAAAATTCTACCAAACAACTGTAAACCTTTGAAGAGCGATGATGAACCTCCTCAATAATAGCTCGGAGTGTGATGATGCGATCAATCATCTAGTAGTTGGGGTAGAAATTTGCTTGTCCTCTAGGCCCGAGATGACGACTCTCCAACTCCTTAGAAAGCCACTAGTGTAATGGCATAAAGCTTGGAGAATGTAAGACCCACCATGATAGTGCGTAGTCGTTTAAATCATAACTGCTCCCTAATTTGTGGATCAGATGAATAATGTGTCTACTATAGGACGGGGGGAAAGCCTAAACATACCACATAATTAAAAAACACATGTGTAGAAGCACACAAGTCTTAAATATGAGCACCATACTATTTATTTAATAATCTATTATGCCATATATTTTAGATTGTGTATGTTAAGTTGAATACATTGCAATTTGTGGTATACATATGTTAATTATATAAGTGCAATACCTTACCTATCATTTCTTATCTTCACAACCTTTTATCTACAAATGGCTAATTAGGTCATTACAACATGTAAGAGAAGATGGCTCTGTTACCCTGTCTGTTAGCAAGGGTACATACACTTTTCAATGCAGCGTACATCACCATTGTAAGCCCAAGGTCACAAGTCAAAAGCCATATAAAAACCATGTGAGGCCCTATATTAGTATAATGTCCCTAACTAAGATTCCATCAACAGTTCTCATGGCACCTTTTTACAAACACCTTTAATGCAGACATTTTGTTAAACACTTAGGATGTAAGACAAAGAACCCTTTTGTTGTTGAGTCATTTCATCAAACGGTGGATGTGCAAACTAGGACTCATGTATATGCAAGGATATTTTTGTTAAATTCTTACTCAGCAAACAAATGCCATGAGACTCAGCCAACCTTTTCTTATATAACATACAATTTTTTTTGCAAACTTGGCATAAACCCATTACTTGATAAATAACTCTAATACTTCCAAACAAGCAATGAAAAACGTAGCCAATTTTGTATTAACATAGAACAGATCGGTACATGCCAATTATTTTATTAGAACTTGGCATTGTTTGACTATTTCAGTGGTTGGAAGTGATGGTGCTGGAGATGGAAATATACTACCTCCAAAGAGGATTTCTTGGTCCACCAATTGATCCTTGAAATGCACCAATCTGCTACAACGACATAGTCAATTGTTCCTCAATAAATCCTTACAAGGAATTCATCCCTTGGCCACAAATTGTTAAAGCACTTCTGCTATAATAGATGATTGATAAAGAAATTGGCCTGGGACATGAGGAGGGAATTATCCATATGCAAGACAATCAAACTCATCCACTAGAAGACGGATCTCAATTGGTATTACTTTATTTTCTTGTTGTAGGGCATTAACTTGATCCTATTATAGAGGAACTCAGCCCTATTTGTGTTAAAATTTGGTAGCTTCGGGATGAATTTCTCCTAGACGAAATCATATCTTTTAGTTTTGTTTGAACCACCTATAATAAAAATTCATTTCTAACAATTCTAATATGAATTTCCAAAAATAGTAAGTCACATTTCAATTTGGAAGTGACTTTCCAAAAATAGAAAGTCATGTCTAAATGATTAAAGATGATCTCAACATATGGAATCCACTTTAAAATCAAATCAATCATAATTATACAAGTCAAGAATTAATATTTTATCCTTACTAGTATTATTATTATTATTATTATTATTATTATATTATTATTTATAAAATAGTATAAAGTCATTCACCTTTAATGGATTAATAAAAAAGAATTCTCAATAGTCTCATGGAATAAGTCAATTAAATTGAGAATCTCTTACTTAGCAAATCGAACCTCTCTCTTGGAATAAAATAGTAACTCCACACTTAAGAGAATGTAACTCTCTCTCACTAATTCGATGTATGGCAAAAGTGTAACTCCTCCTCATTAAATGCACTTATAACTCCCTCACTCAATTCAATTTGAAACTCTCACCAAATATTCTCTCATGTCTAAGTGCAACTCTCTCTCTCCCTATTTTGAAGTGTAACTCTTCAAGACAAGTGTACAACTCTCTCTATTCTTGGGATGACTTACACTTCTTTTCAAGTAAGTCCTCCCTCATAGAATTTGATTCTCCTATTATTGATTCAAGGCATGAATTCATTTTGTAACTCCTCTCCTTTATCATCTATTTAAGCAAGAGAAAATGAGAGTTGAGAGTAGCATGTTCATTGTGAAGAAGGAGAGTAAGTGTTGAGCGTGTGCAAGAGAAGCGTGAGAGCAAGTGAAGAGTAAGAGAAAGGGAAGAGTTGAAGCAAATGTAGGAGGAGATCTTCAAGCAAAGAGCAAGAGCACTTCAGCTGCAAGTTGATCAGACATTCGTGACTTTATTCATTCTCGTTCTCTCTCTGTGTACTTTGCTGAACAACTGAAGAAATCTAATAGAAGAGGAATCATTTGGGTTTTCCCCCTTGATGGATTTTGCCTTGGTCATTGGACCTAAATCTCAATGTCTCATATTTGTGTTTGGTTGTCTTCATATGATCTTTAAGTTTATGTTCTATCTACAACTGTTGATATGAAAAGTTTTGAAGAAGTAATCTCCATTCTAAGTAATTGTATAGCATAGAACATTTAGTTTTTTGCAAAGTACTTTCAAGTCTCAGCATAGAACATTCAATTTTCTGCAAAGTACATTCAGTTTTATACAAAGTACGTTCATCTTTCTACAAATTACATTTTGTTTTCTGCATAGAAATTTCAAGTTTTTGCAAAAAAAAATTAAGTTTCTGCATAGAACTTTCAGATTTTAACATGGTATCAAAGCCTCGGTGAAAACAAGTCCAAGGAGACCAGAGATCATGTAACAGCCCTTGTCAAAAATCCATGTAATAAAGTTAATAAAGGAAAAATAATAACCAATGTCATGAGACACATATTCCAAGCTAAAAGTTGGGCAAAAAGCATAGCGATGGGGATCACTTATGATTAATTAATGGCTATGAAAATTGGCAAAGGCTTTGAAAAGGCAAAGTGGCATTAATTAGCGTTTTATTTATGAAAATAATGGAAAATAGGAGAAAAGGGAGGTGAAAGGTCATAGGTTGCATGTGAAGAGGAAAATGAAGGAAAAATAATGGAAAATTAAAGAAAATAGAGGCCTCATTAATAAAAAGGCTTCTGAGGATCAGTTTGTAGCTTTTTGTCAGTTCAGTTTTGGAGCTCTCACTTTCTACTCTCTCTCTCTCATACTCTTAGACACTTACAGTTTTCTTGGAGTACTCTTGAAGGAGTGTGGCATACTTGGGATTTGAATCAAGAAGGCAAAGGAAGAGCATGAAAGCGCAAAAGGACATCGGAATCAGCAGCTACAGCGGGTTTTTCTTGCAGATACCGAGTTGCATGTATGATTTCCTTGCTAGTTTTGGCATTCATGGCACATGCATGTGGTTTCTTGGCCATGATGTGTCATTGACATGGAGGATTGTTTGGATTGACAGTAGTTTTTCCGAGCCTCGCCATTTCTTGGATAACCATGGTGTTGTGGGTTTCTTTCCTTTTGTTTTATGGTTGGTTCTCATGTTACTTTCGCTGTGGGTTGTTATGCAACCAACTCACAAATAGATAGATCAACGACTTAAAAATTATCCTCTTCAAGGGGGAAACCTCCTTTACATTACATAAATGAACAATTCTTGGATCATACAAATGACAAGACCTCCTTTGTATATATAGGAGTCTAAGGGGTCACAATATAATCAGAGCCTACATAACAATAATAATGTAAGGGCAAAAGAATAACAATAGTAGGCTTCTCTAGAGCACAACAATAACAATATGGGGGCTACATGGGCCCAACAATAACAATAAGGGGGATACACTAGTATTATAAGGACCTAACATGCCCCTCTTTCAAAAAAGTTTTGTCCTCAACCCTTGAGTAGTTCTGGATGTTTCTGTATAAAATTCTCATCCTCCAATGTGGAATCTTCAGTGGGTAAATTCTTCCACTTAATGAGATACTTTGAAATTGATCGATTCCATAGCTGTCAGGTTCTTGTTTTTGTGACTGTTTCAAGCTCACATGTGATTTATCTTCCTTCTTCAAGTTCTGGCAACATTGTTTGAACTGGAAGCTTGTCACCTATAACCTTCTTTAAGCATGAAACATGGAAAACAGGGTGTACTCGAGAAGATGCAGGCAGCTCCAATTTGTATGCCATAGTACCAATCTTTTGCAATACCTTGTAAGGACCGTAGTACTTGGATGATAATTTATTATCCTTTTTAGCTTGCTACATTTGTTTGTATGGTTGTAGTTGTAAAAATACCCGGTCACCTACATCAAAACTTCTTTCACTACGATGTTGATATGCCTTTGTTTCATCCGATTTCGTGCCAGAGTGAGGTTATCCTTTAAGAGTTCGAGAACTTCTTGTTGATGCTCAGTGTGATCTTCCACTGCTTGAACCTTAGAATTTTCTCTTAAAGATGATGTGATGGATGATGGATGATATCCATAAAGTGCCATATATGGGGTCATTTTTGCTGCAGTATGGTAGGAAGTGTTATACCACCATTCAGCTAGAGGTAACCACTTGACCCATTGTGTTTGTTTGTCAGATACAAAGCAACGAAGATATCCTTCCAAACATTTGTTCACTCTCAGTTTGTCCATCAGATTGAGGATGATAAGATGAGCTATGAGCTAATTGAGTACCAAGACAAGAAAATAATTCCGTCCAAAAATTTCCAGTGAAAATGGGATCTCTGTCACTTACTATAATCTTTGGATTTCCATAAAGCTTTTGAATTGTTTCCATAAATGCAGTAGCAACTGTTTTGGCTTTAAAAGGATGAGATAATACACAAAAGTGTGCATACTTGGTAAGTCTATCAACTACCACCATGATGACACTCTTTCCTTCAAACTTGGGTAAATCCGTGATAAAATTCATTAACACCTCCTCCCAACTCTGACTTGGAATGGTTAAAGTTTGTAGCAGACCCGGGATCTTAACTGTCTCAACTTTATTTTGTTGGCAAACCAAACATTCTACCACAAATTTCTGAATATCAGATTTAAGACCATCCTAAAAAAATTCCTTCTTGACCCTATGGTAAGTTTTTAAAATCCTTAGTGTCCTCCTAAGGGAGAGGTGTGCAATTCCAAAAGAATCTTTTGTTTGAGTTGGGAATTCTTACAAAGATATAAGCGATCTTTGTACCATAATGAATCATTTTTCCAACTAAATGTATCAGATGTACTCGGATCTTGCTGCAACTTTTGAATGAGTGACCACACCTCTTCATCATTCTTCCATTCATCCCTTGCTTCGGTTATCCACTCAGGTTGGATAATAGAAATGGCACAAAGCAATGCTTCCACATCCTCATCCTTTCTTGAGAGTGCATCTACAACAACATTTTGCTTCCCTTTTTTGTAGATGATTTCAAAGTCATAATCCAACATCTTTGTCACCCATTTTTGTTGTTCTTCTGAAGATAATCTTTGTTCCAAAAAGTATTTAAGACTATCATGATCTGTTTTTACCTTGAAGTGTATTCCCATTAGGTAAGGTCGTCATTGCTTTAGTGCATGTAGTATTTCCAACATTTCCTTCTCATAAATAGGTTTGTGTAAATACTTTCCTTTGATTGGACGACTTTCAAAAGCAATGGGTCTTCCTTCTTGCATTAAAACAGCACCAATTCCATTTCCTGAAACATCATATTTCACAGTAAAAATTTTTGTTAAGTCTGGTGTAGCTAAGACTGGTGTTTGACACATTGCCTCTTTAAGATGTTCAAAGGCCTTCGTTGCTTTTGGAGTCCAAGAAAATGCATCTTTCTTCAGTAATGATGCTAGAGGTGTCGTTATTCTCCCATAATTCTTAACAAACTTGTGATAATACCCTGTCAACCCGAGAAATCCTCGAAGATGCTTTATGGTTGTGGGAATTTTCCATTCCTTAATGGTTGTAATTTTGTTAGGGTCTACCTTAACACCTTCATGAGATACAATATGACCGAGATATTCCACCTCTTGTACTCCAAAGAAACATTTGGAGGTTTTTGCATATAATTGTTTCTTCGCCAATAGTTTGATCACCCTATCAACATGTTGAACGTGATCCTTCCAAGACTTCTTGTAGATTAGTATATCATCAAAAAATACTAACACAAATTTTCTAAGTAAGGGTTTGAAAATGAAATTCATCAAACCTTGAAATGTGGAAGGTGCATTAGTAAGGCCAAAAGGCATGACCAAAAATTCATAATGACCCTCATGAGTTATGAATGTTGTTTTCGGAATGTCTTCAGTCTTCATTCTAATTTGATGATATCCTAAACAAATATCCAGCATGGTGAAGTAAATTGTTCCATGTAATTCATCCAACAATCCATCAATGATAGGAATGGGAAATTTATCTTTAATAGTGAGCTTGTTGAGTTCCCTATAATCTGGACACATACGCCATAATCCATCCTTATTGTGCACAATAACCACTGGAGCAGAGAAAGAACTTTGACAAGGTTGAATTATACCAGTCTCTAGCATCTCTGCAACCATACATTCAATTTCACTCTTTTGGGCATAAGGATATCTGTAAGGTCTAATGTTTGGAGGAACACTTCCTAGAATCAAATGAATTGCATGATCATGATCACGAATAGGTGGGAGGCCTTTGGGAGTCTCAAACACCTTGGAATGATTGTCCAAGACTTTTTGGAGATCTGGAGAAATAGATGATTTCAATGTTTGAACCCCTAGTGAGCATAATTGTGCAATTACGCCCCGTTGTTATTTCTTCAGAAGCTTTGTCATGCCATTAGAGTTGATTATCTTTCTTGGTTTCCCTATGATACCCCTTAATTCAACTTCCTTTCCTTCCCAAAAAAAATTCAAGAAAAGTTCTTGAAAATTGAAAGCTATCATCCCCAAAGATTGTAACCATTGGACTCCTAATACAACATCAGCACCACCCATTGGAATGGAAAGCATTGAACTATTCAATACATATTCCCCCATGGTTAGCTTGATATTATGGCACTTTCCATAGCAATTTATAGTTCCTCCATTTGCAACCATCACTTGACACTCTGGTGCTGGATATAGGAAGCAATTCAATTCCTTGGCTATCTTACAATGAATAAAATTATGGGTACTACCCGAATCAATCAACACTATTACCTTTTTCTTCTTAATATATCCTTCTATCTTGAGAATTTGAAACGTGGTAATTCTTGCCAATGCACTACAAGATATGGTCAGATTCATTTCTTCTTTCTCTGGGGTTGGTTCCTGGTATATATCATTCTCTTTTGATGTTTCTTGTTCCTTTTCTTCCTCCTCTTCATAATCTATGTAAAATAATTTCTTCTCAGCACACTTATGACCTTTAGTTTATTTGTTATCACCACTGTAACAAAGCCCTTTTGCTCTTTTTCTCTCCAATTGTTGTGGTGTCAACCACGTAGGTTGTGGAAGACTAGGAGCAGCAACACTTCCATCTTTACAGTTGCGAGTGGTAGACTTCCTTGTTGCCATAATTTTGCTTTCAACTTTTCTTGCCACCTTGAATGCCTTTTTCAATGAGTCAGGTTCCCAAAGGTCAACCTCATGTTGGATGTTATCTTTTAAAGTCCCTATGAAGACATCAATCCTATGCTCCTCTGGAATATCAGTTACCCTAATATTCAATTTTTGGAAGTCTTCAATGTGCTCCGTCATTGAACCCTTTTGTTTGAGATTTATCAATTGGCTAAAGAAGGTGTTGCTCTTTGTATCTTCATAATATGCTATCATTTCCTCTGTAAAAATTGACCAAGTGAGAAGTGATTTACGAGAACAAAGCCATCTATACCATACAAACTGATTGGGTTCTAAATATGGAGATGCAATACATACCTTTTGTAAAGGTTGCACATCATATAGATCAAAATATTGCTCCATCTGTAGTATCCAAGTTACCGGATCCTTGCCATCAAACTTCCTCATATCTATCTTTGGAATGTGGTGGTTCTTAAACCCCACATTGGAGTCTCTAAAATCATAATTCATATTCTTTTTGTCTTCATCATGATTTTCATGGATTGCCTTGTCACCATTGGGAAGGCTTTCTTCTAGCAACTTTGTCAAATCTTCCTTCAACCCCTCTATCTTCACATTCATCATTGCTTCCATGTCTGCTTTTAACCCATCATTCAAAACTCCCACGTCCCTTTTCATACCATCTATCTTAACTCCCATGTCCCTTTTTATACCATCTATCTTAACATTCATCATGGCTTCCAATTCATTTTTTGTTACTTTTTGCGAGAGCGAAATTTGTTGCACTTGGTCTCGTAAATTTGCTATATCATGCTACATTTCTTCCTCTTCTTCATGCGTCATAGAAGAGCTTTTTGGTTGCTTACTAGGTGTGTCCATTTTTTTGTTTCGAGGCATTTTGGAATCAAACAATGATATCTATGCTTCAATATGCCCCTTGAATCACTTCAAACTAATTTTTCAAACAAAAGTTATGCAAAAAATACACACCTTTTTCTTGTGTTTTAGGAGATCAATATTGCAATTGTCGTATCTCTGTAATTGTGAATCTCCAAGATCTGAAATTTCTTCCTGTGGTAGCTCTCTGAGTCCTCTTTCCAACCCCACAAGTCTAATCGAGATTGGATTCCTCAATAAAGAGTTATGTCAAATCTCCCACAATGACCTGATTATGGACTGATTCAGTAGAGCGACATTGTACGGGATGCCACGTGTTATTGTTTCAACCTTCGGGCCTAAAATTGCTACACAAAAAACTACAATCTGTGCACTTTCAACCACATTTTACAGAATTCAAATCCAATGTCTGAAACGAAAGTTATGACGATTTTCCCTAGGTCACATGTTTGAGACAGAATTCTGAAGCCCCGCAAAAACCCTAACTTACTCGGAACACGAAGTTCTTTGAGATTTCGGCTCCACGTGGTAAAAGTTTTAGTTTCTTAAGCCTCGTAGAAAAAAAGTTATAGAGAAAATGCCAAGATGACCTGTTTGAAGAAGCGAAACCCTAGAATCCAAAGCTCTGATACCAAATGTTATGCAACCAGCTCACAAATAGATAGATCAACGACTTAAAAATTAGCCTCTTTGAGGGGGAAACCTCATTTACATTACATAAATGAACAATTCTTGGATCATACAAATGACAAGACCTAATTTGTAAATATAGGAGTCTAAGGGGTCATAATATAATCAACGCCTACATAATAATAATAATGTAAGGGCACAACAATAACAATAGTGGGCTTCTATGGGGCACAACAATAACAATATGGGGGGCACATGGGCACAACAAAAACAATAAGGGGTATACACTAGCATTATAGGAACCTAACATGGGTTGAGTTACTAGTTCCTAAAGCCTTGGTTGGACAAACGCTCTGGAAGCCCTGTAACAGCTTGGGTTGAGTTACTAGTCCTGGAAGCCTTGGTTGGACAAACACTCTGGAGCCCTTGGTGGGTCGAGTTATTAGTCTTGGAAGCCCTGGTTGGACAAACACTCTAGAGACCAGCAACAGCTGTGGGTTGAGTTACTAGTCTTGGAAGCCTTGGCTAGAACAAACGCTCTAGAGCCCTAGATAGCTTGGGTAGAGACCGATTTGGTGATGGTTAGTGATGTCTAACCATGAGGTGGAATCACTGGTTGAGGGTTGAGGTGGTTTGGCCTATAGAAGCCCTGGTTTGGTTTTGTTTGATTTGTTTCATGAGATCCCACATTCATGCTTGGAATATGGCGCGGGGGTGATTGGTTGAAAGAGAGATTTGGTTCAGCCCAATCTATGGTCGAGTGGTACGTGGAAGTCCCTGACTTGGTTGGATTTGCATATGTTAATAAGAGTTTTTTTCCTTAGTACTTTCATGAGTAAATGTGCTTGATATTATGTGGCTTTAATGGTTGTTTCCTCATTGATATATCTCTGGTTATTTGTTGGTTATAAGTATGTTTTATGATAGTTATGATGTATGGCTCTTATCATGTTTTGGTTAGTATATGAAATGTTAGTGAATGAATGACCTAATAGATAACAATGCAGCTATTATGAGGAGATATCAGTCCTCGTTGACGATTCTCAAATAAGTATGAGACCACTATACTCAGATTTGTTGTTGTGACATGTAGATTACATGTTTGTGATATGTTTGACGAAATGTTTGTCATGGCTAGTAGGGGTTAGGTCAAGTACTTGTTCAAGTGTTTGCATTAGTACCCTTGTTTCTATGTTATTTATCATTTCTGAAAGTTTCAAGAGGTTCTGGACAATGGCCTAAGTCCTGGCCCTAAAAAAGTGGCACAAAATCCGAGGTCGTTGGCACAAAATTGCCTAAAAAAGGCCACAGTCGCATGGATGCCTTGCTGTGGGAGCAATTGAAGGGCCCCAATTGCATGCATGCCTTGTCACGGGAGCAGCTGAAGCTCTATAGCAGTGGAAAAACAAGTTCTCTTCGGGGTTGGACACCTAAAGGAGTTGGTTGGCTCCTGAAGGTTCTGTAGCTTTTGAGGAAGGTCAGTTTGTGTTGAAATTTCTAACTCTAACCCATTAGAAACCCTTCATGTACTTTCTGATTTATTTCTACCTACTTTTTTTGATTAATTAACAAGTTATTTACCATGTAAATACTGAAAATAAATACAAGTACATGCTCAACACATTACAGAGCATCAATTGAAGGAAACAAAACAAGCACACAAGTGACACTATTGTTTTTGGACCAATGTCCTCGGAAAAACCCAATGCGGGAAAATCAGTGCAGCTATCTGAGGGTTTTATTATTATGCAGTTTCTGAATACAATTTGGGTGCCAGAACCGGCTCACCCAATAGAGAATAATCTCGGCAGTAGTACCTCTCTACTTGGAAGTAGATATTACGGCTGAAACCCCGGATAAACACTCCAACAGCTCCCAGCTCCAATCTGCCCCACGAAAACCCCAGTGTCTGCCTCTAGGGACTGTGTTAGCCCTTCTTGGCCCTGCGTCAACCCAATAACCCCTGTGTCGGCATTTGGAGGCACTGCATCAGCCTCTAGAGCCTCTGTGTCACCCACGCTAGCTCTTTGAGGCACTGCGCAGCTCCTGGTTGCCTCTGCGTGGGCCCTAGCTGGCTCTGCGTGGCCTCTAGCTGGCTCTGCGTCCCTCTCTCCAGGCTTCTACGTTGATTCTCCCGATACCCTTTCTGCCTCTCTGCTTCTGTATTAATTTCCCCTCACTATTGATCACTGATTCTATCTCTCTTAGCAAACCCCGCTCTAGAGAATAGAATGATTGATCACTCTGGTGCATTCTCCAAGTGACCCTCAAGCCTCCTTATATACTTTTCTCGTTGACAAATCAATGGCCGAGATTAAGTCCCTAATCAATGGCTAAGATTAACTCTGGCTTGATCCATGAATTTGGACCCTTCTAACACAATTTTATATTAATACACATTAATATTTTATTTTCCCCAAGTTTAGACTTAGGGACTCCATTAAAAATATTAATTACTTTAATATCTCTCAAACTGTTTAAAATCTGCCCAAACCATTTCTGGGTGTTGGAGATCTCATGTGCTTTAGCCTCTCCACCAATTTTCGTGGCTAGAGCACATCCGATGCTACCCAAAATTCATATCAAAACTCCCTCTTAACGAGGATTGTGCTCTAGTAATACTCCTCACTAAGCATCACCCCAATCCTCTGACATCAGTCCCTATGCTGATGCTAGGCCTGCTGCCCAACATCCTCTGCACTGCTACATCATGTACTGCTACCCATGGCCTACCACTGCCACTGCTGCATTTGTATGACAACTCCTGCAACTGTGTTGCTGCCCATGGCCCTGCCACTGCCATTGTTGCATCTGCACTACAACCCCTCTCATCATGTTGCATCGCGCTGCCCATAGCACTGCCACTGCTAACTGTTGCACTGCAACTCAATTACTAAGAAGTAAGTAACTGATCTCCCAACTCTGACATCTCCATCAAGCTAGAAACACTCTTGATGTTGAAGCTCCCTCTGTCACTGACAAGTGCTCCCTCTCTGACCTCTGCGCTACTGCAACAACTCTGTGCATCTCGCATCGTTGCACACCTTTCTGTGCCATCCTGCATTGGTGCAATACTCCCTTGCTTCTCGCATTGTTGCAGCCTGCTAGCCTCGCGTTGTCCTAGGAATCCTGCACTGTAGCTCCCTCTGTCGGTCCATCCGCATCCGTCTCTACTGACATCTGCTAGTCCTGCTACTCCTCTTCGGGTTCTCGTAGCAAGGTATAATCCAAGAAGTTGGGTACCTCAAGGATCTTGCCCCTCGTCGCCTGTAGTCCGTCTGACTACAGCTCGATGTCTCCCCACTTCCGCTCAAGTGGCATGTAAGCACTCATGGCATAGTGATCATCTATCTCCAATTCTTTCTCCGCCCTTGCTAGCGCAACCTTGGTCTCGAAAGCCTCTCCCTTGCACTTCTTCCTCGGGCACTGGCTCGCATAGTGACCCAATTCCCCACAGTTGAAGCATTTGACCTTGGAGAGGTCCTTCTTCTTCCATTTCTTTTGCTTTCCCTTAGATGCTAGGGCAGCATCCTCCTCTTCCTCCTCCTTGATTCTGATCCCCTTGCCACTGCTTCCCGCCTTGCTTAGCCTTCTGATCTCTTCTTGGCGAAGAGTTGCCCACATTTCCTCCCAATCTGGAAGGGTCGCCCTACCCAGTATGCTCTGGACAAACACCTCCCAGTCTTCTAAGACTGTGTTCAGGGCTGTTCTCACCATCAATTCTTGATCTAGCGTGGCTCCTATGGAAGTCAGTTGATCCCGGATCTCCTTCAATCGACTGAGGAAGGGGTCGATCTGTTCTCCCTTCTGCATCTGGTATGACCGCAGCTGATTTTCTAGTAGCATCTTCCTCTGCACGGAAGTACGCTAATACAACTTCTTTAGGGCCTCCCACATCTCATTTGTCGTATTCTTCTCCGCAATGTGTGGTACTACATGGTCCTTGACCCCTCAAGGATGATGCTCTTAGCCCTCGCCATTGCATCCTCGTACTTATCGTTATCAACCAGGTCAACTGGGACTGCTATTGTCCTCAAGGCGAATTGCTTGAGACGGTTCTTGTCTAGAACGGATAAGATTTTGGCCTTCCAAACTACAAAGTTTGAGGCTTCGTCCAGTCTATCTTGGTCTCTTACCCCGTTCACTGCCATCTCATTGCTCCTCTACTTCCCTCCTGGAAGTTCTTGGTGTGACTCCCTCTGAGCCTCGATTTCCCTCCTGGAAACCCTTCTTCCAATGTTGAGATGCCCCAACTCTGATCGTTAGTGCAGCTGCACCACTAATCTGGATTTCTCAGCTAGAAATCCTCAGTAGCAACTCCCTTCTCCTTGGCCTTGCCCTGTTAAATATTGTGCTGACTACAATACCCCACTAGCTCCACTTTGCAACTTACCCACAGCCTCCTAAACCCCAGCAAATTGAAGGTTAGAGCTCCTCGGCTCTGCGCAATCAGGGACTCGCTGAAATGCTCACCTAGCCAACTGTGTCAACCCTCCCGGTCCCTGCGTGGCTCTGCGTGAGCCTTTTCTGCCCTCCTCAGTATCTGCGTTGGCCTCTTCCTGGCTCAATCTTGATGATGCAAGCACTGCATCACCCCTTCCTTGCTGCTACTCTGCTAGGAACAGCTTTTGTCACTCAAGACAATTGTTTTATGCTGCCACTGCTCTGCTCGGGTGATGTCCTCAGTTCTCCTATGATCTGCAACCTCCCTCTGATACCATGTTGAAATTTCTAAGTCTAACCCATTAGAAACCCTTCATGTAATTTTTGATTTATTTTTGTCTATTTGTTCTGATTAATTAACAAGTTATTTACCATGTAAATACTGAAAATAAATACGAGTACATGCTCAACGCATTACAGATCATCAACTGAAGGAAACAAAACAAGCACACAAGTGACACCGTTGTTTTTGGACCAATGTCCCCGGAAAAACCCAATGCGAGAAAACCGGTGCATCTATCTGAGGGTTTTATTATTATGCATTTTCTGAATACAATCTAGGTGCCAAAACCCGCTCACCCAACAGAGAATAATCTCGGCAATAGTACCTCTCTACTCGGACGCAGATATTCCGGCTAAAACCCCGGATAAACACTCTGACAGCTCCCAGCTCCAATCTACCCCACGAAAACCCCAACGTCTGCCTCTAGGGACTACGTTAGCCCTTCCTGGCCCTGCGCCAGCCCAACGTCAGTGCAATAACTGTTGCGTCTGCCTCTAGAGCCTCTGCGTCACCCACGTTGCCTCTCTGAGGCACTGCACAGCTCTTGGCTGCCTCTGTGTGGGCCCTAGCTGACTTTGCGTGGCCTCTAGTTAGCTCTACGTCTCTCTCTCCTGGCCTCTGCGCTGATTCTCTCGGTACCCTCCCTGCTTTTGTATTCACTGCCCCTCGCTGTTGATCACTGATTCTATCTCTTTTAGCAAACCTCGCTCTAGAGAATAGAATGACTGATCACTCTGGTGTATTCTCCAAGTGACCCTCAAGCCTCCTTATATACTTTTCTCATTGACAAATCAATGGCTGAGATTAAGTTCCTAATCAATGGCTAAGATTAACTCTAGCTTGATCCATGACTTTTGGACCCTTCTAACACAGTTTTATATCAATACACATTAATATTTTATTTTCCTTAAGTTTAGACTTAGGGACTCCATTAAAAATATTAATTATTTTAATATCTTCCAAACTGTTTAGAATCTGCCCAAACCATTTCTGGGTATTGGAGATCTCATGTGCTTTAGCCTCTCCGCCAATTTTCATGACTAGAGCACATCCAATGCTACCCAAAAATTCAAATCAACATTTTGGTCTTGTCATGTCGGTTCCACTTCCTTAACTCTACCTGGGGAGTTGAATCATATCATAGTAACTTTTCATCACATCTTTACCCCGGTGGACTGGTTAACTTGGGTAAATGTGGAAGGAGGGTGTTACAAAGTTGTATCAGAGAATGGTTTTGTTCTCCTTGGGTGATGTCTGGTTTTCGTTCTCCTTGGATGAATGTGTTGTCATATGTGTCCTTATGCTTGTGGTCTATGTGCTTGTTGTGTATGCATGGTGGTGGTCATGGTTGTCGTTGTGATGTCATGCAAAAGTTGATGGTGATGTTGTCGAAATATATTCGTCGTGAATGCATTTTAGTGTTTGTATGTATTGTGTACGCATGTGTGTCATACATATGTTGTTATGCATGCATTGTGTCTGGTTGGTGTTGTAGTTGTGGCATCATGCGTGGTAACTCGATGTTAATTGAGATGATGTCTATATACTGTGATGGTTATGTTTATACCAGTGTTGTTAAAATCGCGATTTTTTCGGAAAATCGCGATTTTATCCCCTACCCGCTTAAATCGCGATTTTTATACCAAAAAATCGCGGCCTTTTTTTTATACTGATTTTTTCGGAAAAAATCGCGATTTTTTCCATAAAAATCGCAGAGGGTCGGGGCAGCGGGCTTTTAATAGGCAAAAACGATTTTTTTTATGTCATTATGCTGTCTGCGCGCGGAGGAGGAGGAGAAGAGGTGAGGGAGAGGAGCTGAAGGGTTTCCGTCGAATTTGGGAGCGAATCCAAGTGGTTTTAGGAGAAATCCAAGACAAGATCACCAATTTGTCCATAAAAAAGGTATGTAGATTAATTTTTTTTTGTTTTGCTTCTATAAAAACTTTGTTTTACATTGTTTTTAAAGAATTTTTTGTAATTTTTCATTGATTTGGGATGGGTAATTTGTTATGACTATGAGAACCAATTTTTTATTTTTATTTTCTCATTTTTTTTAAACATTGTTTATTTTTTTTGAATTTTCATTGTTTTTTGGCATTTGCCATTGGCATTTGGTTGGGTAACTTGGGTTTGGAAATTGGGATTTTGGAAATAATTAACTTGTAATTTTGTAAATGCTAAATTGTAATTTGTATTATGTAATCCTAAATTCCTATTTCCTAATCCTTATTTTTCCATAGGTTTGCAAATTCAAAATTCAAAAACAAACATGCCAAGGAAATTGGATCCTTTCTGGGAATATGGTGAACCTAAAACTCCGAATGATAGACAAAACTTGTATTGCAAGTTGTGTGGAAAGGAGATATTCGGGGGGGTGTACAGGTTGAAGTTCCACCTTGCACAAATCCCTGGACATGATGTGGGGCCCTGTCTAAATACAAATCCTGAAATTATCCAAAGAGCCATGAGAGCATTGGGAGAATTAGAGCACACTAGAGAGGCCAAAGAAGAACTCAAAAGGCAACTAAAAAGGTCAGCTGAAGGAAGTGGGCCAAGTGGCACTGGTTCTACTGCAGCGTCAGTCAATCCGGTAGCTGCATCATCATATTTTGTTCCTCGAACCACACCTGGTTCACAACCAACTATCGGTTCAATGCTAAAAAGAACTGAAAAAGAACAAGCTGACAGGTTGATGACAAAATTTCTCCTCTGGAGTGATATTCCTTTCAGCATTGTAAGGAATAATCCATTTTTCCAACCTACTGTTGATGCTATTGCCAGTGTTGGCCCGGGGTACAAAATCCCTTCTCTTCATGATTTCAGAGGCCGGCTTCTTCAAAATGAAAAGCGTGACTGCACCCAAAGATTGGAGGATTTTAGGGCATCATGGGCACAAACAGGATGCACTGTTATGTCAGATGGTTGGACTGACCAAACGGGGAGAACCCTTATAAACTTCTTGGTTAGTTGTCCCAAGGGGACTATGTTTATCAAATCTATTGATGCAACTCATCAAATCAAAGATGCAAGAACTTTATGTGATTTGCTGGATGTGTTTATTTTGGAGGTGGGTGCAGAAAATGTTGTCCAAGTCATAACGGACAATGCTGCAAATTATGTTGCTGCTGGTAGAATGCTTATGGATAGGCATCCTACTTTATTTTGGACACCTTGTGCTGCCCATTGTATTGATTTGATGTTAGAGGACATAGGGAAAATTCCCTTTGTCAAAGAGATTGTTGACTCATCAAAAAGCATCACAAAATTTATTTACAATCACACATCTGTGCTTAGCTTGATGAGAAAATGCACCAACAACAAAGAGTTGGTGCGCCCCGCCATTACACGGTTTGCGACGAGTTTCATATCTCTTCAATCCCTCTTGAATTCTATGTGGGATTTGAAGAGAATGTTTCTTTCAGAGGAGTGGCGTGCTTCGTCAATGAGCCGCAAACCAGAAGGAGAGGCCGTGTGCAGACTAGTTTCATACCAGGAAGACTTCTGGGCGAGAGTGCAGGAGGTGTGCGCTGTTACTGAACCTTTGGTAAAGGTTCTTCGGTTGGTTGATGGTGAGAAGCCCGCAATGGGCTATTTGTATGAAGCCATGGACAGGGCCAAAGAAGCCATTCGGTCCTACTATGATGATAAGGGAGATGATGGGTTTCAGAGACAACTCCTTCTATTGGAAGTCATTGATGAGCGATGGAACAACACACTCCATCGTCCCATTCATGCTGCTGGGCTTTTCCTGAACCCTGCATTTTCTTATGCATGTGGGTTTGATTTTGATGTTGAGGTCGTGGAAGGATTATTAACCTGTGTCCAGAAGATGGTGAGATCTCCAGAAGAACGTATAGAGATCTCTAGACAAATTGAGACATATAAGATGTCAGGTGGCACATTTGGCTTTGAGATGGCTGTCACTGATAGGACGATTAAAATGCCAGGTATTTTTTAGTTTGTACTTTGTAACTTTGTTTCAAATTTCATTGTCTCTTCAAATTCCATTTTTTTCTTATGTTTATTTAAAATTTTATTTGTAATTTTGTTGTAGACGCATGGTGGAAGATGTATGGTGTCAGAGTACCCCTTTTGCAAAAGCTTGCCGTACGCATCCTCAGCCAAACATGCAGCTCCTCGGGATGTGAGCGCAATTGGAGTGTATTTGAAAAAATACACAACAAGAAGCGCAATAGGTTAACACTTAAACATTTAAAATATTGCAAATTTCCAAATAAATTTTTGAATTCATTAAAGTTTTAAACAATATTTTTTTTATAATATTAATTATTAATTATTATTTCATGAACTTTGTACAGGTTGGAGTCCCATAGACTTAATGACATGGTCTATGTCTACTACAATCTTCGATTGTGGGTGAGACAACTAGAGAAGACACCTGATACGAAAGCCATCTCATTGGATGGGATTGACACCACTGCTGAATGGAGGGTTGAGACCGAGAGGCCTCTCATGGATCCCACTGATGATTGGTTAGTGCAGGATGAGGGGGAGGAGGAGGAGCAGGAGGAGCAGGAGCAGGAGCAGGAGGAGGAGCAGGTGGAGGAGGAGGAGCAGGAGGAGGAGGTGACACTGCCTACCCGGGCTACCACTACCACCAGTAGAGGACGTGGTCTCCGTCTACCTCAGCCTCCTGTAGCTGCTACTACTAGTTCTTCAGCTTCTAGAGCACGTCAGACTCCACTGCCATTTCCACCAGCACAGGCACCAGCTTCTACATCTAGAGGGAAAGAGAAAGTTGTGCCATTTTCTCGCAAGAGGGGCAGAGGAAATCAATAGGATTAGACTTTCATTTTATTGTATATGACATTATGACATGATGAGATACATTATCATATTTTTTGTTGATATTTTGAGGCTGAGTTGGGACTCAGGACTTACTATTCAGGACATGATTCAATGTTATGTGTGATTTTAGCGCTAGAAATGATATTAAACATCTTATATATTAGTTTTTTTATCATATTTATGTGTCAATGTATTTATTTTATGTTGTAGATGGTTTAGATATTAAAAAAATTGAAAAAAAATGAATATTTTTGTGCCAAACGCTTTTTTCCCGCTTTTTTCCGCTTTTTTCCCGCTTTTGTCGATTTTTTCCGCTTTTTTCCCGGCGCCGATTAAATCCCGCTCGCGCTTTTAACAACATTGGTTTATACATGTGTTATGCTAATCTGGTTGATCTTGCAGACAATATATCCTTCCTTGAACTACACTGAGGTACGTTGGTTTGTTTATGATTTGGTTTAGCTGACATGATATACCTTACAGGAAGAGAAAGATCAAAGATGACTAGCAAGATGGTAGACTAAAGCTCATGAGATTCTCCCTATAGATCAGATGAGCTGCGTGGTGAGGGATATTCTCCTGACATAGCAGACACTTTGAAAAGTTTGAAGGCAAAAATAAAGAGTTGCAAAGAAGATAATGACTGAATCATTCAATCAAAAAGTGAGACTTGCTAGGGCACAAGAAAAACAAGCAGAGGTCAATGCGGTGATTCTTCAGAGCTTGTCAGGCTTGCAGAGACAAGGACCGCTTACAAAAAATCATGTGCAGGAGGATAAGACTAATGGAACATATGGTAGTAGGTCACATGGTGGGCACAAGTTGGATAGAGATCACACGGTTAGAGATGGCATATTCTTGGATACACCTGATAGACGAGGAAGTGGACATGGACTCTACTCTAGTTCTATTTCGGATAGGTATCATGGTTATCATCGTTATCATCCTTACAGGAGGAGCGATAGAGGATATTTGTCAGATGAGTTCAAGAAAGCAAAGCCACCAACATTTGATGGGGGAAATGAAGCAGTCACAGGATGCCAAAGCATGGTTGCTTGGGATGAATAAGTTCTTTAGGTTGCATGATTACTCGGCGAACATGAAGGGTAGAATAGCTACATTTAGTCTTAAAGGTAAAGCAAATATCTGGTGGGAAGATGTAAATAATGTCAGAGGTATTCATGACGAGGAGTTGACTTGGAGTGAGTTCGAAAGACTATTCAAGAAGAAGTATCTATCGGAGCGATACTATGATGACAGGGAAAAGGAATTATATGAGTTAAAGATGAGATCTATGACCAATGAGGAGTACACTATCAAATTTTTTGGAGTTATTAAGATATGTGCCTTACCTCAAAAAGGAGAAGGCCAACATTTAGAGATCAATCAGTGGGTTGCCAATAGCATTCAAAGATGGGATTGAGTTTGATGAGCCTAGATCATTGGAGGATGCCATCCGAAAGCTAAAGCATTGTTATGAGCAATCGAAGCGCAGATCAGAGACTAAGCAGGACTGGAAAGGTAATGATAAGTAATAAGTATAAAGGGAAATGGGATAAGAAGCGAACAATACCTCATGGCACAGGTAACAAAGAGAATACAGCACTACCAAAGAAGTTCAATGCATCTAATAGAGGGTAGGGATTTCGATCTGAGGAGCAAAACAAGGGTGATGATAGGAAACCTTTACAGTGTTGGACTTGTGGTGGAGAGCATCGTAGGAGAGATTGTCCACAGCATCAAGGTGGTAGACCACAGATCTACAGTGTGCAAGAGACCGCAGATAGTGGGGGATGTTGGACAAAATATTCCACGGATCTATGCAACATTGGAGAACAGACAGACAGATCACCAGGCGTCTATTATCGAGATGGACAATAAGCTTTGTGATCAAGTTGTTTCTATTTTAATTGACCCTGGATCTAATTATAGTTATGTTAATCCTAACCTGGTGGATAAGTGTGGTTTGAATAAAGAAGTGCATGCATTGGTTAGTGCAGTTGGCTATAGGTACAAACAAGAGAGTTCATCACTAGGTAAAAGTTTGTGCATTTGAATTGAATGGTATGTCTACTTCAGCACATTTGAATGCACTTCCATTGAGATCATACAGTATGTTGTTGGGTATGGACTAGTTGTATCTTCATAGAGCCAAGGTGGATTGTTATGACAAAGCTATTGGGTGTTTGGATGACAATTGGGAACAAAGAGTCTTGCAGGGTAAGAAGAAGGCAACAACAATTAGAATGGTGACAGCTATGCAGGCAAGGCGCAACCGTAGGAGAGGGTGTGTTATTCGCAGTGCATATTTCTAGTGACAAAGATAAGGAAGTTGAGGATGCGAATGTCTTGAGCAGGTACCCAGTTTTACAGCAGTTTCAGGATGTGTTTCTGGCAGATATTTCAGAGTTGCCACCTCACAGGGAAGTGGACTTTTCTATTGAGTTGGTACCAGGGGTAGCACCAGCATCAAAGGCACCATACAGGATGAGCACACCAGAGTTAATAGAGCTAAAGTTGCAGTTAAAGGAAATGTTTAACGAGAGATACATTAGGCCAAGTGTGTCGCCTTGGGGTGCACCAGTGTTGTTTGTGAAGAAAAATGATGGTACTCTCAGGTTATGCATTGATTACAGGGAGTTGAATAAAGTGACCATCAAGAACAAGTATCCATTGTCCAGGATTGATGACTTGTTTGATCAGTTAAAGGGAGCAGCAATGTTCTCAAAGATTGAACTAAGATCAGGATAACATCAGGTACGCATTAAGGAATAGGACATTTACAACACTGCTTTCCGGACCAGGTATGGGCATTATGAGTTTGTTGTAGTTTCATTTGGTTTAACTAATGCTCCAGCTACTTTTGTGTATTTAATGAATAGTGTATTGCGTCCTTATCTAGACAAGTTTTTTATTGTATTCATTGATGATATATTGGTATATTCTAAGAATGAGGAAGAACGTGTTGAACATTTAGCAACAGTATTGAGATTGTTGAGAAAGCATCAGTTATATGCTAAGCTCAGTAAATGCAGCTTCTTTCAGACAAAGGTACATTACTTGGGACATGTGGTTTCCAAGGAAGGCATAGCAATGGATCCACAAAAGATAAGGGAAATCATGGAGTGGGCAACTCCTAGAAATGTGGATGAGGTAAGATCATTCATTGGGTTAGCGGGTTATTACAGGAGGTTCATCAGGAACTTCTCACGGAATGTTTATCCTATTACGTTGTTGCAAAGGAAAGGTAAGAAATTTGAATGGACAGAGGAATGTGCAGCCAGTTTTGAGCAATTTGAAGCAGTTGTTGACAAATGCTCCAGTTCTAAAGATTTCAGATCCGGACAAAGAGTTTGTGGTACATACAGATGCTTGCAAGAGAGAGCTTGGTGTAGTCCTTATGCAAGAAGGACAGGTAGTATGCGATGAATCAAGGAAACTTAATGAGCACAAGCAGAATTAAACAACACATGATCTTGAGTTGGCAGCGATCATCCATGCTTTGAAGATGTGGAGGCACTATCTTCTCAACGGGCGATTCATCTTGATGAATGATCACAGTGGATTGAGATACTTGTTTGACCAACCGAATCTGAATGTCATGAAAGTTAAATGGTTGGCCACGATCAGTGAGTTTGACTTCGGAATTAAATACATTAAAGGTAAAGAGAACAGGGTTGCAGATGCTCTTAGCAGGAAGATACAAGTAAATCATATAGCAGCTATGAGCTCCTATGGAACAGATCTACAGGATCAGATCTTACAAGTAGGACAACGGGATGACAAGTATATGGAGCTTATGCACAGGTTACAGTAGGGCACAGGTGATTAGGATGTGGACTATCATCTCACGACAGATGGCTTGGTCAAATTTAGAGACAGGATATATGTGTCAGACAACAGTGAGCTCAAGAAGCTTATCTTGAGGGAATTTCATGCTAAATCATATTCAAGCCACCCAAATATCAGAAGACATTGATAGCAATGAAAAAGTTCTACTATTGGCCAAACTTGAAGAAAGAGGTGGTTGAGTTTGTTGCGAAATGTTTGAATTGTCAGCAGGTAAAGGCAGAGTGAACATCCAAGTGGTTTATTGTTGCCGATTCTGAATCCAGAGTGGAAATGGGAGGTCATTTCCATGGACTTCATTACGGGTTTGTCGAGGACATCTAGACATCGTGATTCTATTATAGTTGTGGTTGACAGGTTGACAAAGGTAGTGCACTTCATTCCAGTGAAGTCTACATATTCAGCTAATGATATAACACAGGTCTTCATCAGAGATGTAGTGAGGTTGCGTGGTGTACCGAAGAAGATTGTGTCAGACAGGGATGCCAAGTTCACTTCTAGATTCTGGAAAGAGTTATTTGTCGGTTTGGGCACAGAGTTGGTGTTACACAGCAATTTGTCACTGTCCCTGTACTCCCCGTTCCACGATCCTGGAGGACCTCCACAGTGAACCCTACATGCTTTCCCTTCATGAAGAAACTCCCATTATGTCCCTCTTCATGAGCAGAACAATTCCCTTTTGCATCATTTCCCAAAAATCTTTTGTTTTTCCTAGTTTACAAGACTGGCGTTAATGACTCGTGTCCTCCTCGCGCCGATATGTAGGGATTATAACTGTCCTTAGCACCAATCAGAGTGATTGAGCCTTGTTCCAGTCGCGTCGATCCTCTTTCGGAAAGTTTTTAAATTTAAATAAGGAGCCGAAGCTTCCAGCTCTAGAAGCTTCGTAACAGAAGTCTAATAAATGGTTAGGTTGGATGGAGTCGAAGTGATCAGTTTGGGCTCCTTTCCCTTATTAGGATGGAACTACCTCAAGAGATAAGATCTTCTCTCATGAGAAGAGGAACCATCTCCCTTCCATCCATGCTATATAAACCTCCCTTCTTCCCAAGCACAAGCTAGTTCTAATTAGGCTCTGGTTGAAGTTTTGATTGTGGAGTAATCAACAAGTTATTCATAGTTGTAGCTCTCTAGTTGTGTGTTAGGGAGAAGTGTGAATTTGGTTTAGTGTAAAGACTAAAGGGAAGAGCCTTAAAACTACCATTGTTGAAGCCATCATGGAATGCTAACGGAAGTGTGTGGGAACCTGGATTGTCGAAGGAGAACAGAAACATCAAGACAACGGTTGTAATCTCTTCTTGATTTAATATATATGCAACTATCGAATGATTTCCTACATAATATGTCATCTCACATGTTTATGGTTTAATGTTTCTCGACCTATTAAGTAGGTTGAATACAATTTGTCTATTATCACGGTTGTTGTTTGTTGTTGTTTACTTGTTTCAGGTGCTCGAAGAAGGAAACGGGAGATCGTTGGAGCGAGCAAACAAGGTCATCACCAAACGGGATAAGTGTACTAAGAGGTAGGCCCTCTTAATTGGTTCTAACCTAAGGAGATCTTCCATATAATGTCTTGTTTGTGGCTAGACCCGCTATCAGGCTAGAAGAATTGTTTGTGTCCGCACTTAGAATCTTACTTCACCACAAATTGGCGACTCCACTGGGGAGCCAATCATTCTGTTTGCTTGCTTGTAATTTCATGGATTTGTGTGAACATTTCTAGTATCACCATTTCCCTTTAGTTCTGTCTGCTTTGCCTTGTTCACTACTCTGGGTCTGAAATTTACAGTAGCAAGTCTGGTCTCAGCCTTTGAAATTTTTTTATTTTTTCCTTGCATCCTCGGTCAGCGCGCTTATTTCGCTGACAGTCGCGCCGATCAGCGCGATATACTCAGAAATAGTTGCGCCAACCCCCTTCTGGCGCTTGTTGTCAATTAGGCAGTCGCGCTGATGCCTGTAGGTGAAGATTAGGGTTCACCCCAGATCTCGACCAGTGTGTCTTGCTCTCTTGATTTCTACCTCTTAGCTTGTTCTGACTGTGTTCTCCCTGACTAGAAAGCTTCATTTAGCTTGGTTTGTGTGCTTGCTTGGTTTAGCCCACCCTCTGATGTGTTAAGTCTGGCCTTGTGTGAAGTTTTTTTTATTTTTCTTTGAATCCCTCGATTAGCGCTATTTGTCAGTTAGGCAATCGCGTTGATCAGGCCATTAGCACTAGTTGTAGTACTGGTCAGTCATGTCGGTCATGCCTATCGGCGCTAGTTGTCAGTTAGGCAGTCGCTTCGGTCTCTGAGTTAAGAAAAAATCAGAATTTCTCCCATTCCAATGCCAGTGTGTCTTGACCCTCAGACTCTCTTCTTCCGCCCAGAAGTGACTAGGATGCTTTGTTTGCTTCATTTTCAATTGAATGAGTGAAAGAGTCTCGTTTGTTCTCTTATTTCGAGTGTCTCTTTTCTCATTCCGCGCATAGATTACATTTCTTGGTTTGTCAATTGAAGCATTTGTGTGTATGGTTTATTCGATTCAGGGAAGAAGTTGCTTTTAGTTTCATTTATCATGCTTTGGGTTTGATCGATGCTTGTTTGTTCGGAATTGTGAAAGTTTTCATTAAAGTGCTTTATGTGAAAGATTCATTTTGCATTTTATGAAAAGAAGAACATCATTCTAGTTTACTTAAACAAAAATATTGTATTAGTAGCGTCATTGAGAAGCTAGAATTGCATCATCATAAGCATTGGAAATGAAATGAAACTTCTTTTGTTGTTAAGGGAAGATTAAGTGCATTTAGGACATGTATTAGTGAAAGTTTTCATTCTTTGATTGTTGCATTGATTGTGTGGTCTCTATCCCTCAATTAGTGTTAACTTTCACCGAAGAAAGATCTATTTTCTCGTATAGCTACATGTAGGAGTTTTTTCAGATGACAGCAGTAGGGCCTTGAAATTGAGACCTAATTCGAGATCAACTATTAAAATTTATTGAATTAACCTAAGGAAGCATTGAAACTTAACGCTTACATTTAGTGGTCTAGGCTAGAGACGTGTTCCGACGTCTTTAAACCTAGCAGTTGTCGTTTGCTTTGGCATTAGACAATGCTAGTACGGACTTGTGCTCCCCGTACCATCGTGTATATAAAGGGAGACCCCATTAAGTTTGTGATCCTTTATCAGTTGGAAGCCAAGTCTGCCGCCTTGTAAACGTGATACACCGAACACAGCATTCGGGGAGATTGTCTGCCCATACTTCTCGAATCGCCGGGAAGTATTCTGCAATTCACAGTTACCTGGTAATCCTTTATGCCTAGAGTACCCTGAGACTTTTTAAATTTGGAAAGATCATCGAGCACTTGTCCTTTCAAACTCGTTAATTTCGAAAGCGGCTAGAGTCACCTTACATCCTTTTCTTGACTCTTAAAATATGAAAAGGCAAAGTTTTCTTTCAGTGTCTTAAAATTAACTGCCCACGAAATATTCCTGGTTAAAGTTATCTTCCTTAATGTTTCTTTAAAAGTCGATTCTAATGGCAACATTCCTAGAGTCTACCAGTCAAGGGTTCCCCTCAAATGGGAATCCTGGTCCTTTTCCTTCTTTTGGAAATGTCAGTGCTCCTTATATGGCAAGGTTGTCCCTCCCTGGGTTAACCATTGGTTTACCTATCTGGTTGTTTTCGACCTCGGTGATCCCAAGTGTCCCATCTCCTGCCCCGCCATCTTCTTCATTTGAATCACATCACGTTGATTTTAAGGTTTACCTCTCCCCTTCTTCCCATGTTTCTTCCTCTTCCTCTTCTACTTCCCTTGGTGAAAGCTTGAAATCCAGTAACCAAGAGGCTAAGAAGAAGAAGAAGATGATGAAGAAGAAGAAGTCAGATAAGCGAGAGGCCAACTGTGCAGCTATTACTCCAAATGCACCCCCTGTAGACAAACCTTCTGATCCTCCACGGAAGGTCAAATTACCTTGCAACTTGTGTAAGGGTGACCATCTCCTTCGAGACTACCCTGGCATTCCCAGAGTCTTAGAGGTATGGTCTCAAAACCTAAATCAACCATCCCCGTCGACCTTTGGAGATCATGTCGATGCTACACCTTCAGCTAACGATGGTAAGAAGAAAGGGAAGATTAGATTCCCCTGTAGGTTATGTGAAGGAGAGCATCTTCTTCACCTTTGTCCTCTTATGGATAAAGCTTCCAAAGTTTTGGAAAACCTTACAGCTCCTCAACCCCAACTTCTTGTTGGTTATCAGAGGCTTTCTTCTGACCCTCTCCCGGTTGGTAAAGAGATTGACTTGGATTCATCTCTTGCCCGTCCTGCTCTTCCTGAGCGAGACTCTCTTATGTCTGTTCCCGACCAACCATTGGTCAAAAAGAGTGTCGACTTGGCTCCGCCTTCAGTTGTTCACTCTGTTCCCGAAGAGAGTAGTGATCATACTGCTCATGTTCTTCTCGTCTCCTCAGATTCTCATGAATCGAAGAGTGACCCTCCCATCCTAGTTGTTCAGGAGAGTCCTTCTCCTTCTTCTGCAGGGCATGGGGGCAATCATATGATACCCCCACCAAGTAGTTCTGTCGTTTCTTTTGATTGGAGTAAATTGACTGCTTTCCGCCTTCCATCTTATGTGCCTTTCCAGATCACAGTACAAGCCTATAATATGGTAGTACATGGCACTCTATTAGATGAAGGCGCGTCTGTTAGCATCATGTCTTCTACTACTTGGCAAGCTTTGGGTTCCCCACAGCTTGTGCCTGTCACTCAGAATCTGTTGGCCTTCAATGGAGGAACCAGTTGGCCCTTAGGGATCCTTCCAAAGTTCCCTATTACTTTGGGAGGAAAGATTGTCTATGTAGACGTGATGGTAGTCCAAGGTCCGTTAGATTTCAATCTTCTCCTTGGACACGACTATGTTTATGTCATGGGAGCTCTTATTTCTTCACTTTTCCATGTGGTTTGTTTTCCGCATGAAGGGAGAATAATGACCATTGATCAATTGTCGTTCATTGGTCACCAGGCGCCTCCTTTGCAACCATCGTCCCCTATCAGCTCTTGTTTGCAAACAGTACCCTCCCATCACAGGTCAATTATGTGGCTACCTGTTCCGTCTCTGCATCTACTGATGATCACACAGATGGTATAGTACATTATGTACTGGGGGCATTGGAACCCGATCTGTCTATGGTACCAATTGACATGTATTCCTCCTAGAGTGTGGTTCTTCCGTCTAGTGAAGACCTCTTGGGAGCCATGTTCTCGTATGGTTCATGAACAGGAGTCATGAAGATACTTCCTAGTCTTGTGTTAACCTCGTTAAAAAATGAAACAAGGGATGAGCATAGTTCCTTGTCTTGCGGCAAGCTCATTAAAAAATGAATCAAGATGTCCGAGGATAGTTTGTTCCTGTATCAACCTCGTTAAAAATGAAACAAAGGGTGTGAGCATAGTTCTTTGTCTTGTGTCAACCTCGTTAAAAAATGAAACAAGTGTCTCGAGGATAGTTCTTTTACTGTGTCAACCTCATTAAAAAATGAAACAACTCCCTTTTCCAAATCGAGTTTTTGATTAAGATCTCGTAAAATCCCAATAGAGTCTTTCCTAGATCTTGAACATGAACCTTCATTCCATCCACCTAGATGAATGAAATGAAGCTTGGGGGGGGCATGTACCTCGAATTCAATCATTATGTCGGGGGCATGCGAACTTACAGCAAACATAGTTTTTCGTTTCAAGCTTGTGTAAACATGAAACTAAATCCAAGCAGAGTTCTCCATGGTTCAAGCTTGTGTAAAAATGAACCCATGCCCGATTTACATCTCGTGATTGTCGTTTTACTCAGTTGATTTCTGCTTGATGAGCCTTGGTTGTTTTATTCCATCGCCACCATCTCTTTGGCCGATCATATGCTTTCACTTGGTTGTCTTTTCCCTTCCTGAGAGACCGCAGCGATGAGTGGTTTTGTTAGCCAGCCTCTTGACCATTACATGTTTTGAGCAGTTCCATCATTGCCAGAACCAGTTGCTACCCTTTATACCACTCGTTCCTCCAGGACGAGTCACCTTTAAGCTCTTTTTTGACTCGTAAAAAAATGAAAAGATTGCCGAGTATTTTACCCCTTTTGACTCGTTAAAGAGACTAAAATCGGGGGTCTGCTTTCAAGCTCTTTTCCGACCCTTTAAACACGAAAAGATTACTGAGCTCTTATCATTTTGAACTCGTTAACAGATGTGAAACGTTGTGCGCCCAGTACATGTTTACTACTTTTTCAGGCTGGGATGCACTATTTATGAAAAAGGTACTCCTTGACTGAAATGGTCAAGCGGTTCTCTCCAGTATCATTTTCTACCTTTTCGGGCTCGAGAGACAAATGTACGAAAAGGGACCATGTGGAGTTTTCTTTCCGTGTCTTTTTCAAACTCTCTAAACATGAAAAAGATACCGAGTTACACCTTTGTTGGACTCATTAAAATATTAAACGACATCGGATTCGTCACCATGACGAACATGAGCTTCTCCTTCCTAGGGCTCATTAAACTTACTAGGTCGGATTCATCCGAAGGATGGACTTACAATGCAAGCATATGTTATCCCCTTCAAGCTTGCGATTAAAAAATAATTGGGGTACCTACCAGAAATGGTGGGGGAAAATTTGGAAATTCAATCAGTTGTGTCGGCAGCTCACTCTTGAACATGACACTTTCTGCTTCGTGTCAGGTTGGGATATCCTCTTTTTCATCATTGACCTTCCTGGGTTGGGCCGTTTATTTTTGCCTTCCATTTGATCTCTGCCACGTCATCATGACCACCGATCCTATGGATCCAAAAGCTGCCAAACTTCCAGTCGTGTCGCCGATATGTTCAAGAGTTGTCCTTTTGCAGTTACACTTACCTCTGATTCTCTGTATCATCCAAAATCATTTTGCATCCTTTTGTCTCGTGTCGATGATGTGGGATACATTATGGCCCTCCTTCGACATGGTCACTTCCTATCGACTTCAGCTCATTATCCAGGAAGTTGACCGAGAGACTCCCTTCTAGTACCTTAGAGCTTGCATGCCCTAATGGAAAGTTCTTCGCACTCAACGACAAGTTCACATCATTGGCTTTCGATCGGGTGATTTCACGAGTGTTCGACTTCAGTTCTTTTATTCACATTCCATGAATTGTGTTAATAGTACCATGAGGACCATTGTCACTATTGGTGGTTTCTCTCACGCTTGTTAAAAGTTTACGTCATCGGCTACTAATCAAGTGATTTTCTAGCATGTTCGACATCAACACATCTATTCACATGTTAGAATTTGTACTTTGATTGGGTCGTGTTGGAGCGCAAGACCCTGGGCTCAACTTACACATGTCCAGGTTGCAAGGCGGTGTGGCATGATTATGTTGATATACATGTCTCTTTCAGATGAATGGCTACGACCATACCATGAATTGTCATATGTGATCCTTCTCATTACTGGATGGATGCGACCATACCTTGGTTTCGATATGATCCTCTTTATCGGATGGTTCCACCCATGCCTGGATCCATTTACATGATCATTCTCTGGATGGCTGCGTCCATACCACGATTCATGTATCACTTGACAGAGTTTTCAGTAATGTATATGTATCTGTACTTGCTTGCAGATTTTCCGAAGACAGACTCCGATTCCCCGCACTGATTCATGAAGCATTTCACCCCACTCTAGTTCAGCCTTCACGCTTTAGAGGGCATCTGTTACACAGCATTTTGTCACTGTCCCTGTACTCCCTGTTCCACAATCCTAGAGGACCTCTACAGTGAACCCTACATACTTTCCCTTCATGAAGAAACTCCCATTGTGTCCCTCTTCATGAGCAGAACAATTCCCTTTTGCATCATTTCCCAAAGATCTTATGTTTTTCCCAGTTTACAAGACCGGCGCTAATGACCCGTGTCCTCCTCGCGCCGATATGCAGGGATTATAACTGTCCCTAGCGTTGACCGGAGCAACTGAGCCTTGTTCCAGTCGCGTTGATCCTTTTTTAGAAAGTTTTTAAACAAGGAGCCGAAGCTTGCAGCTCTAAAAGCTTCGTAACGGAAGTCTGGTAAATGGTTAGGCCGGATGGAGTCAAGCAGATCAGTTTGGGCTCCTTTCCCCCATTAGGATGGAACTACCTCAAGAGATAAAACCTTCTCCCATGAGAAGAGGAACCATCTCCCTTCCATCCATGCTATATAAACCTCCCTTCTTCCCAAGCACAAGTTAGTTCTAATTAGGCTCTGGTTGAAGTTTCGATTGTGGAGTAATCAACAAGTTATTCATAGTTGTATCTCTCTAGTTGTGTGTGAGGTAGAAGTGTGAATTTAGTTTAGTGTAAAGACTAAAGGGAAGAGCCTTAAAACTACCATTGTTGAGGCCGTCATGGAATGCTAACGGAAGTGTGTGGGAACTCGGATTTGTCGGAGGAGAACAGAAACGTCAAGACAACGGTTGTAATCTCTTCTTGACTTAATATATATGCAACTATCGATTGATTTCCTACATAATATGTCATCTCACATGTTTATGGCTTAATGTTTCTTGACCTATTAAGTAGGTTGAATACAATTTGTCTATTATCACGATTGTTGTTTTTTGTTGTTTACTTGTTTCAGGTGCTCGAAGAAGGAAACGGGAGATAGCTGGAGTGAGCAAGTAAGGTCATCACCAAATGAGATAAGCGTACTAAGAGGTAGGCCCTCTTAATTGGTTCTAACCTAAGGAAATCTTCCATAGAATGTCTTGTTTGTGGCTAAACCCACTATCGAGCTAGAGGAATTGTTTGTGTCCACACTTAGAATTTTACTTCACCAAAGTTGGCCTTCAGTACAACTTATCATCCGCAAACAGATGGACAGACATAGAAGGTCAACAAGATATTGGAGGACATGTTGAGGATGTATGTGATGCAGCAGCAATGGAGGTGGGAAGAGTATCTTCCACTGGTTGAGTTTGCTTACAACAATCGATACCAGAAATCCTTGAGGATGAATCCATTTGAGGCATTGTATGGGCTAAGTTGTAATACTCCCATTAGTTGGAGTTATCCAGTGAACATGGTGTTGATTGGACCGAACATGTTAGCAGAGATTGAATAGGAAATGCAGGTAATCAAGAAGAATCTGAAGGCAGCACAAGATAAACAGAAATTTTATGCAGATCAGAACAAGGTGTTTAAGGAGTTTCAGGTTGGGGAACATGTGTACTTGCGCATCAAGCCCAAGAAGAGCTCCTTGAGGATTGGATCAAGTGCTAAGCTAGCACCTCGGTTTTGTGGACCTTTCAAGATTCATGAGAGGATTGGACCAGTGGCCTACCGACTTGCATTACCTCCGACAGTGAGTCCGTGATGTTTTCCATGTGTCATTGCTTAAGAAGTATGTTAAAGACGTTGATCATGTGATTGACTAGTTTGTATTGCAAGTGGAACCAGAAGGAGAATTTCAGCCAAAACCTCAGTGCATTTTGCAGAGAAAGATGCTCATGCTCTAGAACCAAGCAATCGAGCAGGTTAAAGTGCAATGGAAGCACTTTGGGCCCGATGAAGCTACATGGGAGATGGCGGATCAAATGCGGGCTATGTATCCTTCTCTATTCGCTGGTTGAGCGAATGTTTTTGGCATATGTTTTGGTGTGATGTTTTGGTATATGTATATATGTATATGGATGTAAATACCGCCATGAGTTGTGTTATAAAGCTCCAATAAGTGGTATGGGTGTCATGTCGTTATGGTTGTCATGTTGTTATGTTTCTCATGTTGGTTTGCTTCTCAGCAGGATGATTATTGTAAATACTGCAACGAGCTAAGTTATAAAGCTCCATGGGCAGTATGTTTTGTTTTTCAGCGGTCTTGTTGATTGTAGGTATCATTGAACACTGAGGACGGTGTTCCCCTAAGGGGGAGGGTTCTGTAACAACCTTGGTCAAAAATCCATGTAATAAAGTTAATAAAGGCAAAATAATAAACAATGTCATGGGACACGTATTCCAAGCTGAATGTTGGGCAAAAAACATAGTGATGGGAATCACTTGTGATTAATTAATACCTATGGAAATTGGCAAAGGCAATGGCAAAAGCTTTGGAAAAACAAAGTGGCATTAATTGGCATTTTATTTATGAAAATAATGGAAAATAGGAGAAAAGGGAGGTGAAAGGTCACAGGTTGCATGTGAGGAGAAAAATGAAGGAAAAATAATGGAAAATTGAAGAAAATAGAGGCCTCATTAATAAAAAGGCTTCTGCGGATTAGTTTGTAGCTTTTTGTCAGATCAATTTTGGAGCTCTCACTTTCTACTCTCTCTCTCTCATACTCTTGGACACAAAGTTTTCTTGGAGCACTCTTGGAGGAGTGTGGCATACTTGGGATTTGGAGCAAGAAGGCAAAGAAAGAGCAAGAAAGTGCAAGAGGACATCGAGATCAGCGGCTATAGCGGGTTTTGCTTGCAGGTACCGAGTTGCATATATGATTTCCTTGCTAGTTTTGGCATGCATGGCACATGCATGTGATTTCTTAGTCATAATCTGTCATTGGCATGGAGGATTGCCTGGATTGACAATGGTTTGGCCTAACCTTGCCATTTCTTGGATAGCCATGGTGTTGTGGGTTTCTTTCCTTTTGTTTTCTAGTTCATTCTCATGTTCCTTTGGTTGTGGGTTGGGTTACTAGTTCATGGAGCCTTAGTTGGACAAATGCTTTGGAAGCCCTATAACAGCTTGGATTGAGTTACTAGTCCTAGAAGCCTTGGTTGAACAAACGCTCTGGAGCCCTTGGTGGGTTGAGTTATTAGTCCTATAAGCCCTGGTTGAACAAACACTTTGGAGTCCAACAGCCATTGTAGGTTAGGTTATTAGTCCTGGAAGCCTTAGTTGGAACAAACGCTCTGGAGCCCTGGACAGCTTGGGTAGAGACCGATCTGGTGATGGTTAGTCATGTCTGACCGTAAAGTGGAATCACTAGTTGAGGGTTGAGGTGGTTTGGCCTCTAGGAGCCCTAGTTTGGTTTAGTTTGATTTGTTTCATGAAATCCCACATTCATGCTTGGAATATGGCGCAGGGGTTATTGGCTGAAAGAGAGGTTTGGTTCAGTCCAATCTATGGTCGAGTGGTACATGGAAGTCCTTGACTTGATTGGATTTTCCTATGTTAATAGGGGCTCCTTTTCCTTGGTACTTTCTTGAGTAATGTGCTTGATATTATGTGGCTATAATGGTTGTTTCCTCATTGATATATCTTTGGTTACTTGCTAGTTATAAGTATGTTTTATGACAATTATGATGTATGGCTCTTATCATGTTTTGGTTAGTATATGAAATGTTAGTGAATGAATGACCTAATAGATAACAATGCAGTTATTGTGAGGAGATATCAGTCCTCTTTGACGATTCTCAGATAAGTATGAGATCCCTATGCTCAGATCTGTTGTTGTGACCTGTAGATTACATGTTTGTGATATGTTTGACGAAATGTTTGTCATGGCTAGTAGGGGTCAAGTCAAGTAATTGTTCAAGTGTTTGCATTAGTACCCTTGTTTCTATGTTATTTATCATTTCTAGAAGTTTCATGAAGTTTTGGGCAGTGGCCCGAGTCTTAGCCTTGAAAAAGTGGCATAGAATCTGGGGTTGCAGGCACAGAACTGCCTGAAAAAGGCCACAGTCGCGTGGATGCCTTGTTGTGGGAGCGACTGGAGGGTCCCAGACGCATGCACCCTGTCATGGGAGCGGTTGAGGCTCTAGGGCAGTGAAAAAGCACGTTCTCTCAGGGGTTGGTTAGCTCCTGAAGGTTTTGTAGCTTCTAAGGAAAGTTAGTTTGGTCTTGTCATGTCAATTCCACTTCCTTCATTGTACTTGGGGAGTTGAATCATATCATAGTAACTCTTCGTCACACGTTTACCCCAGTGGACCGATTAGTTTGGGTAAATGTGGAAGGAAGTTGTTACAGATCACCTAAAGAAACCCCACTTGATGTCAAAGTTTTTTGATCAAGATGACTTCGTCCTACTTCAAAGTAGAGGAGAAACTAAATGATGCTTCAAACTTTGGTCCATGGAAAGCAAGGCTAGATATCACTCTTGAAGAACACGAATTTATGGAGTATGTTAAAGGCACAGTAGCTGATCCACCAGAGAATACAAGTGCTACTATCAAATCCAAACATAAAAAAGGTGAAATCAAAGCTAGAAAAATTATCTTTGATTCTCTTAGTGATCATATCATTACTTATGTTTCTAGTTTGAAGAAAGCTAAAGAAATGTATGACAAATTAATTGGCATATTTGCAATTAGTAAAGTGAACTAGATTATTGCCTTGAAGAATCAGCTTAAGGACATCAAGATGAACAAAGGAGAGACGATTCAAGCATACTTCTTGAGAATGACCAAAATCATGAATCAACTTTCAATAGTTGGTGAAGTTGTAACTTGTACCCAACAAAGAAGTGATGTTGACTGCACTTGGAGGCCTTTCTCCTGTTTGGGAGAATTTTATCACCACAATCGGCAATGTCAACACTATTCCCACATTTGATGAGCTCCTGGGAAAATGTATTTAAGAGGAGGCCAGAATGATCTCCAGAAAGAGGATTTCTCATCATGAAGAAGAAGAACCTACTGCATTTTCAACCTATGACAAGAGAAAGAAAGCTAATAAAAGCTCTTATCATTTTTCAAAGAAATTTGCTTTAAAATCAAATGATTTCTTTTAAGAGAATCTAAACAAATCAAAAGTTAGATGCTTTAACTGTCAAAAGCAAGGTCACTTTACTTGTGACTATAGAGAAAAAGGAAGAGCACCAAGATTCAAAAACAAATCTGATTATAGAAAAAACACTTCTAAAAATCAAAGAAAATGCCATCTTAAGAAAACAAGAAATCAAAGTTATAGAAATAATGCAGCGGAAACGCAATCAGTATTTTCTTGTTTGTGCTCTTTCCAGTTTTTCTGCTGATTCATTTGCTAGTTGGTTAGTTGATAGTGGTGCTTCCAAACATTTTATTGGTTACAAAGAAACACTCTCTAATATAGTTGAGAGGGAGACTAATTTAAATGTTATCTTTGGAGATAATTCTACTCACCAAGTTAAAGGTTATGGTTCTGTTTCATTTCAGTTAGATGATGGCAAATCTGTTTTTCAGCAAGAACTTTTGTCTATACCTGGTTTGAAAAAGAATCTTGTATCCATATCTGCTCTAGAAGATAAAGGAATGAAAGTTGTTTTTATTAATGGAAAAGTTCTAACCTGGCCTTTGAACTCAAATATGAGAGAAGCCTTCACTCTTGGATCAAGATGTGAAGGGTTTTACAAAGTCAATGGTAAACCCATTCATGCACTGGTCCATGATACCAATCTTCAGTGTGAGCTATGGCACAGAAGATTCGCTCACCTACACTACAAAGCCTTACCTCATGTAAGGAAGATGGTTTCTAGAATGCTTGAGATCAGAATGGATCATGAAGGAGTTTGCCCAGGATGTGCAAGTGGAAAGCATGTAAAGGGACCATTCCCTTCAAGCAGAACAAAAACTAGCCAAATTCTCAGCGCATACATTCTGATTTAAGTGGACCTATGTTTGTTGCTTCTCTTGGTGGCTACTTGTATTTCATGATTTTTGTTGATGATTTTTCTCACAAATCATGGATATTCTTTTTGAAAAAGAAAGGGGAAGCATTTGACATGTTCAAAGATTTCAAGGCTCTGATTGAAAATCAAACTAGAAAGTTGATCAAAGCTTTCAGATCTGATAATGGAGGAGAGTTCACCTCTAATGATTTTAATGACCTTTGCAAAGACGTTGGAATAAAGAAAGAAACCATTGTGTCATACAATCCATAACAAAATGGTGTGGCTGAGAGGAAGAACAGAACCATTATGGAAGCGGTTAGAGCCATGTTGCATGATCAAAAGCTACCAAAGTTTCTATGGGAAGAAGCTGCAAATACTGTTGTTTATGTGCAAAACAAAACTCCTCATCGGGCCTTAGACAATAAGATTCCTAAAGAAGTCTTAACTAGTGAACGCCCTGAGGTCAGTCATTTAAGAATCTTTGGTTGTCATATGTACTTCCATGTGCTGAAAGAGAAAAGGAACAAACTGGAAGCTTCAAGTAAGAAAGGTACATTTGTTGGTTATTGTGATAATTCAAAAGCTTATAGAATTTATGTACCTGTTCAAAGAACTATAGAGTTTAGCAAAGACGTAACATTTGATGAAGATGCAACTCTTGGAAAAGCAAAAGACTCTCCTCCTCCTGCCATTGTTGAAAGACAAGTTGTTAATGAAAAAGAGTCTGCATCTGAGTCTGAACCGAAACCTGAGAATGAGCTTGCTAATAATCCCATGGGTTCCATGGATCTTCTAGATCCTCCACCACATGATCCTCCTACCAGAAAGAAACCACTATGGTTGCGAGATACCTTGCAAGATGTTGAGCAACATGTTGCCCCAAGAGGAACTTTTAGAGAAAGTAAGAAGCCAAGTTGATTTCAAGGGCATGTTGTTGCCATGAGCAACAACATTCAAGCAGAACCATGCACCTTCGAAGAAACTGCAAAAAAACAAGTCTGGAAAGATGCCATGACTGAAGAATACGAGTCCATCATCCAGAATGATCTTTGGGAAGTGGTTCCTAAACTTCAAGGTAAATCTATTGTCACTTACAAATGGTTGTTTAAGATTAAACATCATGCATATGGTAGTATTGAAAAATATAAGACTAGATTTCTAGCTATAGGTTTCTCTCAAAAAGAGGGAATAGATTACGATGAGAATTTTGCACCTGTAGCTCGATATGCTATTATTTGATCTGTTGTTGCCTTAGCTGCTAGCCAGGGATGGACTCTTCACCAAATGGACATGAAAATTGCTTTCTTGCATGGCTTCCTCAAGGAAGAGGTATTTGTGGAACAGCCACAAGGCTTTGAAGAGGATGATAGGGAAACTTATGTATGCAGACTGAAGAAAGCCTTATATGGGCTGAAGCAAGCTCCAAGAGCTTGGTATGCTCGCATTGATATCTACCTAATGAAGCCTGGTTTCACCAGAAGCAGTGCAGACCCAAATCTCTACTTCAAGGTTGTCCAAGGTATACCTTTGATTTTGGTATTGTATGTTGATGATTTATTCTTGACAGGAAGAGAACCTCTTATCCTCCAATGTAAAAAGGAGTTAGCTTCTGAATTTGAAATGAAAGACCTTGGTTTGATGCATTACTTTCTAGGTCTAGAGGTCTGGCAAAGACCTGGTGAAATTTATCTTTCTCAAGGAAAATATGTTGTTAAACTTCTTGAAATATTTGTTATGGTAGAATGTAAGTCCATCCATACTCCTATGGAAATGAAATTTAAGAAATTATGTGGCAAAGTTGCAGGACCTAATCTGGAAAATCCCACAGAGTATAGACAACTCATTGGTGCTTTGATGTTTTTGGTAAACACTAGGTCTGACATATGCTTTGTTGTAAACACTTTAAGTCAACATATGATTGATCCCTTTCACGCCCATTGGATTACTGCAAAACATGTACTCAGATACTTGCTTGGAACTATCAATCTAGGATTGAAATACACTGCTAAAAATGTAAGACTTCATGGATACTCTGATGTTGATTGGGCTAGTAACTCTGCTGATAGAAAGAGCATTTATGGGTGCTGTTTTAGCTTGCGATCTGCCATGATCTCTTGGATGAGCAGAAAGCAGAAGTTTGTTGCACTGGGTATAGCTGAAACTGAGTACATTGCTGCTATCATGGCTAGCTGTGGCGCAGTTTGGCTAAGAAAGCTTTTTGGGAAACTATTTGAGCAAGTTCTAGACACAACAGTTATATATTGTGACAATAAGAGTGGGATTCATCTTGCAAAAAATCTTTTGTTTCATGACAAGTCCAAACATATTGAGATCAAGTATCACTATATTCGGGATATGGTGCAGAGAAGAGCAGTGAGGCTCCATCACATCTCCATTGATGATCAGATAGCTAACATTCTTACCAAGCCTTTACTAAAAAGAAAGTTCTTGGTTCTTACAGAGCAGCTTGGACTTATGGACACTACCCTTCTGGGAAGCGGTCACAGTTGATCGAGAACACTGAGCTGCCCTTCCCCCCTGTCAGAGCTCACAGGATTAGCGAATGATGATGGAAAGCTCTTGAGGATGAGGGACCTCTTGTGTAGTGTGTATCACAAGAGTAGGCCTTAGTATGCATCTAACCCACAGTCTAGGACATGGGAAGAGCTACCTATCTGGCCAATAGGTGTAGTGAGACTTGTCTGTGTGACTTGTCTAGGATGCAAATGTTCCACCACTTGACGTTTACTGAAACTTGGTTGTGTTTGATTCTTGTCTGTGTGAATTGTTTGAGTCTTGTCTATGTGATGCATGTGTTTTATCACTTAATCTTTGAGATGAAAATTGGTTGAGTGTAATCCTTGTCGATGGGGCATGTGATGATCCTTTCCTTTCCAAATTTGTGTCAAATGGATGATCGTTCTCCAGATTGCGACTCCATTGTTACAAGATGTTACAGAGCAAAGTTGAACTGAGATGAATGAAAGAGAACAGAGGAAGTAGAGATATTTGATGTAAAAAGAAATTCCTCCCTAGCTAAGAGGGAGTGTTAAAATTTGGCAGCTCAGGGACGAATTTCTCCTAGAAGAAAGCATATCTCTCAGTTATGTTTGAACCATTTATAATAAAATTTCATTACTAACAGTTCTAATATGACTTTCCAAAAATAGTAAGTCACGTCTCAATTTGGAAGTGACTTTCCAAAAATAGAAAATCATGTTTAAAATGATCAAGGATGATCACAACATATGGAATCCACTTTAAAATCAAATCAATCATGATTATACAAGTCAAGTAATTAATATTTTATCCTTGTTAGTATTATTATTAATATGATACTACTATTTATAAAATAATCTAAAGTCATTCACCTTTAATGGATTAATAAAAACGAATTCTCAATAGTTTCATGGAATAAGTCAATTAAAGTGAGAATCTCTTACTTGGCAAATCAAACCTCTCTCTTGGAATAAAATAGTAACTCCACACTTAAGAGAATGTAATTCTCCCTCACTAATTCGATGTATGGCAAAAGTGTAACTCCTGCTCATTAAATGCACTTGTAACTCCCTCACTCAAATTCAATTTATAACTCTCACCAAATATTCTCTCATGTATAAGTGTAACTCTCTCTCTCTCCCTATTTTGAATTGTAACTCCTCAAGACAAGTGCACCTCTCTCTATTCTTGGGATGACTTACACTTCTTCTCAAGTAAGTCCTCCCTCAAGGAATGAGATTCTCCTATAGTTGGCTCAAGACATGAATTCATTTTGTAACTCCTCTCCTTTCTCATCTATTTAAGCAAAAGAAAATGAGAGTTGAGAGTAACATGTTCATTGTGAAAAAGGAGAGCAAGTGTTGAGTGTGTGCAAAAGAAGTGTGAGAACAAGTGAAGAGCAAGAGCAAGGGAAGAGCTGGAACAAGTGTAAGAGGAGATCTTCAAGCAAAGAGAAAGAGCAATTCAGCTGCAAGTTGATCAGACATCGGTGACTTTATTCATTCTCATTTTCTCTCTCTTTGTACTCTGCTGAACAATTGAAAAAATCTAATAGAAGACGAATCATTTGGGTTTTCCCCCTTGAGGGGTTTTTCCCTGGTCATTGGACCTAAATCTTAGCATCTCATATTTGTGCTTGGCTATCTTCAAATGATCCTTAAGTTTATGTTCTATCTACAATTGTTGATCTGAAAAGTTTTGAAGAAGAAATCTGCATTTTAAGTAATTGTAACAACATAGAACATTCAGTTTTCTGCAAAATACTTTCAAGTCCCAATATAGAACATTCAGTTTTCTGCAAAGTACATTCAATGTTTTGCAAAGTACATTCAGCTTTCGCAAAGTGCATTCAGTTTTTTGCATAGAACTTTCAAGTTTTGCAAAGAATTTTTAAGTTTCTGCATAGAATTTTCAGATTTTAACAATTTGGAGAGATATGGCTTGTTGCCAATGAGGATGTTCAGGTTTGTTTTGTGACCCAAAACTCGACCCTCTATCCTACTCAAATTCAGCTTCTAAAGGGTGACAATTATACCCTGAAATGGGTTGCTCATGAGCACCAACTCAGTTTGTTTGAAGATCAGATCTCAGCTTGATTTGGGTTGTTATGGCAATCAACACGATAATCCTTCCAATTTCGCTATTCAACTCCTTGTGTATAGATATGGGCATCTAGAGGATTGAATAATCGACCTCCACTTCACATAATAACACTAAGTGTATGTAGCAACATATATAAACCCTTCCACTTGGTCTCAAAGAGATGTATTCAATCTTCACAATTTAAGTTGTTGCAACAGGAACTTGGTTTCATAGCTACAATTCAAATCCTTCCACAGACAACTCGTCCTCCAAATTTGTTCATGGAACTCGGCTTGCAGACAAGATAGATTTGGCCCCTAGAAGAATAGATCACTACCCCTCCAACTGACTACTACAACCTGCAAACAAAATATAATTTTGATCTACTCGTAAGAGACTCTTTCGCCCTGAAGATAAGTCCCAAGATTTGGCATGCTTGGTTGGATAATAAATTGATGTTATGGCCTCCAAGGATGTATGCAGGGAGCAGCGAATTCAGCCTCTTAAATCCTACTTCTATGAGCATTATGCACCTGTGAGAGATCTGATTGATCTCTCCTCGTGATCTCCACATTAAGCCTTAGTGAGTGGATCTAATTTGATCCCTCCTCGTTCAACATGAAGCACAAGTGAGTGATCTGAAGTGATCCCTCCTTGACGAATGTGTATCGTTGCAACATCGAAACCAATCTGGTTGGATCAGCTAAGGTGGATCTCGCACCACTGAAACTACCCTCCACACAGATTTGCACCCAACCTTCAAACTCCACGAGCTCTAAAATCAATTGACAAAATCAATATCCAAATCAACATTCATTCATTTTCATGAGAGAGCTCTAGTCTTCCCTTTAAATCCATGAGCTATCAGAATAACATGGGAAAATACCATTGTCCATCTGAGTACCATGGGTCATCCGAATACTATGGGCGATTACCATGGGTCATCCAAATACCATGGGTTATCTGAATACCATGGGTCATCCAAAATACCATGGGTCCCCTTTTTTCCCTTTTGATGATCACTTGGAATGGGACACAACAATCCTCCCTTCCCGAGATTGCTTGTCCTCAAGCAATTCCGAAGTCTGCACATAAATACCAGGATCCTAAATGAATATGAAGAATTCCTGCTACATCAATAAAATTAAATCTAGATTTGGTATGCCAGGACCAATTTTTGGATCCCACGTGAATCTGAAGAAGGCTTCATTAAACTATCACTGCATCAATAAGATATTATTGTTCCCAATACCTCCTGCGTACTCTTTCCCATGGTGCAACAAATCATCGATCATAAAAATCCATGTATCCCAAAACATGGTATCATCATATATCACAAAGGTGGTAAGCATATTTGAGTAAGCCAACCAAGGGAAGGACATTAAAGTCTTCCTCCCATGGTTGTACTCCACCTAGATCCCATTTCCAACTTGGTAATTCAACATGCTTCCACTATGTTACTCTAATGACTTGTGGAATACCAATATGTTGGAGTTCTATCTCTTTTCCCTACATCCCCATAAAATATCTATTCTGTAGAAATAACCTAAGAGACTTGCGAGGCTCGACTCCTTTCTCCATAGAAGGAAACACCTTATACCAACCCTCCATCCCATGCTTATGTGTCATCACCCTCTCTCTATGTGGGTTAAATAATAATGTGCAAGGTTGCTCATTAATCACGTATCCACTCATATGCAAATGTGGACTCAAGGTGTTGCAAGCCTTGTCTATGTACTTCTGAAGAGGGTTGTTGTACATCCCACCTCTTACTCTTGCTAAATGCAACTCAAGAGCATGTTTTTGTTGCTACCCCATCAGGAATTTTAACTGCTCCTCAATACTAGAAAGCTTGGCAATTGTCCTAGCACACATGATTCCACACACCTCAAGCTCATTGTCCTTCTTTAATATTGTGCCTTTTAGCCTCCTCAATTTTTCCTTCGTTGCTAAGAGGCCTTTTGTAAGATTATTAATCTTTTCTTGAGTATGTTCCTGGTTACTATCATTTGCAAGCCCTATAGCCACGATGGATGTCATCATACCCGCTTGCACTTCATTGATGGTTGGTCCATAATGTGAATGCTTGACCATCTCATCCAATATTGTTGTTTGAGCTAGGGTTGTGGGGGAGCGCCCCTCCCCTCATGCCCCCACTTCGAATTCGCGCTTCAGTCGGGAGCGCTTCGGGAGCTAGTCGGAAGCTCGCTCCCTGCAAAAAAAACGCTCCCTAGTTTTTCGGGAGCGTTTAGTCTTTTTTGCAACAACAAAAAATTGTAGTAACATTCCAAATACAAATTTTTTTCAAAGAAACAAATAATTTTTTAGTGGAGCAACCCAATGATCAAGCCTATGCCCCTAGTATTGATATGCGATTCATGGTAATGTTAAATTCTTAAAGTAAAAGTGACATTCTCCTTGATCTTCATTTTCATCCTTAAATTTTTAACATTACCATGAAATGACTCGGGATGTTTGAAAGTGGTTCCAACCTCATTGGATTTCATATGGAGAAAGTAGAATTTTAGATCTCATTCAAAATCTAGCAAACTTATTAGTTTTTCAGGATTTCAGGATTCGGGGGATTGCAATGTTTCCATTGAATTTTGTCATGTATTAGGGCATGGAACTCGTATTTAAACAAGAGCACCAATCCCTCTATGTACCTTGATGTTAGTAACATTGGTTGTTGAACTCCTCTATCATGACCCTCCTAAAAATTTACACATCACTCAAACAAAATCTTGACTTGACATGCTATGTTTTTTCTATCTTATGTTAATGCTTAGAGGGTGATATTAATGACAAAGACCCTGATTTTCCAAGAAGACTAAAAAATTAGACATTTCTCGTGGTGGCAAGAGGCCCTAGCATTAGCAATAGATAATAGATTTACTTGTCTTTTCTAGTTTCTAGTAGTTTTTATAACTATTGACTCTTACATATTTATTATGATATATTTTGTAAACAATATATGACAATTTAAGTTTTAAAGTTGGCAATTATAACTCATTAGTAATGAATTATGAATATGATGTTTCGTGAAAGTTGAAAGTTGATTCATTTCATTTCATTTTATAACATTTCATTTCATGTTAGATATTATTTGTTGTAATGGTTACACTTAGTTTACAAGTACAACTTTGGTGATCAATGATGATAAATGTTATATATTGAATCTTGAAAGCTTGAAACTTTAAGATTGATGAATCATGAGACTCAATATGTTGTATGTTACTATGTTACTAACTTGTGGACGTGGTTGTTGAAGATTATAACTTCTAGATGATTGTTGTTCTATGGTTCAATCTATGTTTTTTATGTTTTTTATATCTAATTCATCATTCTACATGTTTTTGTTGATGTATATGCATCAAAATATATATATTAAAAAAAAAGATATATATATATAATCACTCCCAAACCGGGAGCTTCTGAAAATGTCGCTATCGTTCCCACTCCCAAGTAACCTTGGTTTGAGCCTTTAATGAGTTCTCCAGAAGAGGTGATTCATGATTCTTATGATGCAAACTATACCTCTCCTCAAGACCGACCAAATCCAAAGATTTTTCATACCTGATCATCATAAGAAGCTCACCCATCAATTCGAGTGTCAATGCTACTGTCGTCCTCCTGTGTTATGGCATTTGTAGATGACAAGGAATGTGCTTCACCAACTCTTTCTTTTTCTACCAATCTTCATCAACTAACCTATTCTCTTTTTGAAGGCATTGCTTCCATGCTCCATAGTCACAATTGCTCCTTCGTCCTCAACATCGTTTGGCTGCAATAGATCCTTTCCCTCACTAACTCCACCAAAGTGATCAATTGTCCATGTTTCCTGACATGATGGACAATTTTGTTTCCTTCTTATTTGGTTCTTACCCTTGTTGGAACACCTTGTGACCTATAACCCCATTGAAATTACTTTTTTTTGCAGTCTATTGTTTTTTGAACCTTTTTTATGATCTGCTCAACCAATTTTTTTAAGAATTCATGAGCAGTGGGCAAAACAACCTGCTCCTTCCTCCAAATAGCCAACAACTTTGATTGCAGCCACTTGCAAATGGCATCATCTTCACCTAAAATTAAAGACAATATTTTGCATGTTGGTTTTAACAATGTCTAGGTGATGCTCTCTAATGTCGGTGAAGAAGCATTGGAATATTTGAAGAAACAAACCATTGCACTCTAGATCAAGCATAATGGCACACAATCTCATTCTTGCCATAATTTCTAAAGACCTCAAGCCTCTTACCAAAGGTAGGGCCCTCGATATCATGCAAACCATGAAAGCTCTCTACAATCAATTGTACAACCTTTCATAAAATGTCATCATTGTAGTGGGGTACAAGAGTAGTTATCCTTATGATCTCACTGAAGCAAGAAGCAACTACAAGTCTTACCTCTTCACATGAGTGTTCCAAAAACCTGCGTTGGATCAAGAATTAAAAGCACCGATGGCTTCAAAGCCCAACTTAAAATTTTCCAATCAGATTGGTCTACCTCAGACAAACATGAGTCTAACTCCTCCAATTTAGAGAGGACATCTCCTGACTTCATAAACTTCAAATCCAATCCAAGTACGAAGAGCCAATTTCCCACTTCCTTTGCTTTTCGTAGATTCCTCAGTTGCTTGTGCTGAAGAGTAGCATGCTTTTCAGAAAGGTCTGTTGTTCTACTTTGTTCTTTTCTCCATGAAAATATTATTGTCAAGGAACCAATTTGCGTACCGTTGTATGGATCCAGGGTAAGTGTTGATCGCTTAATAAAACTCCATCATTCACAGTTAATCCCATCAGGCTGGCAGGATGCATAGCTCTAATACCACCGTAATGTCCCTAACTAAGATTCTGCCAATAATTCTCAGAACACCTTTTTACAAACACCAAACACCCTTCATGCAGACATTTCCTTAAACACCTAGGATGTAAGACAAAGAATCCCTTTGTTGTTGAGTCATTTCGTCAGACAATGATGTGCAAACTAGGACACAGGTATATGTAGGGATATTTTTGTTAAATTCTTACTTGGAAAACAAATGCCATGAGACTCAACCAACCTTGGGTCTCAGTGGACGTTAACCACCATCATCATCATCATCATTATAAAAAATACATTTTGACTGCAAACATGGCACAAACCCATTACTTGATAAATAACTTATATAATTCCAAATGAGCAGTGCAAAACACAAACAAATTTGTATTAATATAGAACAGATCAGTACAAGCAAATTATTTTATTAGAACTTGACACTGTTTGGCTATTTCAATGGCTGGAACTGATGGTGTTGGATATGGAATTATACTACCTCCAAAGAGGGTCATTGGTCCACCAATCAATCCCTGAAATGCACCAATCTGCTACAGCAACTTAGTCAACTATTCCTCAATAAATCCTCACTGGAAATTCGTCCCTTGGCCACGGATTGTTACAACATTTCTTCTGCTATAATAGATGATTGAACTCATCCTCAGAATTAAAGAAATTGGCTTGGGAAATGAGGAGGGAATTCTTCCTGCGCAAGACAATCAAACTCAGCCACCAAAAGACAGATCTTGGCTGTTGTTACTTTATCTTCTTGTTGTAGGGATTAGCTTTATCCTATTGTAGAGGGAACTCGGCCCTGTTTTGGAGAGATACATCCTGCTGCCAATGAGGATGCTGAGGTCTGTTTTGTGACCCAAAACTCGGCCCTCTATCCTATTCTAATTCGGCTTCTAAAGGTTGACAACTATACCTTGAAATGGGCTGCTCAAGAACACCAACTCAACCTGTTTGAAGGTCAGATCTCAGCTTGATTTGAATCGCTATGTCAGTCAACTCAATCCTCCATCTAATTTGGCTATTCAACCTGCCTTTGTATAGATCTGGGCATTTAGAATACTGAATACTCAGCCTGCCCTTCACATAACACTAGGTATATGCAGCGACATATATAAACCCTTCAACTTGGTCTCAAAGAGATGTATTCGATTTGCACAATTTAAGTTGCTTCTACAAGAACTCAGTTTCAAAGCTATAATTTGACTCCTTCCACAGCCAACTCATCCTCCAGATTTGTTCATGGAACTCGGCCTGCGGACAAGATAGATTTGGCCCCTAGAAGAACAGATCTTGACCCCTCCAACTTACTACTACAACCTGCAAACGAAATATAATTTTGATCTACTCATAAGAGACTCCTTTGACCTAAAGATAAGTTCCAAGATTTGGCATGCTTGGCTGGATAATAAGCTAATGCTATGCCCCAAGGATGTATGCAGCAAGCACTGAATTCGGCCTCTAAGTCTTGCTTCTCCAAACGTTTGCACTTGTGCGAGATCCAATTGATCTCTCCTTGTTATCTCCACGTTAAGCACTAGTGAGCGAATCTAATTTGATCCCTCCTTCTCCTACAACCTGAAACACAAGTGAGTGATCTGAAGTGATCCCTCCTTGACAACTGGCTAGGGTGTATCGATGAAACACCGAAACCAATCTGACTAGATCATCTAAGGTGGATCTCACACCACCGAAACTACCCTTCACACAAGTTTGCACCAACCTTCAAGTCCCACAAGCTCTCAGATCTATTAACAAAATCAACATCCATTCATGTTCATGAGAGAGCTTTAGTCTTCCCTTCAAGTCATGAGCTATCAGAATACCATGGGCAAATACCATGTGTCACCCGAACACCATTGGCGAATACCATGGGTCATCTAAATACCATGGGCAATTACCATCGGTCATTGGAAATACCATGGGTCATATGAATACCATGGTTCCCCTTTTTCTCTCTTTTAATGATCAATTGGAAAGGAAAATGACAATTAGGCATCCTGTACTTGTGTCTTTGTCATTGAGTCTTGTTAAATTTAGTTAACAATGTTATGTTCTATGCTTAGCACAATTACTTCAATGTTCCTTAAGCAGCCCAATAGCAATTTCCAATTTAGATTTCCAGTAGCAATCACATTAACCATTAATCACATTGACAGTAAAAGTAGATAGAACATGAAACAAAATGCAGAAGACAAGCCAAGACAAGAGGACACCAGATTTGGTGGATGCCAAGGAAAAACCCCAATGTGGGGAAAACCCTTTGATCAATTCTTCTTATTATTATATCAAAATGTTCAATAGAGAGAGAGAGCACAAAAGTCAAATTGACTTGCCCAATTCAAAGCCAAAACAGCCCTGTAAATTTCTGCAATCAACTGCAGTCAAACTTCAGCCCTAACCAGAAAGTCAACATTGGTCAAATAAGCAATAAATCATCCTCAAAACAGCTTGGTCTTCCCCGGTCACATTCGTCCTTCTTGCCACACGTGTGAGAGAGAGGAGCTGCCCAATAGCTGTACGAACCAATGAGAGAAGGAGAGAGAAGAATGTGTGAGTGATGAAGATGCCAAATGAGGTGTGAGGTCACTTGTATTTATACAATTCATTGTGGGTGAAGAGACACGTCCATTGGGCTTCTTGAGCCTACATGTTGATGTGGCCGACCTGAACAATTTGCACATGTGTGGGCATAAATTCAAAATCACACTTCCGCTTGTCCAAATGAGATGATCTTTATATCAATTTTGGTCCTCTCGAAAAGAGGAATTTAATGCAATCATCATTTCCATCAAATGATTTGTCCCAAAGTGGAATTTGGCCCTAGTTGCCAATTTTAACAGTCTTTATTCAGTTCTTTAGTCGAACCATGTCTTGTCCCTTAAAGTTCCACTTAATGTCTCTTTCATCCCTAATCAAATTGGAGGACTTTAGGAGAACTCTCTTATGGACTCATGGCTTTATGGGAGCCTACATTTGTAGGGGTGATCACCGATGTATGGGCCAGTCTAGTTTGCATCAAGGTGGAACTATGCCATTCCACATGGTTAGAGTCTATTGAGTATGTACGTGACATTGGCCTTAGTGCAATATTCTTCATGATAGCTCTCAGAGCATAGTAGTCTCTTTTGACAACATTCATGTTTCTTGAGGTAGTTCACAGTTCCCAAGGCAAAGTGGTCACAGTGGTCAAAATGTCAACCCAATCTCAGATTATAGAGTGTGATGAGAGGATTCCATATCACATGGAATTTTAAAGATCCAAGCATCCAATGGCTAGTTACAGCTTGGTCAAACTTGGTCAACAGGTCAGGAAAGTTTCTAGTGGACATTTCAAGCAGAAAATTGGGTTGACTTTTGCATGCATTACATCAGAATTGATCAACACAAAGAGACGAAGAATACCCAGGTGTCAGATTTTGGAAAGCAATTAAGGCATTACAGATATAGCACAAGGGCATCATGACGTGGCATACAGGGTGATGATTTGGTAATGCCCTGGGTAATGTGCCAAAACAAAGATATATCCAGTACAGATCAGGACATGCAGAGTAAAAGCCAAGTTCTAAAATTTCCAAGTCAGCAAGGACGTTAGAGATCCAGCAAAGGGGTGGCTAAGTCGTATTAGTCAAGGAGAAAAGTTGAACTAGCCATTGGGATGAGTCAACTAGTTGTTAGAAGAAAGATGGACTGGGAAGTTGAAGATTGGACCAAGAAAGTAGTTGTTGCAACATGAATTTCTCCACCAAATAACCAAGTCAAGCTCTTCAAGGGACCAAGTCTATCCAAGTCAAATTCTCCAACCAAGTCGAGCTCTTCAAGAGACCAAGTCTATCCAAGTCGAATTCTCCAACCAAGTCGAGCTCTTCAAGGGACCAAGTCTATCCAAGTCGAATTTGTCATGGACCATTCTAGTGGGACACTAAAGCATCTAAGAGCAGCGTTGCACAAAGTGGGGACGAGGCGAGGACGTTTTTTTGGAAGCAGGGACGCAGAAGCGTCATTTCCCAAAAATCTAGGAAGCGAAGCGTATATTATATATATATATATATATATATATATATATATATATATATATATTTTTTTGCATTTATATTTAAAAAAACATCCAAAATACCAAATTAGTTGTAGAAGACATGAAAACATGCATATTTTTACATAAATCAAGATAGATATGGCATCCATTGTGCATCAATGATTAATTCTCCCAGCATCAACCATCTAGAATCTAGATTCCTCTTCTCTTGTCTAGCCTTTGCCTCTACTTCAATTCTATAGGGATATTAGTCAACATTGCCTAATTTTGATCAAACAGCTTAATCCAAGCCTTATAATATGGTAGAGAAAGCTTAACATGCCTGATCAATGATTTTGACTTGAGTGAAGGGTACATAATTGCTAAGGCCATGACAAAGGAGTTCAACAATCAACAACACCAACATTGGGGTACATATAGGGCTTGGTGCTCTTGATTAAATGCCAATCACATGCCCTCATACATGATATAATCCAATGAAACGCCACAATCCCATTGATCCTGAAAATTGTTAAGTCTGCTGAATTTTGAATGGGATATGAAATTCTATTTTCTCCATATGAAGTCTGATGAGGTTGGAACCACTCTCAAACATCCTGAGTCATTTCATGGTAATGTTAAAAATTTAAGTAAAAGGATGGAAATGAAAGATAAAGGAGAATGTCACTTTTATTTTAAGAATTTAACATTACCATTAGGGAGCATCTAGGAAGCGTCTAGGGAGCATCAAGGGGCACCTTGGGAGTATTTGGAAAGTGTAGTTCCTCACATAACAGTTCGAAATTTCCAAAAATAAAAATAAAAAAAGCCTCGCGGAACCATGTGAACCGTCCACCTTCTCTCAGATCCGCTCGCGATCCGCGGTGGATACATGCCCGAACCTCCACAGATCTGCACCCGATCCTTTCCGGATCTGCTGATCGGGCGGCAAGAACCGCAGATCGGGCCCCCACGGATCCAATTTGCCAGGAATCGCCAAAAATAGGTGGAACTGCGGATCGGATTTTCGGATCCACGGTTCCGCCAAAGGATCGGTGGTGGATCCGTATGGGACACATTTTTGCCTCCAAATCCTTGGGGGGGGGGAGCGGTTCCTGCAACACTGTCTAAGGGTACTATTTTAACTCTTGACCATTGAAGACCACTTGTAAAGGGAATGTGTGGGCCTACTCAAGGAAATTAGTCCAAGTCGACCCCTTTGTGGGCAAAATTAAATTTTGTAATATCCCATGAATTAAAATATTACTAAGTCTCGTCCCAGGGGGGCAGTTCAATCGGTGATCGAAGTAATGTGAAATCTATGAAAACTAAGAGATCCAAGGTTCAAATCCCCCCAGTTGTGACCCAGTTTACAGAGAGGAGGACAAGTCGTAGACCCCTAGAGGCTTACTAGTAGTTAGGTGTCAGGCGAGCTGTTGGGTTCCTCTTGGATACCAAAAAAAAAAAAAATCCAAGTCTCCAACTTGTCGATGACTAATAATATTTTCTTGAGGGAGAATCCCACTAGTTGTTAGAATTTTTTCTATAAAAGGTAGGCTCTTCTCATTTGTAAAGTTGTTGTCAATTGAGACAAGCGTTATTATAATAAAGAGCTCATATTCTGGAAACCCTTGTGTAATTTATTTTCTACATTGGTGGAATGGTTTTTGTTTTTATTTTTCTTTTTGTTATATGGTTCATGCATAATTATTATAATTTATTTTGGTGATTAACAAAACTATTTCAAGACTAAAGATTTTTGCCATTGAGGGACCACCTAGTCACATGGAGAGAATCAATTAGGGGGCAACCCCACTTAAGCTTTCTTGTGAGGGAGCTTCAATTTGTCTTCAGGATTTTGTATTCTACAGCACACAAGGATCGAAGGTTGGAGATGCCACTTCAAGGAGAGGTCGTTAGTAGGAAGATTTCAAAGTCACCATGAAGGTTAAACAACAATGAGGATGATTTTCATTTTGGATCAAACTCACTCCCTTGAAACAAGCCATCTATATCGACTTAGAGGGGTATTGACTTCACATTCCAGCAAAAGGTGAGACCCAAAAGGGCACATGTATATCACAACGACCACCTATTCTCAAAAATCCAAAAAATTATTTTATTTTTCTGCAGTTAGATTAGGATATCAACTTGTTGGTTTTTCATGTTTTCATCTTTTTAGCAAGCTAAAATCTTGTGGATAATTGACTTAATTGATAGATCATACCAAAGATAGGATACAAGTTTCATTACATGCTATTTTTACACTTGTATCTAGCCATTGGCATTGCAGATCTGAGTCTTTTCAACGTTGTTTTAAGCGGCATCTGCAAATTACAGCAAGGTCTACTGCTTTCCAAGTAAAACCAACCTAGAACCTTGCCATTTACTATAGAATATTTAAAAAATGTTATTCATAATTTAGATTAAATTTCATTAATTTCCAGCCATGATTAATTGATAAATCTAAATATAGAAATTTATGGATGTGTAAATACATAAAGTTTCCATGCAGAAATCTGAAAAGTAATTTCCAGCTTGTTGAAAAATCACTCCTCAGCCATTATTGAGTTTAGTGGAGGCGCCAAAAGCCTCTATACTCACCCTTATCTCTTCTCCACCCCTAGACTAACAATCTAGAAGTGCTAGGGCACCTGTAAGGTAACTTTTACAATCAAATTAGATTGTTGTCCTTGTATTTTATGCATACTTCACAGTCTATCACATAGGACAGCAAATTGTTTTGAGCCATCCCTTCTTAATCAGTGACTCAAACTGAAAAATAATTATATTTCTGGTTAGGATATTTAGTGTAGACCAAAATCCATAGGTTACATGTCACATTGAATTTTGGCTACTAATATTTGATGTTTAGATTTTTGCTAATTCAGTGAGATTTTCACAGCCATGCCTTCTTAATCAGTGACTCAAACTGAAAGATAATTATATTTCTGGTTAGGATTTTTAGTGTAGACCAAAATCCATAGGTTACATGTCACATTGAATTTTGGCTACTAATATTTGATGTTTAGGTTTTTGCTACTTCAGTGACATTTTCACAGTAGGTAGGTAGCAAGTCGAAGTGAACACCTCCACCTTAAGTGTCTCCATATAAGGCGTTGGTCTTGCACCAGAGTTATTTAGAGTAACTTTAGAGACCCCTCCCTTGGCATTTTAGGGGGTGTTAGGCCTAAATAGCAAGGGCTTGGGCTGAGGTGACAGTGGGTCCCTGCCCCGTGTGTCAATCTAGTAAGTTGTCAGGACCTTAGCAACACTGCGGATTTGATCAGTAACATTTATTGGCGTCATTGTTGGGGAGAAGGTCATTTAACTCTAGTTGCACACGACAACACACTTGATAAGTTTTCATTTTGCATTTGTACTTGATGAGATATTTGTTTAAGGACTAACTTGCAGGATCTCATCTGGCGACTTCACTAAACATAAAATGATATGGTACAAAGTATTGGCAGTTTGTTGTTGCCATTGATGTCAAGTAATGTTAAGCTCAGGGGGAGCTTGTTGAGTATTCATGATGCTAGTAAAGTCATTGTTGCTTAAGGTGTATAGTGTATTGATCACTGAGTATATGTTGCAGATTGCTTGCCTTGAAGTCATGAATGCGGACTAGTTGGATAGCCTAGTTTAGCAGATATTTTGCCTATATTTATCTTGATCAAAAGAACATGCAAAGTGTTTGGCTAGATAGCTCTCTCAAAGAGTTTTCCATTGATATATGGCACTCGGTCAAATTCCTAAGGAATGAGGAGAAAAATCTTTTTGAAGTGAAGGTTGCGTTAGTAAGTAGGGATGGCTTCCATGCATCCAATCATCTGGCATTCGAGACAAGAAAGCTGTTCTTACTAAAACGGAAGGCCGAATGGGCGGATGCTAGATAAATCCAAGCTTTTAGAGGCCATCCAGACATCCGAGTGACAGAAGTTCAACATGCAATGCACAGCGAAATCTATCGGATCTTGGAATTCCCAACAACAAACAAAGGTCGAACCCTGTATGACATGGCAGATATAGATGGTAGGTTGATGATGTGGCACCCTAAGGGTAGGACACATGGCATTATGCTGACATGGCAAGGTGTCATGGCATACAAGTGGCAGTGACATAGCAAGTAGGTTGATGACACGGCAGCAGGTGGATAGGACACATGGAATCTAGATGGCAGTACAGGGGGCATCAAGTGGGATTGATGTGGCACGAATGATGACGTGGCACTCTGTGGTCATGACACAGCAGGTAGATTTGGCATTTTTGGGTGGCCAAGTGGCCCCTTTTCAAGTGACACGTGGCAGTGATGTGGCGGTGATGTTGCATGATAAGTGGCAAAAAAATGATGTGACCATGATCTGGTAGTGATGTGTCATGACAGGTGGCAAAGAAATGATGTGGCATGACAAGTAGAGAGATGATATGGCAATGACATGGCAGATGATATGGCAAGCCTTGAGATTCGAGCCAAGAGGCTGTTTTGCAAGGCTTCTTCATGTTAAATTATTTCAAATTTTTTTGTATTTTCAGTGTCCAAAGGAAAAAAGGCCATCCAGTCATCTGTGCATTGGGCCCTGCATGTTATTGGATCACTTATCAATAGCCCAAATACCAGATAATATGGATCCTTTACTTACCGAGGTTTAAAATGTCATATGCCATCCGACCATTTGATGCCATAGACAAGTGCGAAGGGAAGAAGGCTTTGGATGTCGAATCTCCTAGATTCAGAACTTAGCACAGAGGCATTATGCGCCTATCCACCCATTCAACGAAGAACGTAGTCAATTGTTTATTTTTAGCCCAGATCTCCAGAGCCCCGAATATGCTATAAAGGATTACGGACATGGTCTCAGTTACAGGTCGCAAGGAGCCAAGGGCTTGGCATCCGACACTAAAGGAACAACAGGACTAGTCCTCAAATTCAGTATTTGGTTATATGGAGAAAACAGCCAAAGGTTTATCGATACAGTCAAGAAGACTTTTGATGGGTAAAACCATGGATTTATAACCATGGTAAAGGAAGGACTTGTCACCCACCAAAATGGGTAACCCTATGGGAGAAAACTTTTCTCCTACATTTAACAGCGAAACAGCCAACAGCCCCTACCAGCGACAATTAGATGATGATATACCATATATATCCGCCACTTGCATCAACCTTGTGCTTCTCACCCATCCAGCATTAGCACTTGGATGAAGGTGGGTTGCGATTCAAAAGGTGCTTTGATCATTTTGCAATTGAGTGCATATACTTGTTTGTCTTTGGGCATTTAGTATGGATTATGAGGTTATCTGGAACACTGACAGACCTTGACCGTGATCTTGTTCTATCACCTTACTTGGGGGGTTAATCTTTGATCCTAGTACAGTGAGACCCTCCCTTAAGGCCCTTTCTGTATAGGAGGGGTGTGAAAACTCTATTGCAGTTACTAGTTATTAATATTCTATCTTTGCAAATTATTTGTCCTCTGTAAATTACTTATGACAAATATTGAATAAAAACACAATTGCAATTTCACAAATAAATAATCATAGGAATTGAGAAAATATCACACAAAATTTGACACCGATATTTTTGGACAAATTGTCCCTGGAAAAACCCCAAAGGGAAAACCAGTTTTGCAGATGAGGGTTTTATTATTTCTTCAGCAAATCAAGGATTACATCAACTGCTTGCCTGACACTGGCAAAGCTCCGACAAATTATTTTCTCCACTTCCACTAACCAAATCGAACTGGGAAATCAAGAGTTTCCCTTTGCAAACAAACTCGGCCTCTCTTAGGAAATTTTCACTTCCTCCTGCAACTCACACTGGCTATCTAGAAAATACGATCTATCCTCCAGCAACTCGCATTGTCTCCAGAAATCGATCTCGTGAGTAAATTTTGCCTCCAGTAACTCGATAAACCAACTCACATTGCCTCTGGGGAACTGTATTGGCAACTGGCAACTGAAATGAGCCACTGGCAATTCGCAATGGATGAACTAGCTACTCGCACTTCTTGTTTCGGCCTTCCTTCTGTATAATAATTTGGCCTCTTCCTTACTCTCGGAAAACAAGAATTCACTGTGAATAATTTCTCCGAAAATTCTCTCCTCGATTTCTCCTGTTGAAACCCTGTTGTTGGTGTCTCCCATGTTGTCACTACGCCCTTGTTGTTACTGTATCGAATGATCTCCAAAGGTCCCATCAATCTCCTCTTATAATCTCTCATTGATGAATCGGCGACCATGATCTAACTCCAATCGATGGCTAAGATCATATCGACTTCTAAAAATCACTTTTCTAGAAGTCTCTAGAGTAAAATTGGTTTGTCTCAATTAATCCTGATTAATTAACCAATTTCCCTATGTTAGACTTTGGAAAATTATTAAAACTAACTAATTAATTTAATGAAGACAATTTCACTTGGAAACGTTTTCTGGGTATTGGAGATAATTAATCCACCTGTGCTCCTAGCCTCATAGCCACCATTTGAGACTGAACACTCATCCAAGCTACAAAAAACTAACACTCCCTCTTAGCGAGGAAGGTGTTCTCCACGAATCCCAACTTATCCCTGAAAAAAAATAAACTTTGCTTTACCCAAGGCCTTCGTCAGAATATTTGCAACCTGTTGATCTGTGGAAACATATTATAGCCAAACTAATCCACGTTGTACACAATTTCTAATGAAGTGATATTTGATGTCGATGTGTTTCGACCTATCATTAAACACTGGATTCTCAAAGAGCTTGATGCAACTATGATTATCACAATAGATATTGGTCGACTCCAACCTCTAACCAAATAGTGCCATTAGCAGCTTTTGAAGCCATATGGCCTCACATGTAGCCATGATTGCTGCCATGTATTCTGCTTCTGCAAAACTTAGTGCCAACTAACTTCTGCTTCCTATTGTACCAAAAGACAACCCCTGATCCAATGTTGAAGCAACACCCTAAAGTGTTTTTCCGATCCACTGCACTACCTGCCCAGTGTGCATCTGTATACCCCATCAACCTGACACCATCACCTCAATTATATCACAAACCATACTCGATTGTACCTTGTAGATATCGCAGCACATGCTTCGTTGTTGTCCAGTGTACCCTCTTAGGTTCAACCATGAACTGACTGAGCGTGTTGACTGCAAAGTAAATGCTTGGCCTTTTGTTGACCAAGTACATAAGAGAGCCAATAAACTGCTATACAAGGCATGGTTCACTGCCTCCTACTCTCATGCATCTATCTTCTTCCAATTGCTAATCATAGGAGTAGACATGGGTCTATAGTCTAGCATCCTAAATTTCTTCAGGATCTCCATAGCATATCTCCCTTGATCAAGGAAGATCTCTCCATCTGTCTGTCATACCTCCAAACCTAGAAAATAATGCATAAACCCCAAATCCTTTATCTCGAACTTTATTGCCAAGCCTCTCTTACAGTCCTCTATGAACCCTGGTGACCCTGTCAGAAATAGATCATCCACATTTAACACGAGAATGAGAGGCTCACCTCCTACCATCAAATAGTAGAGGTCTGAATCTACCTCACACTTCACGAAGCCCATTTGTTGTAAGTAACTGTCGATCCAACCATACCATGCTCTAGGAGCTTGCTTGAGTCCATATAGTGCTCTCTTTAACCTACATACATGAGTATCCCTCCCATGCATCCCAAATCCCTCTGGTTGTTCAATGTAACCTCCTCTTCTATTACTCCGTTCAGAAAAGTCGTCTTAACATCCATCTAATGAATCTGCCATCCCATCTATGTTGCTAGAGAGATCACAGCCCTGATGGAAGTATATCTGGCCACTGGAGCAAAAGTCTCCTCATAGTCTATGCCCTCCTTCTTAGCAAATTCCTTGGCCATGGACCTAGCCTTGTACTTTCCCACACTGTCATCTATAGTGTGTTTGATTTTGTAGATCCAACAAGAACCAACCATTGCCCTATCCAATGGTCTAGGGACAACCTCCCACATGTCATTCAACATGATGGAGTTGTACTCTTGAGTTCTCCACCATCGTATCTTGCCACACTTGATGTTGTGTTGCCTCTTGATAACTAGAAGGCTTACTGTCAATGAGCTTGCTCATCAACGCCTTGTACCCTGAATACCTTTCTGGTGGTCTCCTATCCCTAATGCTTAATTTAGAAGCTCCAACAAACTCTTGCGCATGTCTCAATGTCTGAAGCACCTCTCTATTTCTTCTCTGTTAAAATTGGCAACTAGGGCCAAACTCCACATGGGTCATCTTATTTATGACAGCTGATATTTTTCTTGGATTCCTCTCTCCGAGAGGTGTAGGATTGATCTAAAGATCATCCCATTCTGACATGCACAAATGAAGCTATGAATTTATTTTGATTATGGACAAATTGTCAAGGTTGGGCAGCAAACTCATGTAGGCTCAGAGGCCCAATAGTCATGACTATTCATCCTCAACATTAGCCTATAAATACATGATGCCTCATCCTCATTTGGACACACACTCACTTCTCACACATCTCTCTCTCCTCACATGATTGGGTACGGATTTTTGGGCAGCTCTCCACACGTGCGAAGGACTATACTTTTATGTTCCAGTCGTTGACCAGCGTTGACCGAATTTGCAGGAGGTTGTTATGACTGCGTTGACCAAGCATTGACTTGTTTTTGGTGCGATTTTGGGTGGAGGAATTATGTCTTAGTAGGCCACAGATCTAGGCACAAGAACCGAGGCAATCTGACCTCTTGTTTGACCAGCGTTCACTGCACTAGGGTTGACTTTTGTTGACCAATTTTGACTGGACTTTTTCAAACTGTTTTGGGCTGATTAGACTTGTTGTTGGAGGCTGAAGTTGACTGGGTTTGACCAAGCTGAATTGAGGAAGAGATCTGCCCTGTTGACCAGCGTTGACTTTTCTAGTTAAGGCTCTTTTACTGTTGTTATAAATTATCAGAATTTGTAAATTGTACTAACTCTCTCTGCTGAACTATTGAAGACTAAAAGAAGATTTGATCAAGGGTTTCCCCACGTTGGGGTTTGTCCTTGGCTGGTGCCACATCTTGTGTCCTCTTGTCTTGGCTTGTCTTCTACTATTTATATTTATGTTTTATCAGCATTTTACTTACATGTTTATGTGATTGCTAAACTAAAAATATTGGGCTCATAAAGAAATTGAAGTACAATTGCTCTAAAGTGTAGAACATATCATTGTTGCCTAAAATTAACATGGTATCAAAGTTGAGGTGAAGACAAAGCCCAAGCAAGAGTGAAAGAGCAATCACCAAAGGCAGTTGGACAAGGACAAAAGACTCAATGGGTTCCTCATCCTACTTCCCGGCTGAAGACAAGCTCCATGATAAATCTGACTATCATGGATGGAAGATGTCTCTTGATTTGACCTTGGAAGAGAAGGAAGTGATGGATTATGTGCAGGGTAAAATCCTTGAGCCTCCTTCAAATGCACCAGCTGCTGCGAAGACCAAGTACAATAAGGTTGAAGTCAAAGCGAAGAAGATTATCAGGGATTCCATTGACAAGCATCTGGTGGCCTATATCTCCGAATTGAAGACCTCCAAGGAGATATACGACAGGTTGGTTGGCATGTTCAAGGTTAGTAATGCTAATCAAATTCTCTTTCTCAAGAATAAGTTGAAGGATATTAAGAAGGGCAAGGACGAGGACATTCAATCCTATTTCTTAAGGATTATTGAGATCAAAAATGATCTACTCTCGATTGGAGAAGTCATTCTTAACAAGGAACTTACTCTCACCACCCTTGGAGGACTCCCACCTGAGTGGTATGTATTTAGAACCACCATACCCAACAATGATCGAATTCCAAGGTTTGAAGGATTGATGTTGAGATGCATTCAAGAAGAAACAAGAATGGTGGAGCAAGAAATGCCTTCAAATAGAAGCAACCCCACTACATTCTCCACTCATGCCAAAAGGAGGAATAATGCAGGGTCTAAAGGTCATTTCCATGGAAAGCCTCGATCTAAGGGAGGAAGGAAGGGCAGGTGCTTTGTTTGCAATAAGTTTGGCCACTATGCAAGGGAGTGTCCTAATAAAAGGGATACACCTCGAGATGATGACTATCATAACAACTCCAGGGGCAACTTCAACAACAACAACAACGATCAAAGGAATGGCAAGTCCAATGGCAAAGGAAAAAGGAATGCGGGACATCACGGAAATGGTCAACCCTCCAAGAAATCAAGGAACTCCATGTATGATGAATCCAATGTTGTTAACAATAAAAAGAGTACTATCTTATATCAGCCCTCCATTGCCTCTCCTCCAGACACTTTGGGAAATTGGTTTATTGATAGTGGTGCCTCAAGGCACTTCACTGAATACAAGGAAGCCCTCTCTAATCTGTTAGAAAAGGAGACAAACTTGGAGATCATCCTTGGAGACGAAGCCACCTATCCCGTGAAGGGAGTAGGTAATGTTACCCTTCAACTGAATCAAGGTAACACTATTCATTTGCAAGAAGTACTATATGTACCCGATCTCAAGAAGAACCTGGTGTCCATTTCAGCAATGGAAGATAAAGGATTCAAGGTGGCTTTTATTGATGGAAAGGTACATGTTTGGAAAAGAAATTTCAAGGATGCTTTTACTCTTGGGTTCAGGGTTGACACTTTGTATCAAGTTGGAAGAAGTCCATTGGGAGCCATGTCTTGCGACACATCTCTACAATCTGAACTATGGCACAAGAGGTTTGCCCATCTTCACTATAAGGCCCTACCCGATGTGAGACAAATGGTGACAGGTATTGCCCAAATTCAAAGTAGAGCATGAAGGCGTATGTCCAGGATGTACCGAAGGAAAACTTACAAGGGGACCATTCCCCTCAAGTAATAGCAAGACCACAAACATATTGCAATTGATCCACTCCGACATATCTGATATGATGCCCGTAAACTCCTTGGGAGGAAACTTATATTATCTCACCTTTGTGGATGATTATTCTCGCAAGACTTGGATCTACTTCTTGAAGAAGAAGGATGAAGTGTTCACCTAGTTCTAACATTTCAAAGCCTTGATCGAAAACCAATCCGGGAAGAAAATCAAGATATTGAGGATTGATAATGGGACCGAGTATGAATCCAATGAATTCCAAGATTATTGCAGAGAAATTGGCATTAAGAGGGTGACTACAACGCATTAGCTGCCGAGCAGAATGGTGTCGCTGAAAGGAAGAATCGCTCTATTGTAGAAGTTTTTTGTGCCATGCTTCATGATTAAGGCCTTCCAAAGTTTCTATGGGGTGAAGCTGCAAATATTGTCATGTATGTTCAAAACCGATGCCCTCATCAAGCATTGGACTCCAAGGCTCCCGAAGAAATGTTCACTAGTAAGAAACCCAATGTCTCTCATTTTAGAATTTATGGAAGCCCCGTATATTTTCATGTGCCGAAAGAGAAAAGAAACAAATTGGGTGCAGCATCTGGGAAGAAAGGAATCTTTGTGGGCTATGGTGAATATTCTAAAGGTTATAGAATTTATGTGGCTGGTCAAAAGGAAGTTGAGATAAGTCATGATGTCACCTTCGACGAAGATATGGCCCTCAAGGAAGATCAACAACCTTCCTATCCTAAGGAAAGACAAAGAAGCTGACACTAGAAATCAGGGTGAAAAAGAGGACGAAACGATCCCTGATGTTGATGAACCTATGGATCCACTCCCTCATTAGCCTTTCTCCTCCAAGAGGAGACTCTCGAAGATGCTGAGAGGCACATTGCACCAAGGGGGACTTTCCGTGAAAGCAAGAAGCCAAACAGGTACCAAGGACATTTGACCACCATGAACACTATCATTCAAAATGAGCCTTTATCATTCGAAGAAGTTGTGAAGCAACAAGTATGGAAGGATGTTATGAATGAAGAATATGAGTCAATCATGAAGAATGATGTCTAGGATGTGGTCCCTAGACCCCAAGGCAATTCGATCATCACTTCTAAGTGGCTCCACAAAATCAAGAATGGAGCTGATGGAAGTGTAGAAAAGTTCAAGGCTTGCTTTGTTGCTCGAGGCTTCTCTCAAAAGGAAGGTGTAGATTATGATGAGATATTTGCACCTGTTGCCCGATACACCACCATCCGCTCGATCATAGCCCTTGTTGCCTCGCAAGGATGGAACCTACATCAAATGGATGTCAAGACCGCCTTCTTGCATGGTTCAATCAAAGAGGAAGTCTATGTGGAACAACCCGAGGGGTTTGAAGTTCATGATCGGGAATCTCATGTATGCAGGTTGAAGAAAGCTCTCTATGGATTGAAGCAAGCACCCCAGGCTTGGTATGAGAGGATTGATAGCTATCTGATGAAGCTGGGATTCACTAGAAGTGAAGCCGATCCAAACCTTTACTTTAAGGTTGAAAATGATAAACCTCTCATTCTGGTACTTTATGTGGATGACCTCTTTCTGACAAGTGCAGACCCTCTCATTCACAAATGTAAGAGGGAGTTGGCTTCTGAATTTGAGATGAAGGACCTAGGACCGATGCACTATTTCCTAGGGTTGGAGGTCTGGCAAAAGCCAGGTGAAATTTTCCTCTCTCAAGGAAAATATGTTGTGAAGATATTGGAAAGATTTGGGATGGTGGACTGCAAGCCTGTGACTATTCTGATGGAACTTAACTTTAAGAAGTTCAGCGGTAGTGCTGCTGGACCTGAATTGGGAAATGCTTTTGAGTATCGTCAACTCATAGGAACACTAATGTTCTTGGTGAACTCTGGTCCAAACATATGTTTTATCGTTAACACATTGAGCCAATTCATGGTTGAGCCTCATTATATACATTGGATTGCCACCAAGAATATTTTGAGATATCTTCGGGGCACAATCACTCATGGATTGAGATACACTGCCGGAAATGTGAGGCTGCATGGTTATTCTGATGTTGATTGGGTTGGCAGTGTGGTGGATCGCAAGAGCACTTCTGGATGTTGTTTTTCTTTGGGTTCTGCTTCGATATCTTGGATGAGAAGGAAGCAGAAATCGGTTGCCTTGAGCACTGCCGAGGCCGAATACATAGCTGCTAGTATGGCCTCCTGTGACGCTATCTGGTTGAGGAAGCTCTTCAATGAGCTATTTGGACATGTGTTGGATACCACTGTGATCTTCTGCGACAACCAGAGTGGGATCCGATTATCAGAGAATCTCGTGTTTCATGATCGCTCCAAGCATATAGATATCAGGTACCACTTTATCTGGGATATGGTACAACGAGGAGCAATAAGGCTCCATCACATTGGGACTGATGAGCAGGTCGCCGATATTCTGACAAAGCCCCTGGGGAAGGTCAAATTCTTGGCCTTTCGAGAATGACTTGGAGTCGTGGAGAGACTCTCCTATGAGGGTCCTGTATGAGATGGAGATTGTGCTCTAGGAGCTCCGACGGGCTTGGGGTACTTCTTGGAGCAATGAGCAACCATAGGGTGAGTGGTTCAACCTTCCCCTAGTGGTTTGTTGTGTACAGGGTGAGTGGTTCATCCTTCCCCTGTGATACCCCTTGGCGACATGTGAGCAGGACGAGTGGTTCATCCTTCTCTTGTCGAGACATCCTACCCATGCAGTCTGAGACTCATGGGAAGTACCTCTCATCTGGCCAATGAGTAGGGAAATGAGGATAGGGACCATAGTACTACCGATGGACGCATCATGTACTACCGTACTCCCTATGCTAGGATGTTCGATATTGATCTGAGATCAATGGGAACTGACTTTGGGTCAGTAAGAGTGGTATGAGATACTCTCTTTTGATTGGAACTGACTTCGGGTCAGTAGAGAATGGTATGATACATTCTCGATCACTTCTTCTTCTTCATAGTTCAGCAGAGCAAAACATAGCAGTGCAGAGCAGTGCATGGATGGCAGAGATGGTACAAATTGGCAGATGGGTTGGAGAAAACTAATTGAATCTAGATCTTGGTCATTAACGATAATCGTCTTAAATCTGGAATATCTTGCGTGATACAGTGTTGGGCATTTTTGTGGATTATTTATGATTGTCACTTTTCGTCACATATTGAAAATCGTTCTGGGTAACTTGTTTTATTGATGGTTAATTCAAATATCGAAGGCACTGGTCTATAATTGTTTCTATCTTGTGGTCGTGTCTTGTTTACGTTGGCATTTAATCTATTCGTCTGATTTAATTGAGATTCATTTAGATTCATCAAGTTGTCCATCATTAAAATCTCCTAGAGTCCATTTTTCACAGGTTATCCTCATCCATTTACCTAGGGGCTACGCCCTTTGACTTGTCTAGGAGAGAGTCTAAACGGAGTGAGTAAGGATTTAAGAGTGACAACCCTTACTTTGAGCGTTGTCGCACTGCCTAGACACTTTGTGCGACAACAAGGTGGATTAATTATCTCCAATACCCAAAAAAAAGTTTCTAAGTGAAATTGTCTTAATTAAATTAATTGGCCAGTTTCAATTATTTTCCTAAGTCTAAGTTAGGGAAATAGGTTAATTAGTCGAGATTAATTGAGACAAATCGATTTTACTTTAGAGACTTATAGAAAAGTGATTTTTACAAGTTGATATGATCTTAGCCATCGATTGGAGTTAGATCGTGGTTGTTGATTCATCAATGTAAGATTATAAGAGCAGATTGATGGGACCTTTGGAGATCATTCGATGCAGTAACAATAAGGGTGCAGTGATAGCGTGGAAGACACCAGTAGTAGTGTTTCAATAGGATAAATTGAGGAGAGAATTTCCGGATAAATTCTTCACAGTGATTCCAATTTTTCGAGACCAAGGAATAGGTTGAATTATTCTGTAGAAGGAAGGCCGAAATAGGTAGTGTGAGTAGCTAGTTTATCCTGTTGGAATTTCTAAGTTTAACTCGTTAGAAATTCTTCCTGTACTATTTGGTTTATTTCTTCCTACTTGTTTAATTACTTAACAAGCTATTTACCATGTAAATACTGAAAATAAACACAAGTACAGTATCAACATCTAAAGATCATCAACTGAAAGAAAACAAGCACACAAGTGACACCGTTATTTTTGGACCAATGTCCCCGGAAAAAACCCAATGTGGGAAAACCGGTGCAACTATTCAGAGGGTTTTATTATTATGCAATTTTCAGAATACAATTAGGGTGCTAGAAATGGCTCACCCAACAGAGAATGCCCTCGACAGTAGTACCTCTCCTCAGAGACAGATATTCTGGCTAAATAATCATTGGATGAACGATCCCACAACAACAATTGCAGCTCCCACTGCTCTGCGTCACTCTGATAGGGACTGTGTCACCCTATCCGGCTCACCAGCACCCAGTTTGTCCCACAAAATCCTTCCAACGCTGCCTCTTGGCCCTGCGTCAACTCTGTTAGCCTTTGCGTCAGCTTCTAGAGCTTATGTGTCAACCCCTAGACCCTCTGTGTCTCACACGCTAGCCTCTCTTGGCTCTGTGCAACTCCTGGCCGCCTCTGCGTAGCACCCAGTTGCCTCTAAGTCAACCTCTCCGGGCTCTGCGCTGTCTCTCTGGTACCAACTTTGTCTCTTTGTTATGTATTCACTGCCCCTCGCTGCTGATCACTGATTCTATCTCTCTTAGCAAACCCCGCTCTAGAGAATAGAATGATTAATCGCTCTGGTGTATTCTCCAACTAACCCTCAAGCCTCCTCTTATACTTTTCTCGTTGGTCCATCAATGGCCGAGATTAAATCTCTAATCAACGGTTAAGATTAGATTTGGCTTGATCCATGACTTTTGGAACATTCTAACCCAATTTTATATTAATACCCATTAATATTTTATTTTTCCTAAGTTTAGACTTAAGAACTCCATTAAAAATATTAATTATTTTAATATCTCCCAAACCAGTGAGAATCTGCCCAAACCATTTCTGGGTCTTGAAGATCTCATGTGCTTTAGCCTCTCAACCAATTTTCATGGCTATAACACATCTGATGCTACTCCAAATCAACACTCCCTCTTTGCGAGGACTGTGCTCTAATAATACTCCACACTGAGCATCACCCTGATTATCCAGCATCGGTCCATGTGGTGATGCTAGGCCTCTCCGCCCAACATCCTCTGCACTGCTGCATCTTGTATTGCTGCCCATGGCCCGACCACTGCCACTACTGTATCTGTACGGAAACTCCCTCTGCATCCGTGTTGCTGCTGATCCATCCTCCCAACACTGCATCTGCACTGCATCCCCTCTCATTATGTTGCATCATGTTGCCCATAGCACTGTCACTGCTAACTGCTACACTGCAACTCAGTTACTGAGAATTAAGTAACTGATCCACCCAATTCTGACATCCCTGTCAGGCTAGAGACACTCCCGATGCTAAAGCTCCATTTGCCGCTAACAAGTGCTCCCTCTACTGACCTCTGCACTGCTGCAACAACTCCTTACATCTCGCACCATTGCAAACCTCTCTGTGCCATCCTGCACCGTTGCAACACTCCTGTGCCTCTCGCACTGTTGCAGCCCGCTAGCCTTGCGCTGTCCCGGGACTCCTGCACTGTAGCACTCTCTGCCACTCCATCCGCATCCATCTCTACTGACATCCGCCAGTGCTGCTACTCCTCTTTGGGGCTCCCGTAGCAAGGTATAATTCAAGAGGTTGGGTACCTCGAGGAGCTTGCCCCTCATCGCTTGCAGTCCGTCTGACTACAGCTCAATGTCTCCCCACTTCTTCTCAAGTGGCACATGAGCACTCATGGCACAATCGTCATCCTCCTCGACTTCTTTCTCCTCCTCACTGGCGCTGCCTTGGTCTCAAAAGCCTCTTCTTTACTCTTCTTCCTAGGACACTGGTTCGCAAAATGACCCAGTTCCCCACAATGGAAGCATTTGACCTTGGAGAGGTCCTTCTTCTTTCTCTTCTCCGGCTTTCTCGCAAATGCTAGAGTCGCATCCTCTTCTTCCTCCTTCTAGATTCTGACCCATTTTCCGCTGCTCCCCGCCTTGGTCACCTGTATGATCTCTTCTTGACGAAGAGCCGCCCATAGTTCCTCCCAATCTGGAAGGCTCGACCTATCAAGTATGCTCCGAACAAATACCTCCCAATCCTCTAACACTGCGTTCAATGCGGTCCTCACCATCAATTCCTGATCCGGCATGGCCCCTATGGAAGTTAACTGGTCACGGATCTCCTTCAATCGACCGAGGAAGACATCTATCTGCTCTCCCTTCTGCATCTGGTATGACCGCAACTAATTTTCAAGTAACATCTTCCTCTGCACAGAAGTATGCTGGTACAATTTCTTCAGGGCATCCCACATCTCATTTGTCGTGTCCTTCTCGGCAATATGTGACACCACATGATCCTTGACCCCATCAAGGATGATGCACTTCGCCCTGGCCATTTCCTCCTCGTACTTCTCATTTTCAGCTGGGTCAACTGGGATCACTATTGTTTTCAAGGCGAAGTCCTTGATGCGATATCTGTCTAGAATGGACAAGATCCTGGCCTTCCAGACCATGAAGTTGGATGCTTCGTCCAACCTATCCTGATCTCTCAGTCCATTCACAACCATTATCCTGTTCTTCTTCCGACTCCTCCGAGTCTTTCTACTTCCCTCCTGGAAGTCCTCTATTCGACTCCTATTGAGTCTCTCAACTTCTCGTCTAGAAGTTCTCTGTTTGACTCCCTCTGAGTCTCAATTTCCCTTCTAGAAATCCCTCCTCCTTGGTATTGCCCTGTAAGGTACTGTTCTGACCACAGTACCCCACCAGCTTCGCTCCGCAAATTACCCGCAACCTCCTATACCCCAGCAACTGAAGGATTGAGCCACTTGGCTCTGCGCAATCCTGGCACTGGCAAATCAGCTCCCCTAGCCAACTGCGTCAGCCCTCTTGGCCTCTGCGTGGCTCTGCGTGAGCCTGATTCTGCCTCCCTTAGCCTCTGCGCTGCCTTTCTCTGGCCCAGAATGATGATGCAGTCTCTCTGCGTCACTCCTTCCTCTGTCGCCTTCTGCACGGATCAACTTTGTCACTCGGGACAGCTGAATCTGCTGCTACTGCTCTGCTAGCTGATGCCTTCAGTTATCCTGTGATCTGCAACCACGCTCTGATACCATGTTGGAATTTCTAAGTTTAACTCGTTAGAAATTCTTCCTGTACTATCTAGTTTATTTCTTCCTACTTGTTTAATTACTTAACAAGTTATTTACCATGTAAATACTGAAAATAAACACAAGTACAGTATCAACATCTACAGATCATCAACTGAAAGAAAACAAGCACACAAGTGACACTGTTATTTTTGGACCAATGTCCCCAAAAAAACCCAATGCGGGAAAACCGGTGCAGCTATTCAAAGGGTTTTATTATTATGCAGTTGTCAGAATACAACTACGGTGCTAGAAATGGCTCACCCAACAGAGAATGCCCTCGGCAGTAGTACCTCTCCTCGGAGATATATATTCCGACTGAATAATCACCAGATGATCCCACAACAACAATTGCAGCGCCCACTGGACTGCGTCACTTTGATAGGGACTGCATCACCCTATCCGGCTCACCAACACCCAGTCTGTCCCACGAAATCCTTCCAGTGCTGCTTCTTGCCCTGGGTCAACTCTGCTAGCCTCTGCGTCAGCGTATGGAGCTTCTGCGTCAGCCCCTAGACCCTCTGCGTCTCACACGCTGGCCTCTCCTGGCTCTACGCAGCTCCTGGCTGCCTCTGCGTAGCACCCAGCTGCCTCTGCGTCAACCTCTCCGGGCTCTGCGTTGTCTCTCTGGTACCAACTCTGCCTCTCTGCTATGTATTCACTGCCCCTCACTGCTGATCACTGATTCTATCTCTCTTAGCAAACCCCGCTCTAGAGAATAGAATGATTGATCACTCTGGTGTATTCTCCAACTGACCCTCAAGCCTCCTCTTATACTTTTCTCGTTGGTCCTTCAATGACTTAGATTAAATCTCTAATCAACGGCTAAGATTAGATTTGGCTTGATCCAAGACTTTTGGAACATTCTAACCTAGTTTTATATTAATACCCATTAATATTTTATTTTTCCTAAGTTTAGACTTAGGACTCCATTAAAATATTAATTAATTAAATTAATATCTCCCAAACCGGTTAGAACCTACCCAAACCATTTCTGGGCCTTGGAGATCTCATGTGCTTTAGCCTCTCCACCAATTTTCATGGCTAGAGCACACCCGATGCTACCCCAAATCAACATATCCAATGCGAATTACCAAAGGCTCGTTTTAGTTGCCAGTTGCTGGTAGAGTTCCCTAGAGGCAGTGCGAGTTGGCTTATCGAGTTACTGGAGGCATAATTTACACACGAGGTAGTTCGAGAGATAGTGCGAGTTTCTGGAGGTCAGATCGTATTTTCTAGATAGCTAGTGCGAGTTGCAGGAGGAAGAGCGAATTGCTTAGGAGAGGTTGAGTTTGTTTACGAAGGGAAACTCTTGATATCCTAGTTCGATTTGGTCAGTGGAAGTGGAGAAAATAATTTGCAGGAGCTTTGCCAGTGTTAGGAAAGCAGTTGATGTAATCCTTGATTCGCTGAAGAAATAATAAAACCCTCATGTAGAACTGGTTTCCCTTCAGGGTTTTTCCAGAGACAATTTGTCCAAAAACACTGGTGTCAATTTTTACATGTGAGATATTTTCTCAATTCCTGTGATTATTTATTTGTGAAATTGCAATTGTGTTTTTATTTAGTATTTTTCGTAAGTAATTTACAAAAGCCAAATAATTTGCAAAGTTATAAAGATTAATAACCAGTAACAACAATAGAATTTTCACATGGTATCAGAGCAACTCATTGAAGTGCAAATTTGAGGGCAGAAGAGTCTCAACACAGGACACAAGAAGAGAAATTGAGGGTTCATAAAACCCAATTCGAACTTCTCTATATTTATTTGGGTTATGTCTATTTTCCAAGGGTTTTCAGAAATGGCTTCAACTAGATTGAGAGATCAAGACAGATTGGATGGAGCTTCAAACTTTGGTGTTTGGAAAGCCAAAATTTCTTTGTTGCTAGAAGAGTCTCAAAGAATATGTGACTAGTGTTGTAGCTATACTAATAGATCCAACACAGCTCATTGCATACAAGAAGGAAGATTCCAAGGAGAGAAGAATAATCATTGATGGGGTCAAGTATCATATTGTAGATTTGGATATAGTGAAGAAGATGTGAGATGTTGTATTAAATTTGTACCAGAATGCTACTGTGAACAAGAAGCTGATTCTCAGGGAGAAGCTGTGAAATACATGGATGAATAAGGGTGAAGAACCAGACTTAGACTTGTCAAGGACGAGTTAGTAGCTGTCAGAGATCAATTAACTGATGATGAACTTGTGAGAATGACCTTGAATGGGTTCTCAAAGCAGTGGAATGTGTTCATTTAGGTGATCAATGGACGAGATACACTTCTGAGTTGGGATCGACTGTGGAGCAATTTCACTCAGGAGGAGCTTAGACCAAGTCTTGTCAATTGCAGCAGTAGTAGTAAGCCCCAGAAGCATGAGGATGATTAAAATGTAGCCCTACCAAGAAAAGGCAAGGCCAAGAAGGGCTCTAGCAAAGGGTCCAAGGAAGGAGAGAAGAAAAATGACTTCAACAAAATCAAGTGCTTTGCTTGCGGTCAGAATGGTCACTATGTCAATCAGTGTCTGAACAGGAAGAAGGGCGACAAGAAGAAGAAAGGAAAGCATACAACAACTTCAACAAACATTGATGGGCTATCTTCTAGGCTAGAGGATGCGTTCGCTCTCATAGCTTGCCTCTCTAGCTCCACATCCACAGGTGTTTGGTATATTGACAATGGAGCATCATGTCATATGATAGGAGTTAAAGAATATTTTTCCAGTTACCAGGAAGAAGTGGGCTTTCGGATTCAGTTGGGCAATAAGTCCAAGTGTACTCCAGTTGGGAGAGCGACAATTTACCTTTTAGAGGGCGTTAGGTAGGAGCACTAATGTTACAGAAGTACTACATGTGCCAAGTTTAGGTATGAACTTGATTTTAGTTTCAACTCTTCAGGATAAGGGATATGATGTCTACTTTCGAGGGTCGAAGGTGTATATAAAACACTAGAGTTGGAAATCATCAAAAAGGATTGGGGTAAGGAGCAACAAGTTATACAGGTTGTAGTTGGACGCTCCAAAGGCACTAGTGAGCAGTAGTAGTAGTAGAGACATGGGAGAATTATGGCATAGGAGGATGGGACATATCCATCATGGAGCACTCAAATTGCTCAGGGAGACCATGACAAGAGTTCTAGAAATAAACACGGAACACGGTGATGTGTGCAGAGGGTGTGTGCTTGGGAAGTTTGCAAAAGAAACATTTACAAGGAGTGACAATGGAGCCAAGGATGTGCTAGATTGTATACATTCTGATATGTGGTCCATTGTCTACGAAATCTCTTAGGGGTTATGATTATTTCGAAACATTTATTAATGACTTTGCCAGGAAGCCCTGGATATACTTCTTGAAGACAAGGGACGGAGTCTTTAGTCGCTTCCAAGAGTTTAAGGCTCTTGTGGAGGACATGACAGGAAAGAAGATAAAGGTGCTTCATGCAGATAATGGAGGAGAGTACGTTGAGAAGACCTTCAAGGAGTTATGTGCGAAAGAGGGCATCCAAAGGGAGTGGACAACTCCATATAACCCACAATATAATGGGGTCACTGAGAGGAAGAATAAGATGATAGTTGGAGCAGCGAGGGCGATGCTATATGACCAAGACATGCCTAGATATCTCTGGGCAATGGCATGCAGTACAACAATATACATTCATAACAAGGTTCCTCAAGGTGTTGGGGAAAATGACACCTAAGGAGGCATTTATAGGAAAGAAGCCAAAAGTCAGACACTTTAGGGTTTTTGGCATCATAGCTTAGTTTCAAGTTCCAAATGACAAACGCACCAAGTTGGATTCAACTGCAAAGAAGGGCTATTTCGTTGGCTACAAGGAAATGTCCAAGGCATATAGGATCTATATTCTAGGCAGTAGGAAGATTATCGTGAGATGGAATTTGAATTTCCAGGAGGAGGAAGCCTTCAGGAGATCTCGCGAGTTGCCAGCCATTGATTAGAGTGAGCTAACAAAAGCTCCAAGGGATGAATAGGGTTCTCAGTTTTAGGGCACTAGTACGAGTACAATGACTAGTACAGGAGCAGGTACAGGTGCAGAGGAGAGTTCACATTAGGTGGAGCAGCAACATCAGGTAGAGGAGCATGATGCTCCACCCACCACTACTGAGAGAATGTTAATTTTAGGCAACAATGGTATGTTCTATGCTTTAGAGCAATTTTACTTCAATTTCTTTATGAGCCCAATATCAATTTCAGTTTAGCAATCACATAAACATGTAAGTAAAATGCTGTTAAAACATAAACATAAACAGTAGAAGACAAGCTAAGACAAGAGGAAACAAGATGTGGCACTAGCCAGGGACAAACCCTAATGTGGGGAAACCCTTGATCAAATCTTCTTTTAGTCTTCAATAGTTCAGCAGAGAGAGATAGTACAATTTACAAATTCTGATAATTTATAACAACAGCAAAAGAGCCCTAACCAGAAAAGTCAACGCTGGTCAATAGGGCAGATTTCTTCCTCAATTCAGCTTGGTCAAACCTAGTCAACTTCGGCCTCCAACAACAAGTCTAATAAGCCCAAAACAATCCGAAAAAGTCCAGTCAAAACTGGTCAACAAAAGTCAACCCTGCGGCCAGTGCTAGTACAGTCAACGCTGGTCAAACAGGAGGTTAGATTGTCTTAGTTCTTGTGCCCAGATCTGCAGTTTGCTAGGACATAATTCCTCCACCCAAATCGCACCAAAAACAGGTCAATGTTTAGTCAATGCAGTCAAAACAACCTCCTACAAATTCGGTCAACGTTGGTCAACGGCTAGAACAGAAAAGTACAATCCTTCTTCGCACATGTGGAGAGTTGCCCAGAAATTCGTACCCAATCATGTGAGGAGAGAGATGCGTGAGAAGTGAGTGTGTGTCCAAATGAGGATGAGGCATCATGTATTTATAGGCTAACATTGAGGATGAATAGACGTGACTATTGGGCTTCTGAGCCTACATGAGTTTGTTGGCTGACCTTGACAATTTGTCCATAATCAAAATAAATTCATAACTTCATTTGTACATGTTAGAATGGGATGATCTTTAGATCAATCCTACACCTCTCGGAGAGAGGAATCCAAGAAAAATATCAACTGTCATAAATAAGATGACACATGTGGAGTTTGGCCCTAGTTGCCAACTTTAACACTCCCTCTCAACTAGGAAGAACTCCACCTGCTAATCAATATAACTTAAAACATTTATCGCACTTTGACCATCATAAAAAATGCATTTTATGACCAAATGACACCAAGGAACTTTAAGTTAAAATTTTTTAATTATTCCTTAGGCAATAATTTTTTATGGTAACTGAAGAAATTAAAATCTTTTGACGGAAAAATGAATCAAAAGGCTTAAAAAAATTTAATGAGCCATAGGCCACATTTAAAAATTTTAACTTTAAAGCACAAATCCCTTATTTTACTTCAAACTCCCTAGCCACCAAAGCCCTTTTTGAAAATTTTTTTTTTTTTTCAAATGTTTAGAACTTTTTTAATGTTTTTTTTATATATTTTGTAAAAGATTAAAGGTAAAAAAAAAAAATAGATTTTTTATTTTTTAATCAAAATATAAAAAAATAAAGGAAACAAAAATAAAATAAAATCCAAATTTAATTCCCTTTTCTATTTATTTATTTTTAAATTTTTTAAGGTTTTTTAAGATTTTAGAAATGTTTTAAAATTTTAATTTTTTTAAGAATTTGAGAAAAAATTTAATGTTTTAAATTTTATTTTTTTTTCGAAGTTTTTCGAATCAAAATTAACGTAAAAAAAAAGGGAATGAAATCAAATATCAAAATAAAAAACCCAAATCGAAATTTTTCATTTTTTGAAACTTTAAAAAAATAAATAAATAAATAAATAAAAATACACCCTAGCTAAAACTAAACCAATGCATATATACAATGAAAAAGCAAGTCGAATGTTCTTATGGTTTTGAGCTGCAGGGTCGCGTGAGGAGCATGGACGCTGGCAGAGAAGGCTGGAGGAGCCGCGGATCTGTGGGCATATTCGTTGCAGGTTGAAGGATGTAGAGTAGTGCAAAGGGAGAGGAGAAAAACGTGAGGATGAAATGCGGATGCAGGTTAGGGGCAACGCATGGGAGAGAGAAACGTGAGAGGGCTGAGGGCTACGGCAGGGAATGGACACGCAGCCAAGGAGATAGCACGCGAATGGAGGCTGCGGAAATGATAACAGCGATGAAGGGAAGCGCGGACAGGGATAGCCGAAAGCAGATATGGAGAGATGTTCTGGCAAGGTGGAGAGGTATGGCAGCGGACAAGAAGCAAGGCAGGTTTGATAGCAACGTAGAGGAGGCCAAGGGTTTTAAAGAATGCACTGGCAGCGTGCAGGTGATGAGGATGGCTGGTTCGGATGTGCGGATGGGGAGCTGTAGTAAGGGGCAGTGAATGGAAATGGTTAGAAGACGCAGGTCAAGGGAGCAGATGGGGTTCGATAGTTAGCGATGCAGCAAACGGATGGCGTTGTAAGGCAGCTACGAATTGAGGGAGAAAGGCAGCATAAGGGGAATGGTTTGCTGCGGTGAGGAATGGATGTGTGAGAGGCTTTAAATGCAGATGGAAAACGCATATAATAGAGGGTAGTCTGAGACAGTCCCTAAAAAGAATTCGAAATTTGAACACTGAACCCAAACAAATCTGCAAAATGGTAGCCCAGAAACCCCTTTTAAAAAAAAAATCCCAGAAATCTTAATTAAGATTTTAAATCCTTCTGCTTCAGATTTGCCTAATGAAACCCTCACAAAATTTTCCAGATCTGAAAATAAATAAATTCCTTGCAAAAATGATGCTGATGAAAACCAGAAATCCAGATCTTACCCTCCAGGGCCTAGATCTGGACTCTGCACAACTTTCAGCTTCAGATCTGTAGCTGCAATACAAAAAAAACACCCAAACAATATACACAATGACCTAAAAAACACTAAAACCTTGAAAACCAAAGTCAGAAAACTAAAATTATTTACAGATCTATGTACATAAATGGCATATCTATCAGATCTAGGGAGTGTGAGTCCAACTCCGCTCCCAGATCTGATGATCCAAGGCTCTCAACAGCGAGATCTAACGATTTAGCACAAAAAAAAAATTAAGTTCTTGAATTTTTAAAGGAGGTACTGAGCTCAAAACCCTCATGCATCACCCATAAAAATACCTTATGATAAGCCCGAGATCAAATTCAAACTGAGCTCTTCAGAAAACACGGATCGGGAATTGGTTGGTTGAGCCGAGAACTTCCCCGAACGCCCGATGATCTAATAATCAAGGATTTTCCTGCAAAACTGAATACAGCCGTCAACATAGAGCGAGAAAACAATAATAAAATTCAGATCAAATAGAGATACGTGCTATTATATTCAAAACTTAAATTATCATTCAAACCCCAGCGACTAAGCAAGATACCTGTCCTCAAATCGCTTTTCAAAAGCTATTATTAATGGCAAAAAAGAAATTACGCACGAAAATAATACATCTTACAGCATTTCCATGAAGAGTAACACCAGCAGAAATTAACCCCAAAGTCTTTCTTTATTGCTCATAAAAAAGATTACAAGAGAGCTTTTCGCTTAGTACACGATCAAAAGATCGGATGATCTCAACTGACAAATGACCTCTTATTTAAAGATAAATCTTCCAACGGCTAGTTCGAGTGATCCTTGTCAAAGTGATCTCGACTGTTGATGAGGATCAAAATTTCTTTTAATCTCATCCGTCGAAATTTTAAATATTGAGGAAATTTCAAATTTTTCAATTAAATGCATTTTAATAAATTCAAAAATTAAAATTTTGCATTAATTTCCTCAAAATTTTGACTTTGACTTAACCGCAGGGACCCAAGGCATAAAATTTAGCAAAATAATCAATTAACCCTAGTCCCTGGACCTGCTAAGATTTAATTTTTTAAAGAACCCACGAATTTTACCTCTGGAAAATCTAAATTTACCTAGGACCTAGAACCTATGTGGGGATAAATTATTTTTCTAACCCTCAAGACACTTTACATCATAAATTTACATTTTTTACATCTCAAGGGAGAACACCCATCTGAAAAGGACCCTCACAGACTACCCAGATCTGCGACACAAATGTAATCTAGCAGATCAAGCAATTTGTAATAAAATAACCTAACCAAATAATTAGGATTATTTCCAAATCACTTTTACATAGACTCGATCTAGAACACTAGGACTCCCTTAAGATCTCAGTGACAAAATCCACTCCGGCTTTGGGGTAAGGCTGAAGGAAAACTCTGTCGACTATCCGAGAATGGATCGGTGAGACAAAAAACCTCTCGGAATGTAGATCGTCACCAGAAAAGTAGGTTTACCTAGGTGATTACATACACGACATGGATTTGCTAAAATTATTTACATTATACACATGCAGACTGGGTTTACATTATAAGATGATCCTCAGGTTGATGATGATAGCTGGATGGCAGGAACACATCGATCAGGCGCTATCCCTTTTGCGAAAAAAAAGGGTGTACTGCTATGGGTCGTTGACACGTAATGGTCAACATCTGGCTCTACTTGGGGACACGTTGCTACATTGGAGGAATGTGAGAATCCAGAATCTGCATCCATGCAACACACAACAAAACATAAGTAGCGTCCATCCAAAAATCATCATGTAACGTTAAGCACATGAAATATATAAGCTCTTCATTTATTAACTAGTCTAATAACATGAAAAACACAAATCTAACTACAAAATGAAATACTGAAATAACAGGGCATAAGGTTAGAAATACAATACAAAGATGCCCCATGGCATCAGATGTGTTCAATATAGTGCATACTGAGCATTTGCTTGCTTTTAGGCAAATCTGTCGACTGTTTCTCGGATGTGCCATGTCCAATCCTGCATACGGTAGGACTTTTTCCTATCCGAAAATCAAGCTGCTCACGGCCATCTGATGCATCAAATCGCTTTCTCATTCTATTTCTCTTGCGCCTTTTCTTTGTGGCAGGGTGTATCACTGATGACGTGGAACATTCTGTTTCAAAACTCTCAGATGAAGTATGTAGGGTATGCATGACATGTCTTTCTTCATTCTGCATTTGATTCTTATCAATTTCTGTTTTATCCGAGTCACCTTCAATTAGCCACTTTTCAATGGAGCAAATGACCTCCTCATAATAAGATGGAGTTTGCTGCAGCAAATAAGGAGACTTATGATCTATTGACGTCTCCTTGTTTTTTTCATCCTCTGACTGATGCTAAAGTTTCTGTACCTGTATTGTTATGGCATCCATCTGGCTAGAGTGTTCAAGCTTCATAGCACTGACTTCCTTGGCATGGTTTTCCTCCATGGTCAATAACTTATTCTGAAAACATATCTGACCAGCTTCCACATCTTTTGTTACTTTTTCATTCTCTTCTTTCATGCCCATGAAACAATTTTGCATATAGTTTATCTCTTTCTTATGATTTGCTTGCATGGTAGCCAACTGATTATTATAATCGAATGTCATGATGGTCATTTCTTCATCCATAGTTAATAATTTGTTTTGCATAGAATTAATTTCCCTGTCATGATTAGCTTTCATGGTTTCCATCTCCTTATCTCGCTTTTCTAGGTGGGTGTATAAAGTTCTAATATCCTTGACGTAATCAATTACAAATTTTTCTTGATTAAGCTCCATATTTTTTACCAACCGCATTAGTTCTTCTATAATTTGCTTATGATTTTCCCTTTCATTGTTGACACCATTTTGATAACTTGTCCCTTGTTTCCTACTATCATGGATTTGATCTGCAACGGTACATGTGGATGGCACATTCTGATATGGAGAATTGTCTTGAAATCTTTCATCGATAGCTGGATCCTTCACAAAATCACTTTCATTCTGTTGCATAATTTTAGGGGCACAAGGCGAGCTACCTTGATAACCATATCTATCTTTAAAAGCATTGACGATGTCTTGTAAAGAAGCGAAAGAATCTTCAGGACAATTATTAAACCAATTCAAAGCATCACCCTCTAAAGAAAAGGCAAATAGACGCATTTTGACATCTTCATGATCAAACTGGGGAGAACTACAATATATGAGCATTATACAAGTAAACTTGCATAAATGCTTTCTAATAGCGTCTTAATCACCACCCGAGAACAAAGACAATTTATGAATGGCCACTTCCGGAATATCATCGGGGTAAACGAATAATCCATGATGAATGATGACGGACCAAATGGATGATAGAGAGAGACCTTTGCTCAAGAAAATCAAGAGATCCACAAGAAGGGAGCTTTTAGTAGAAATTCTTGTAGAAATGAAAGAAGTGGAGTCGCCACTTGAACATGAATCTAACTCTAGGATCCAAAGGGAAACAACAACTGGATATAAGGGAGAGCTTCTTATCTGAGAAACAATAAATGGAAAAAGTGGAGTTGGCACCCAAACAAGAAACGAACCGAAATGTGTAGGTGCTAAAAGTGCAGATGAAATAATAAATGAGATGACGAAAGATAGAGTGATGAAAAGATCAAATGACGCCAGGAAATGTTGTGTCGCTTGACCAGCTAATGAATGGCGGAAAAGATGAAATGATTGAAATGATGAAAGATGAATGTCGTGAGGACCAAGGACAGAAAAACTCTATCCCCAGCAACGGCGCCAAAAAATGTTGTCGCACAAAGTGTCTAGGCAGCGCGACAACACTCAGAGTAAGGGTTGTCACTCTTAAATCCTTACTCACTCCGTTTAGACTCTCTCCTAGACAAGTCAAGGGGGGTAGTCCCTAGGTAAATGGATGAGGATAGCCTATGAAAAATAGACTCTAGGAGATTTTAATGATAGACAACTTGATGAATCTAAATGAATCTCGATTAAATCAGATGAATAGATTAAACGCCAACGTAAACAAGACACGACCACAAGATAGAAACAATTATAGACCAGTGCCTTCGATATTTGAATTAACCATCAATAAAACAAGTTATCCAGAACGATTTTCAATATGTGACGAAAAGTGACAATCATAAATAATCCACAAAAATGCCCAACACTGTATCACGCAAGATATTCCAGATTTAAGACGATTATCGTTAATGACCAAGATCTAGATTCAATTAGTTTTCTCCAACAGTCAATATAACTTAAAACATTTATCGCACTTTGACCATCATAAAAAATGCATTTTATGACCAAATGACACTAAGGAACTTTAGGTTAAATTTTTTTAATTATTCCTTAGGCAATAATTTTTTATGGTAACTGAAGAAATTAAAATCTTTTGACGGAAAAATGAATCAAAAGGCTTAAAAAAATTTAATGGGCCATAGGCCACATTTAAAATTTTTTAACTTTAAAGCGCAAATCCCTTATTTTACTTCAAACTCCCTAGCCACCAAAGCCCTTTTTGAAATTCTTTTTTTTTTTAATGTTTAGAACTTTTTTAATGTTTTTTTTTAATATTTTGTAAAAGATTAAAAGTAAAATATATATATATATATTTTTAGATTTTTTTTTTTTTAAATCAAAATATAACAAAATAAAGGAAACAAAAATAAAATAAAATCCAAATCTAATTCACTTTTCTATTTATTTATTTTTAATTTTTTAAGATTTTAGAAATGTTTTAAAATTATAATTTTTTTAGGAATTTGAGAAATTTTTAAATGTTTAAAAAAAAAATTGAAGTTTTTCAAATCAAAATTAAAGTAAAAAAAAAAAAGGGAATGAAATCAAATATCAAAATAAAAAACCCAAATCGAAATTTTTCATTTTTTGAAACTTAATGAAAATAAAATAAAAATACACCCTAGTTAAAACTAAACCAACGCATATATACAATGAAAAAGGAAGTCGAATGTTCTTATGGTTTTGAGTTGCAGGTTCGCATGAGGAGCATGGACGCCGGCAGAGAAGGCTGGAGGAGCCGCGGATCTGTGGGCATATTCATTGCAGGTTGAAGGATGTAGAGTAGTGCAAAGGGAGAGGAGAAAAACGTGAGGATGAAATGCGGATGCAGGTTAGGGACAGCACGTGGGAGAGAGAAACGTGAGAATGGAGCAGCTTGAGAGGGCTGAGGGCTACGGCAGGGAATGGACACGCAGCCAAGGAGATAGCACGCGGATGGAGGTTGCGAAAATGATAACAGTGATGAAGGGAAGCACGGACAGGGATAGCCGAGACCAGAGATGGAGCGATGTTCTGGCAGGGTGGAGAGGTATGGCAGCGGACAAGGAGCAAGGCAGGTTTGATCAGTGTTGATAATATCGCCGAAATATCGGCGATATTCGGAAATATCGCGATATTTTCGGCGAGCCGAAATATCGCCGACAAAATATCGCGATATTTTTGGTGATATTTTATATCGCGATATTTCCGAAATATCGCCGATATTTCCGAAAATATCGCGCGATGATCGAAAATATCGCCCGGTGACTGTAAAAAATTTCCGCATGGCCTATAAAAATCCGATTTTGGTTTTTTTTCATATCATTTTCGAAGGAAGGGGAGAGCTATGTGGTTGCTGCCAAGGAGGGTTTGAGCGTTCTAGGCCCTAGTATTGATATGCTATTCATGGTAATGTTAAATTCTTAAAGTAAAAGTGACATTCTCCTTAATCTTCATTTTCATCCTTTTACTTAAATTTTTAACATTACCATGAAATGACTCAGGATGTTTGAGAGTGGTTCCGGCCTCATTGGATTTCATATGGAGAAAGTAGAATTTTAGATTTCATTCAAAATGCAGCAGACTTATCAGTTTTTTAGGATTTCAGGATTGGGAGATTGTAATGTTTCCAGGTGACACCACCTGCCCAGGCTACCCCTGCCACCAGTAGAGGACGTGGTCTACCTCCTATAGCTCCTACTTCTAGTTCTTTAGCTTCTAGAGCATAGCAAACTCCACTGCCAACTCCACCAGCACCAGCATCTACATCTAGAGGGAAAGGGAAAGCTGTGGCATTTTCTCGCAAGAGGGGCAGAGGAAATCAATAGGATTAAACTTTAGTTATTTTCTTATGTGCTTGTAAGTTGTACATGAACAATGAACATTGAATATTCAAGAATCAAGACCAAGCATATCACATTCTAATTTCTAAATAGTAAATTTTGATTTTTTTTTTTTTTTTAAAGTGAACTATGAACTTTGAGAAGTAATTATATTTTAATTTGATTAGATAAGCTGCAACCTGCAATTTAATATGGATAAAAAACTATATTTCGGTATATATAAATATATATAAAACGTGTCCCCCATGTCTTGTTTCCAGGTCGTTGCGTTTCGTATGGAATACTCGTATTTACGTGTCCTCCGTGTCTCGTGTCCTCGTGTCATGTGACTTAGCTTAGACAATATTGATGTATTGTCTCCGTGGAGGGTGGAGTCTGAGGAGCCCCTCTTGGAGGACTCACCTTCATGGTTAGAGCCAGTGGCAGATGATCCATTAGAGCAGGGGCAGCAAGAGGAGGACTCGGAGTCAGAGGAGCAGCAGCACTCAGAGGAGGAGTAGGAGGAGGACACTATGGGAGCATCAGCATCAACACCATCTGCTATAGATATAGGAGAGCATAGCCCCATACCTAGCACTCATTATTTGACATTAGGTGCAGAGGCAGGGTCAGGGCCTCCTACTACTAGGGGCAGGCCTGGCAAACAGCCCATCATGTTTTCCCCTAAAAGGGGGAGAGGGCAGTGATTTCAGATAGATAGCTGCTAGTTTTATTTGTTATGCTACATATAACTCATGATGATGAGATACTTTTATATATGTGATGTTATTTTGTATTGGTTCTCCACATTTGAGTCCGTGAATGGACAATTATCAGGGATCAACAGGAATTGGTATCGCCTTTGATGTATCATTTCTATTTGACATCATATATATCAGTGTTTTCTTCATATTTATGTGCCAATGTGTTTATTTCATGTTGTTATTGCTTTATATGTTTAAAAATCTGAAAAAATGAATATATTATGCATTTTTTATGCTTGCCGATATTTTCGCCGATATTGCCGATAAGATATTTTCTGGAGCCTCGCCGATATTTTCCCGATACCGATATTATCAACACTGGGTTTGATAGCAACATAGAGGAGGCCAAGGGTTTTAAAGAATGCGCTCGCAGTGTGCAGGTGATGAGGATGGCTGGTTTGGATGTGCGGATGGGGAGCTGTAGCAAGGGACAGCAGATGGAAATGGGTAGAAAACGCAGGTCAAGGGAGCAGATGGGGTTCAATAGTTATGCATGCAGCAAACGGATGGCGTTGTAAGGCAGCTACGGATTGAGGGAGAAAGGCAGCGTAGGGGGAATGGTTTGCTGCGGTGAGGAATGGATGCGTGAGAAGCTTTAAATGCAGATGGAAAACGCATATAACAGAGGGTAGTCCGAGAGGGTCCCTAAAAAAAATTCGAAATTTGAACACTGAACCCAAACAAATCTGCAAAATGGTAGCCCAGAAACCCCTTTTAAAAAAAAATTCCCAGAATCCTTAATTAAGATTTTAAATCCTTCTACTTCGGATTTGCCTAATGAAACCCTCACAAAATTTTCTAGATCTGAAAATAAATAAATTCCCTGCAAAAAATGATGCTGATGAAAACCAGAAATCCAGATCTTACCCTCCAGGGCCTAGATCTGGACTCTGCACAACTTTCAGCTTCAGATTTGTAGCTGCAATACAAAAAAAACACCCAAACGATATATACAATGACCCAAAAAACACTAAAACGCTGAAAACCAAAGTCAGAAAACTAAAATTATTTACAGATCTATGTACATAAATGGCAGATCTATCAAATCTAAGGAGTGTGAGTCCGACTCCGCTCCCAAATCTGATGATCTGAGGCTCTCAACAGCCAGATCTAATGATTTAGCACAAAAAAAAATAATTTTTGAATTTTTAAAGGAGGTACTGAGCTCAAAACCCTCATGCATCACCCATAAAAATATCTTATGATAAGCCCGGGATCAAATTCAAACTGAGCTCTTTAGAAAACACGGATCGGGAATTGGCTGGTTCAGCCGAGAACTTCCCCAAACGCCCGATGATCTAATAATCAAAGATTTCCTGCAAAACTCAATTCAGCCGTCAACATAGAGCGAGAAAACAATAATAAAATTCAAATCTAATAGAGATACCTGCTATTATATTCAAAACTTAAATTATCATTCAAACCCCAGCGACTGAGCAAGATACCTGTACTCAAATCGCTCTTCAGAAACTATTATTAATGGAAAAAAAGAAATTACGCACGAAAATAATACATCTTACAGCATTTCCATGAAGAGTAACACCAGCAGAAATTAACCCCAAAGTCTTTCTTTATTGCTCATAAAAAAGATTACAAGAGAGCTTTTCGCTTAGTACACGATCAAAAGATCGGATGATCTCAACTGACAAATGACCTCCTATTTAAAGATAAATCTTCCAACGGCTAGTTCGAGTGATCCTTGTCAAAGTGATCTCGACTGTTGATGAGGATCAAAATTTCTTTTAATCTCATCCGTCGAAATTTTAAATATTGAGGAAATTTCGAATTTTTCAATTAAATGCATTTTAATAAATTCAAAAATTAAAATTTTGCATTAATTTCCTCAAAATTTTGACTTTGACTTAACCCCAGGGACCCAAGGCATAAAATTTAGCAAAATAATCAATTAACCTTAGTCCCTGGACCTGTTAAGATTTAATTTTTTAAAGAACCTCTGGAAAATTTAAATTTACCTAGGACCTAGGACCTATGAGGGGATAAATTATTTTTCTAACCCTCAAGACACTTTACATCATGATTTTACATTTTTTACATCTCAAAGGGGAACACCCATCTGAAAAGGACCCTCACAGACTACCTAGATCTGTGACACAAATATAATCTAGCAGATCAAACAATTTGTAATAAAATAACCTAACCAAATAGTTAGGATTACTCGCAAATCACTTTTACATAGACTCGATCTAGAACACTAGGACTCCCCTAAAATCCCAGTGACAAAATCCACTCCGGCTTTGGGGTAAGGCTGAAGAAACACTCTGCCGACCATCCGAGAATGGATCGGTGAGACAAAAAACCTCCCGGAATGTAGATCGTCACCAGAAAAGTAGGTTTACCTAGGTGATTACATACATGACACGGATCTGCTGAAATTATTTACATTATACACATGCAGACTGGGTTTACATTATAAGATAATCCTCAGGCTGATGATGATAGCCGGATGGCAGGAACACATCGATCAGGAGCTATCCCTTTTGCGAAAAAGGGGGTGTACTGCTATGGGTCGTTGACACGTAGTGGTCAACACACCTATGCTCCTAGCCTCATAGACACCATCTGAGACTGAACACTTGTCTAAGCAACAAAAAACTAACAAGGGGCACTATTTGGGAAGCCTTGATTGAGATAGCGTATTACCATCTTCCCATATGTCATAATTAACACGTTCCATCTTATATTACAAGCTCATATCTCACCTCCATTCTTCAGGTTAACTTGCCATTGGTTCTTAGTGATTTGGTACTCATATGTTCACATGCCTTGAGTAGGGCTCGAAAACTTATCCCTAGGAGGTTGATGCAGCTAAATGAAACAAAAAGAGCATATCATGGCCACAACAAAATAAAAGAAATAAAGTCAAAATGCATGAGATGGGCAATGACATAAAGATTAGCAAGTGAGCAAAAGCCTAGCATGAGCTCTACCTCACTCATATGGCCATCACTCGGTTATTGAGCACATATTGCTCCATTACATCAAAAGAAGGAACCCTTGCATTTCCTAACCGCAATGACCAATAAACTGACTCATCCTAAAGGGGTAATAAAATTGCTACATCATACAAAGCAAGCTTTAATACTTGAGCTATAAGCAATAATATAAGGGAAAATCAAGAAGTAAAGGGCGCACAACAAGGGTGGAAAAACAAAGGCCGAGCTAGTATCTCATGCATCCATGAATGCTCCCTCCTCACATTTATACACTCAGGATGTGGACACCCCCATCCGTTGGTCCCTTTGACCATGGCACTTGGCCATGAAGTCTTTTCCCCTCCATTACCATCATTACTACTCATTATCACCTATCAATTGAAGGATGTACCAGGGAAATGTTAATCTCCCTTAGGCGTTGGACGCACCTAATAGAGTTGACCTTTAGCCACCCCTACCTAGGAAAACATCTTTGCGAGATTGGGGTCTTGATTTTGGAAGGGGATCCTTGTTTGAAGTATTAAATTGCCCTTAACATTCAAGTTTGGTTCACTTAGATGCATTATTGATCTTGACCCCTGATGATTGGTTGCTTTCACTAGAATCCATGTTGTTCTTGTCAAGTGATTTAACAACCCAACTCTTGGGCACCTACTCCATAGGTACCCAAGCCCTTCAGAGAAGTACATTGGCACAAACAAGTGAAGCGTTGAGAGTTCTGAGCCTCCCAACAGCATCATTGGATGACACATGTCTCGGAGCACCTCCATCACCTAGGAGGTTGGTTGACTTCGACCCAGATTTGATGGTTCTTCAAGATGACACATTTGGAACCAACATGCCCCCAAGTTGGCCTTGACACAACTTGATGGGCAGCAACTAATTCAAAGACCAGATGGGGATGGTCTCATAATTAAGAGACTAGGGCGGGCTTGTTGCACCTACGAACCCCCTAATGTTGGAGTAAAGGAGGCCTTGTTTAGCAATGAGAGACCCATGGAGACCACTTTGTGGCACCTCGACTAGATCTTGAGACCCCACATGAGATAATGAGGTGAATTTGAGGGCCAACCCTCAAATCATGGACTTCAAAGGGATCTACACTTTTTTGGACACCTCATCACTGTTGGACATGGAATTTGCAACATTTATTATTGATGACGTCAGCGTGAGAGAGCTTACGGCTCACACATGTGGGCTAATTAGAGCATATTATGACAAAGACAATGGGTTGGCTTGTAACCCAAGTACATCTTTGCATCAAACTTGTTTTAGGGGCTTTTGTACGCGAATCATGTTGAAGAATCTAGGGCACACAAATTAGAATGATTCTTCCTTACATGATAACAATTTGTGAAGTATTTATACAATTTCTCTTAGCTAGATGTTTCTTTCATTATTATAGTGTGTATGTTAGCTTCATCAAACTGCTATCAAAACAAAAGAGACAAGAACACAAATATTTGGCTTTCTTCCAAGGCCGCCAAAACCTCTCCCTCTTGGAGAGGAAAACCCACGCAAAATTCTTCTTATAGAGATTCCATTGGCGAATACAAAGACCAAGACCCTTGACACATTCTGCCTCTCCAAGACCAAGACATCAATCCTTCACTGCTGCATTATTGAGACCCTTACTGCTTCTGCATTATTACTGCATCATGACTGCTCCAGAGATTACCACCGATGTAATCTCTATACCTTCATCGAGAACATGATCTTCAAGTACAAGATCATATCTTGTGTCTGCACCTTGTTATCATCATTGTATCAAAGGATGTGATCATCATGATTATTATTGCTCCTAGTAGCACGTCAAGACTGCATCATACTAGATCTGAATATTGTCTCCTTTCACAAGTATGCCAAGGATCTTTTGATCATCACCAAAACTTATTTCGTCATCAAAGTTATGCCAAGACTGTAATATATATATATATATAGGAGATTGAGACAACATCTAACATAATCTTCTTTGAGTCGAGAGAGTAGATCTATCACTGTTGTTCATTATGTCTAGGCTGCCACAGGAATGCCACCGAGGTTTATATGCCAAGACAATATTGTACCCTCGTCCGATCTCTTCTCTACTTCAAGTCATAGGCATGCCGAAAGTGTATTTTTCCCAGAACTTTGGTCAACACTGCGTCCTCATCACACCTCCGAGATCTGGTCACGACTGTACCTCAGAGACATCTCTATGCTGAGACTGTCTATTTGGTGACCTTGCTGCTCCATCAATCTGGGATCCAGCTTGACTGCACCTTATACCTATCCAAGATGCAGTCAAGCCCTTAGACAAGGAGGCCTTAATTCGATGCAGATCTAATGCTCCTTAATGCGAAAAATTCAGAGGGAGATAATGCGAGATCTATCATCTTTGATTGCGAATCCCTGTACCCATGTTCACGCGAAGATTCAGAGATAAAACCCAATTTCAATTCACTTCAACTGCGGATACCTTATGCTTTGACTACAACTCCTTCACCCGAAATTTCAGAGAGGAAAAATGCGAAGTTCTTATCTGTGTTTGGAGGATACCTTGATGAGGTATTTATAGTGGTGAGCAACCTATATTGAGCTTACATGAGTATGAACGGATGTGTCTATTCCTTGAGCCGACATGAAGACCTCTTCGTTGTTTTCGCTTACAGACTTCTTGAAGGATTATGCTTGGTCCTTGGAGGGCTTTTTCACAACTTTGTAGACTTGAATACATTTACATAAACTCATAAAGAGTTTCTATACATATGACATGACTCTTTTGACATATAAGTAAATCCTAAAGACATCAAGAAGAAGTCTTTCACCTAGTGACACTTCTTGCTCATGAAACCCATGTAGCAAGGCATACAAAAATAATTTATTTCCTTTTATTACATCGTTTACAAAGATCATGTCATTATGAAGACTGAACCTAGTTACATTTTCTTCAACACTCCCTCTTAACTAGGGAGGTATTCATAATGGTACTTGGTCATTCTCAATCTGAAGAATTTCTCATAAGAAGAATCGGATTTGCAATCCATATGTTATGGCATCATTTCAACCAACATTGTTTCCGTTTAGCAAGGCCTTGACTAACAACTCCATCTCTCTCTTAGATCATAGCATAATGTTGGCGAGACCAATGAATGATAGACACACATCATCATTGTCTCTCTTAGGGTCATACCCACCCGGGTGTTCTCCGAGTATGCCCTACTAGGACTATTCTCATCTTGGGTTCCCAACCCTCAAAAATATTGGTCCTCTTGCCCACTCTTGTCTTGGATGCCTTACCACATCCTCAAAGGGTGTCAGATGCCAGATGATTACATAATCCTCCATTCTTTCTTCCAAACTGAAGACAAGAATGTCGTGTCTAACTCTCCCTCTTAACCAGGGACGAGTTCCAAGTTTCTCTTTCCTCAGAAACTTACTCGAGTTCCTTAAATCATAGGAACCTCCCAGAGCTCCCTCTCACCCAGGGACTCTATCATCAGTGCTTTATAGGGTCTTCTAGTTAATTGATGATCCAAGACTTTGATATCATCAATTTCTTCACATGTACGGTTCAGCCATCCATCACTTTCCTCCATCATGTCATTCCTTCTTTCCCGAAAAGTATCCTCCTTGGCTTTACATCTAGGGCTTCCTTCATAAGCTCATTTGTCTTCACTTTCCTTGAACAGTGATTGCTCTGGATCACAAGGTACATAGTTGTGACATCCTTCACAACTCTCCTTACCTTGACCCTGCACAATACCCAGAATTTTTCAAGAGGTCAGACACTAAAAACAAATCACATATATTACCTTTTGGTGATGGCCTTTTACCAGTGACATCTTTTTGTAGGTATCAACATCCTGCATGCATTTCGACATATCTCCCAACAATATTAGTTGTCAAGGGTCTTCATCTTTCCAGACTTCCATTAGAGTCTTCACATCTTTCCGGGAAATTTCTTGGTCAAGTCTTCCTGATCCTCTAGATGTTGATTGCCTTCATCATGGTTGCATGTTTCACGATCTCTTCCATCCTCATGTCTTTCATTCCCAGGAGCTCTCAGAGTTCTTCAATTGTAATCAACTACCTCATACTTCATTATGAGGACATATTTATGTTGAATTCATCTAGTTTGACTTATGTCTTTCTACATCCTTTTAAAGGAGGAGATCCTTTCCCTTTTGATCATGCTCGATTCATTTTACCTGCAACCATATATCATGACATTACAATATCAAATACAAATACATATACAAGTATACATGCCTCATTTTTCCTTCAGGCTACTTTCAACAGCTTTCTTGATTGAACGGATCTTCAATCCCTTGATCTACTTCATCATGTCATTAGTCCTTCATCTCATGATTTCCATAAGTTGGAAATCCTAATGAAACTCTTGATGCCTTCTCAAACTAGGGGATCCTCCACTGAGAGACTCTTCAAAATCTAGTATATCCCCATCTAGCAAATGTTCCCTTTGACCTGGATGACTTCTTCCTTTCCTTCAATGTACAATGAGATTCCCAAGAGCTATATCCTTCATGATTCATACGAGCTCTTGTTTTCATGATGCCACGATGCATCTTCTTACCATGATCATATCTGTAAGGACTTCTGATAGGATTCTTTTGAGAGGGACCCCATCATAATGGATATCTATTATTCCCTCTTTCCCTGATCCCTTTCTTCAGCTTCTTCCCCCCTTCTGACGATATGAGCTCCTCTTCCATAGTACAATTTTGTCTTGTCAACCTTCCTGCACTTATTTGAGTCTTATCCACTTGTCTTTCTCTATCTGACATAGAGACCATAAACTATTGATCGAGGTAACCTTCTTGTTCATAGACATATGTTACTTTGCTTATCAATATCAATATCAATTTTATTTTCTCATCATTTTTCCCAGATCTCGTAACAGAGATCTCATGAAGATATATCTTCATTCTTCTTTACTGTATTGTAGATAGTATATCTTATGTCTCCTTTCTTACTTTATAGAACCTTAAGAGTTCTCATGACTTCAAAGGAGACCTTAATGTACTGACTTCACTTCTTTATAAGGATTCTGTCAATCCTACTGCAAGAACTTTTGATGACCCATCTAACCCATAGATCTTCTTGCAATGATGAAGTCAATGAACCAAACTTGATTATAGAATGAAAAGATACTTACTTGATATGTGAAGATGAGATCTTCACCTTGATCATTTGATGCTTCCTCCGGATAGGATCCTTGTTGAGGCTTATCTTCAAGTCTTCAAATTAATTGACTTGAATATCTGATCCTTGCAGCATTGACTTGAGGTTGCTTGCCATGATGTAGAGATCCATCAATTAGTGTTATTATGATTGTGGCAACGAACACCTTCATTCTACATCGAGTACTGTCCATACAATTCATGTTGTAGATGATCTGCTTCTTTGAGTAGGAATCCGAGTTGTTCTTTATTGAAAGGATCAATCATTGTAATGTTGAGGTCATGCCATGATGTGGATTGTGGGAGTCACCAAGGCTGCTACTATGCATCTTGAGATCTGACTATTTCATCCTCTGATTGATGTCTTTCAAAACCCTTTGTTGTAGACTTGATGATGTAGATTGCCCCTTAGATCTAGGTCTTGTTCTTTGATTGTAGATCCTTCAGCTAATTTGATGCCTTGACCTCTGAATGTCTCTTTTCTGCCCCTTTTCTTGACTGCTGAACCAATTCCCTCTTATACCATGTTGAAGAATCTAGGGCACACATAAATTAGAATGATTCTTCGTTACATGATAACAGTTTGTGAAGTATTTTATACAATTTCTCTTAGCTAGATGTTTCTTTCATTATTATATTGTGTATGTTAGCTTCATCAAACTGCTATCAAAACAAAAGAGACAAGAACACAAATATTTGGCTTTTTGCCAGGGCCAAAACCTCTCCCTCCTGGAGAGGAAAACCCACGCAAAATTCTTCTTATAGAGATTCCATTAACAAATACCAAGACCAAGACCCTTGACACATTCTACCTCTCTAAGACCACGAAATCCTTCACTGCTGCATTATTGAGACCCTTACTGCTTCTGCATTATTACTGCATCATGACTGCTCCAGAGATTACCACCGATGTAATCTCTATACCTTCATCGAGAACATGATCTTCAAGTACAAGATCATATCTTGTGTCTGCGCCTTGTTATCATCATTGTATCAAGGATGTGATCATCATGATTATTATTGCTCCTAGTAGCACGTCAAGACTGCATCATACTAGATCTGAATATTGTCTCCTTTCACAAGTATGCCAAGGATCTCTTGATCATCACCAAAACTTATTTCGTCATCAGAGTTATGCCAAGACTATAATATATATATATATAGGAGATTGAAACAACATCTAACAGAATCTTCTTTGAGCCGAGAGAGTAGATCTATCACTGTTGTTCATTGTGCCTGGGCTGCTACAGGAATGCCACCGAGGTTTATATGCCAAGACAATACTGTACCCTCGTCCGAGCTCTTCTCTACTTCAAGTCATAGGTATGCCGAGTGTGTATTTTGCCTAGAACTTTGGTCAACACTGCGTCCTCATCACACCTCCGAGATCTGGTCACGACTATACCTCAGGGAAATCTCTATGCTAAGACTATCTATTTGGTGACCTTGCTGCTCCATCAATCTGGGATCTAGCTTGACTGCACCTTATACCTATCCGAGGTGCAGTCAAGCCCTTAGACAAGAAGGCCTTAATTCAATGCGGATCTACTGCTCCTTAATGTGAAAAAATTCAGAGAGAGATAATGCCAAATCTATCATCTTTGATTGTGGATCCCTGTACCCATGTTCACACGAAGATTCAGAGATAAAACCAAAGTTCAATTCACTTCAACTGCGGATACCTTATGCTTTGACTGCGGCTCCTTCACCCGAAATTTTAGAGAGGAAAAATGCGAAGTTCTTATCTGCGTTTGGAGGATCCCTTGACGGTGTATTTATAGTGTTGAGCAACCTATATTGAGTCGACATGAGTATGAACGGATGTGTCTATTCCTTGAGCCGACATGACTTATATTTATTCATTTTAATTCATATTTGGAGCTGACATGAAGACCTCTTCATTGTTTTCGCTTGCAGACTGCTTGAAGGATTATGCTTGGTCTTTGGAGGGCTTTTTCACAACTTTGTAGACTTGAATACCTTTCCATAAACTCATAAAGAGTTTCTATACATATGACATGACTCTTTTGACATATAAATAAATCCTAAAGACATCAAGAATAAGTCTTTCACCTAGTGACACTTCTTGTTCATGAAACCCATGTAGCAAGGCATACAAAAATAATTTATTTCCTTTTATTACATCGTTTACAAAGATCATGGCATTATGAAGACCGAACCTAGTTACATTTTCTTCAACAAATCATTAGTCTTAATCCTCATATAAATAGAGGATAGACTCATTGTTTTGGATCATCATCACTTGTGACTATTTCGGCCCTCTTGGAGAATTTGTGCCTTCTTGTTTTCCTGTGGAGATGTGACTCTATGGTGTACTTTGCTAGTTGGAGCTATTTCTTTGGTCTTGGAGATGTTACTTTGTAGCAATAAAGGTTTGTACATGCATTCTATCTTGTAAGTGTGCCTTGGATTTGATAATCACTATTTTTGTGTCTAATGTATAGAATGGTCAATTATCTAGGCTTTATATTTTGCTAGTTATTGTTGAAAATCATTGTTTGGAATCTAGATGATAACACTGTATGCATTACTCACTAGTAGAATGTGAATGGCAATCCCATTGGTGAACCTTTAAACTAGCTCACCCAATTGATTTTGCTCCCTCACAAAACTAATAGTTGTGGTTTTGAGACCTAGGGTTCATCATTCCCTTACTCCTTGCCAAGACTTAGCATATTTTACAGTCCCATAGACTCCATCATCCCAAAGACTAGGCACTAGCCTTGTCACTTTGTTGATCACCCACAAAATTTAACTTAAACTTCACTTTCTCTCTCCTAAATTGATTTTCAACCCTTTAAGGATAATCGCTAGCTAGGGCTAGGGCACAAAATTGGCCTACGGTTCAAGTCATTGGTTTGTGGAAGGATTCAACATTGGAAGGAGTGTTGGTTTCCTCAAAATACCCCCTTTTAGTGTTGTGGTTTTGAGACCTAGGGTTCATCATTCCCTTACTCCTCGCCAAGACTTAGCATATTTTACAGTCCCATAGACTCCATCATCCCAAAGACTAGGCACTAGCCTTGTCACTTTGTTGATCACCCACAAAATTTAACTTAAACTTCACTTTCTCTCTCCTAAATTGATTTTCAACCCTTTAAGGATAATCGCTAGCTAGGGCTAGGGCACAAAATTGGCCTACGGTTCAAGTCATTGGTTTGTGGAAGGATTCAACATTGGAAGGAGTGTTGGTTTCCTCAAAATACCCCCTTTTAGTGGCTAATCCATCCATCTCAAGAAAAATTATTCTTCTCAAGGTAGATCCTACCCTTGAAAAGCCCTAGTTTGCCCTAGGCTTCAACTTGGGGCTTGTTGAAGTCTTCTTGTTCCATTGCTTGTTAGTATTCATTGCTTAGAATCCCTTTCTTGTCTTTGTGATTCTAGGTCAATCCATTAGGCGTGCTATTCATCAAGCCTTAGATCATCTGTGCCCTAAAAAATATGTGTTGGAGGATGCAGATTGTCCTATCTTGCTTGTTGAGCCTTGTCCTTAAGAAGAGTTATCCTCTATAAGCCTATCTTGTTACATTATCCCCTGGACTTAGCATATCTCTCTTAGGTCACCTATTATAGAGAAGCCTCCCTATTGGTGAAAATCCACAAAAGAGCAAAAGGTAGTGTTTGCGGTGACAGTGGGTTACACCTCATTGTTGTTCCTTGGTCTGTTTTTTGTCTTGTGAGCTCCCCTCACAAGACCTGATAAATTTTGTAGTGTTCCACAAGGACATGTCCCCCAGGGTGGGGTGCACGCACCACACGCTTCCCACGCACCTGGGATGGGGGGGGCACCTAGAGAAACATTTCCCCATGTCCCCCTTTTGGGGAGACGTGGGGAGGCGCAGGGGGAAACGTTTCCATCTCCCCAAAGGGGGTGCTTCTGGGCACACCCCCTCAAAAGGAGGACACCCAAAAGCCCCCCTTTTGAGTTTCAAGAACTTTTGTGTGGGGAAGTCTAATATTCAAGCTTGTGGCTCTATTATTATTATGCAATTCATGGTAATGTTAAATTATTAAAGTAAAAGAAAGAAAATGAAAGATAAAGGAAAATGTCACTTTTACTTAAATTTTTAACATTGCCATGAAATGCCTCAAGATGTTTGAGAGTGGTTCCAACCTCATTGGATTTCATATGGAGAAAGTAGAATTTTAGATCTCACTCAAATCCAGTAGACTTAACATTTTTTCAGGATTTCATAATCAGGGGGATTGCAACTTTCCCATTGGATTTTGTCATGTACGATGGTATAGCACTGGTATTTAATCAAGAGCACCAAGCCCTCTATGTACCTTGATGTTAGTGGCATTGGTTGTCGAACTCCTCTATCATGACCCTACTAAAAATGTACCCATCACTCAAACAAAATCTTGACTTGACATGCTATGTTTTTTCTATCTTATTTTAATGCTTAGAGGGTGATATTGATGATGAAGATCCCAATATAGGTAATGATTTTGATGATATGTAGGTATTTGTTGTAGCATGATTTTTTTTAGATGCTAGAGGCCATCTAAACCCTGTTTGTTGATGTATTTTCGGTTCAAAGATGGATTGCACTCAGTGCTATTTTGGTTATGTGCACCCTTACATGCTATATAAATGAGAATTTTTGTTTATTTGTGTATAAATGGTTTGGATTCATATGGATGCACATGAATATATATGTTTTTCTTTAAAATTTGAATATTTTAGGTGTTTTTGGTTGACCAGTTTTTTATTTTTATTTTATTGATTCCGGTCTAGTTCCGACCGGTTCTCGTTTAAAGGGTTTTCCCATTTGATCACCGGTTTAGTCCTTTGATAACATTGGTATCTACTATAGTCTATTTTGCTTAATAATAATTAGATTATAGAATGATGAATGATAAATTTAAATTTTAAAACAATTTACATTCTATAATGATGAATGATAAATTTAATTTTCAAATCAATGTAGATTCTAGAATGATGAATATGAATTAATGTATTTCATTATTGAATCTTGTGGTGTATGGATGAATGATGTATGTATCAGTACGAACGATGAATATGGATTAGTGTATTTCATTATTTAATTCAATTATGTATGGACCAATATATTTACGCTTTCATTATTGAATATAAAGCGTATATATATATACCCTGACATCTCCCCGTCCCCCCTAAATTACCCTAAAATTTGAGGGTACTCCCACACATCCCCCCTGTGCGTCTCCACACATGGACCCGTGTTCACCTGTCCCAGAGTCTTTGGTAGAACATTGATGTAAACCATAGTACAAGGCTAATTAAAGACGAGCAGTGGATACATATTAAAGACAAGTTACACTAACCAACATGGGACAGCAAGCTACAGGAGGTTTATGACAGACAAATAAGCCCGTGACAGATGGGTACGAGGGCAAAAGTTCATATGGAGAATTTTTGAAGGAAAGTAGATAAATTCTCCAAGTGAACCTTTTCCCTTCTATACCCATCTGTCACTGGCTTATTTGTCTATCATAAACCTTCTGTAGCTTTTGTTCCGTACTGGTGAGTGAAACTCATCTTTAAAATGCCTTTTCAAAAATTCTCCCAAGAAACTTTTATGCTCCTGTACCCACCTGCCACTTGTTTATTTGTCTGTCATAAACCTCCTGTAGCTTGTTGTCCCATGTTGGTTAGCGTAACTCAACTCTAATATGCCTTTCCAAATATTCTCCAAGCAAACCTTCACCCTTCTATACCCATCCATCATTGGCTTATTTGTCTATCATAAACCTCCTGTACCTTGTTGTCCTATGCTGGTCAATGTAACTTGTCTTTAATATGCCTGCAATTTAAATGTTCTTGCTCATTTGTTATTCATAATGCTTATACAAAGTTTCAATATGATGTGCTATTTATAAGATAGCACATCACATACACACATAATATCGCATTTTCCCATTTCCAAAAATTATGGGGTCGTCTTTCCACTGTCTACCCATTTCTAAAATACATATCATTTCCCGAGATCATGCAACTTAATTAATAAATGACATTTAAGTTAATGTTAATGAGATTAGATGAGGGGTTCCTAATGAGTATAAGTAGACTTGTTCGATATATATACATTGTACAACAACCCTCTATGTCATTTCTAAGAACAATGATATAATACAATATCTCTAATTCTGTCTCATTCATCTCTTTACATATTCTCCATATTTTAGTTTGACATGGTATCAGAGCCACACCAGTGAACGTGGCATTGAGCATTTGCAGAGAATCATGTGAAGTCAAAAGTTGATACACATGTTTGGAGAAAGAGACATATACAAAAGGAAAAGCGAGAAGGTACACCAATTTTTGGTATTGAATTCTCAAATCACAAATATATGAAGATACAAGAAGTGTCAGTGATTTGCATTTTGTTTTTTCTAAGAGATTCCTCTTTGTTTCAAACTATCTGCAAACTGAAACACTGTTTTAAAACCTTTGCAAACTGAAATATTTTATTGTCAAACTGAAAATTCTGTTCCACAACTGGCAACTCTGTTTACAAATCCTCTGAAAGTTATACACTGCAAAATACTTTAGTTATAAGCAATTTTTTACAGGAGTTATAAGTTAAATTTTTCCAGAGTCACAAGGGTCATTGTTCTGTATTGGAGCCATACGTAGATTATATCATTATTGTTAAGCTTGGATAATAAGATCTTTGGGTTTTATTTGAATTTAAAAATAAAATGGATTGAAAATGCCACAGATATAGTAGAAGCAACAGAGCTTGCGCATTTGGATTTCCTTTTTTCATAAATGGCTTTCAATAAGAAACAATCAATGACTTTGGAAAATGGCATGCTCTTAATTTCAACTTGAACTCTCCAAATTCAAGCTATGATTCCAAACTTGAGGAACCTGCTCTTCAAGAACTCTGGTTTTATCTGCCATTATAAAATCCAATATAGATTGAGTTAATTCTTGTCTCATCACTTGATCCTATCATCGTATGCATACATGGCATAATCTGGCATGTTGATTTAAGTTTTTTTTTTTTGCAATCAGAACGTATGCTTCGCATAGTTTTGGTATGTTCAATCGAATTTATTTTTATAACGCTCTTCTACTAAAATGTTCATAAGAGTACATGGAGAGCTGAGTACAGTATCTGAGCAAGCATGCCAAAGCACCAAAGACAGAATCCAAAAAATATAAGTGCATTCGGAATCCAGACAATCTACAGGGCCTTAAAAGTGTTGTACTCTATCAAAATGAGACAGCAATCAATACATGAACCAAGGCCGATGAGGAACTTCAAAGTTCAGAATCCAGACAGTATCATATATCAAATTAATGTGCCACATATGCACCCAGGTTAAATGCCACGTGCACAAATCAGGGCTAGTAATGAATTCACGTAGAATTTCATCTTTCTGGTTGTGGAACCAAATTCAAACTTATCAATTTTGTTTAAAGCAGAATTCTAAGCTCTTGATAGTTAAAACATAATCGTGGCTAATCATGTTATGTCTAGAAGCCAAATTCAAGCATATCAATTTGCATTCAAGATTTTAGTTGAAGCTACTCTAGAAGCATTTCAAAATGTTTGAATATTCAAGAAGAAATATTAATATTCTTGCAACATAAGGGTTTATGTTAATTATGTCTTTGCCATTCCTATCCAAATTGAACTCCAATCTTATAAAGAAAATCAGCAAATAGAGGATAAAGAAAATAAAAAAGGAGTGAACACTTACAATAAGAGAAGACTGGTCCACAACTTTTACTCCATAAGGTGATTCAGAAGTTGAAGGAGACAATTTTGCAATGGGAGTCACTGGCAGTGATGAACTCTTGTTCCCAGAAAAGGTTGCCAGTACCTTCTTCAATGAATATGATTTTAAAAAAGAAAGTTTGGCCTCTGTTCCTGGAGATGGCATTGATTTTGATGATGCACCATGTGTCAGCAAAACAGTCTTTTCAGCCTCTGAAGCAGATGCCCTGTTCTTGAAGCTTGGCCGAGGTGGAAAACCTCTAACAGGAGTTTTGTTCTTCAATGAACTTGGTGTTGGTAGTAGGTATGGTTTGACAGAGCTGGTACTGCCATTACTCATGAATCTTGGAGGTATTTCAACTGAAAGCTTGGGCCGATTCACTCCAACATGACAGACAGAACTGTTTTCTTCGTATAAAAAGGTTGCACTTTGTTCATATGCCTGCATGCACCTTGAACAACGTTAATGTGAAACTCGATGCAAAATATTAAAATAACAATCCTACATTAAAAGAAAAAAACATGTTTCATGTCAAGCACAAAGATGGATTATCATATTTCCTCAACAGCCGCATATGCCTAAAGTAATCATTGGAAATCACTGGGTTCATGTTTGGGACAAATGGATGATCCGACAGGTAAGCAAGAGTATGTGGAATGTGCCCCCCACACCAAACCGTGCTCAAAGTGGGAGCATGCTCCGGGCCTCTTTGACACGCTCTCTACCACTGTCAAGAGCATGGTGCTCTCTTGGATCTGGGAGCATGCAGGAGTATGCTCCTTAAAATTAGGAACATGCTCATGCTCCGGGCCTCTCTTTGACACACTTTCTACCACTGTCAAGACCATGGTGCTCCCTTGGACACTTCCAGACCCAAGAGCGTGATCCCTAGATGCTCCCCACACACTCCTTAGCTCACCTAGGCACCCCTACCAAAAAAAAAAAAAAAAAAAAGGAAAAAACGAGTTTTCCTTTTTTTTAATTTTTCTCTTAAAGGTGGGACGGGGAGGTTTAGGGTTTAGGGCAAACTCAAGAGAGAAACAAAAGCACTTCTTCCTCACTATTTTCCTCATTACATTCATCTTTGTGTGCTTGAACTTGGAGTGGGCAGGTTGGTCTTTTTGCTGGTTTTGAGTAAGGTAAATTTCTGAAAGCCTGGAGGAGGGAACGAAGGCTGCCATCTACTGCTGCAAATAGTTAGGGAGATAAAAGAGGGAATCGGAAAGCCCATTCTTTGTATATTTTTATAAATCCTTATGTTGTTTGTTTGTAGATTTTTCCTCTTCTCCTGTTCTATCCCTTTCCTTCTCCCTTATTTCGTTGCAAGTTGTTCATCTAAGACTTGAGTAAAATGACCTTCTTGTGATTTATGCTTCTTCTTTTTTTCTCATGCCGTTGGTGAGGAATAGGCATGTGAGGGAAGAAGAGGATAGTGGTCATTCTCATAGTGACCCATTATATGAAGAAAATGATGAAGATTTGGAAGGGGATGAAGGTGGCAACGAAGGTGGAAAAACTTCATTAACAAACTTGTGGAATTTTGTGACAAAACTTGAGGGGAGAAAGGTGTGGAACCACTACATTTTTATGTAAATATGATTGTCATCGAGGAAAAAATTATACTAGTTAATATGGCCATGCGATAGGACATCTTAATGGAGCGTTGGAGAGTGACATAATAAAGGGGCCATTCGGATCTCAATTTGCCCTAAGGTACCTAAGGTATCAAATGAAGGTAGACAAAAATGAATCAAGATAGATGAAGCTGCACAAAGAATGCATTCTAAAAAAAGTTTAATTTGACATATCGTCTAGATTTGGTGGCAACACATCTATATCCCCTCATGTTAGTGGAATCTCAAGATATGTATGGGATGGATCTAGAGAACAATAGAAGATTCCTTAATATTGGTGATACAGATGAGGCAGATACAAAAGTGGTGCAGTTTCTCTATGCATGTAGTATACCATCCAATGTTCCTCGCTCCCCTTATTGGTATGATATGGTTCAGGCCATCAACAAAACCCCCAAAAGATACAAGAGCCCTAGGTATGAAAAAGAAAAGTGGCCCCAAATGAAAAAATATATATTCTTTGCAATTGCACTAAATAGACCATGGTAATTTTGAGAATGAATACTGGTACCCACACTGCAAAAAAGATCCTACATAACGAACCAAAGAGATCCACAATTTTGAGAATGAATACTGGTACCCAAACTGCAAAGCAGATCCTACATAACGAACCAAAGAGATCCACTTAACAGTAGAATAAGATAAAGCAGTGTAAATTTTTCATATGGTAATGATCATTCCAAACGTTGAATTGGACATCCACAAAGCATTACATTCACACAAACCTGCGAGAAAAGGGATGCACATGCGCCCAAATAAAATATAGTGGCATAATTTTAAACATAGCAGCATAATAACAACAATCTGCAAGGGATCATTCCAATAAGGGATTGAATACCCAAACTGCACAAATGTACCCGCATTGCAAGACACGAACCAAACAGATTCACTTACACGCTACGAAAGAGTAGAGTGGAATTAGTAATACATTGCCGCATCATGAGAGGGAGCATACCAAGGTGGGATAAGGTATCCAAAGGACACAAAACAAAATCCACAAGCCAAAGGCAAAGGCATGAACATGAAAATTCCTGTACGAAAGAATACGCAGGAGTTTGGTCTAGTGGAAAGCAGCAAGGTGACCCAAATGAGGCCATGTGCAAGTTTTTGATAAATTTGATGGCATAGATACAAGGCAGCTTAGTCAAAGATATTACGTAAACAATATCTATAAAATTAAAAAATAAAAATTATATATATATATATAACTTTGTAATATCATATTTGAATAGAGCATTCTACTAGGAACAGCAACAGCACTCCCACTGTTGTTAGCTTAGATCTAGGAGCTGCTACGGCTCTTCCACTTTCTCTTAGACTGACCTAATTCCCATGTCAAGACAAAAAAAAAGCGTGGGCTAATCATTACCTAAATTGCTTCATTTTCAGCTCTTTCCAGGCATGATTTTGGCCTAAATCCAGCTGCTGAAATAAATGGCAATAATGACAAAACTGCAACTTCAACTCAAAACTGCAATCTAAGCATTTTTTATGGTCTTTGAATCAACCCAGCAGCTGAAATAAATGGCAATAATCACAAAACTGCAACTTCATCAACTCAAAAGTGCAATCTAAGCATTTTTTATGGTCTTTGAATCAACTTAGATTCTCAGAATAGCATTTTGGATCAGATGGAAGGATTTTTCCTGTTTACTGGATTCCGACCAAAATGGTCAGAGATGGGGCTATCTAACCAGTATAGATTCATCTTAATTAATCATGGATCTAGCAGTTGAGAGATATCAAATCTTGAGGTGAAAACTTGTCAAGAGTGCAAAATTTTGACAACAGGAGTAAGATTAGTGATGTTTTATTATACTTTTAATTAAACAAACCAAATACATATATACTTTGTTTTGTTTTTGTATTTTTTTAAAGATACATGTCAACTCCAAGTTAAACACGGACATACTTACACATCTCTCATAATGACGGTAGAATAAGCCTCTCTACTCACTAATACTACTTAAAAAACAAAAGTTTGCACCTCATTTTTCTTTTATTATCCAGAGAGATGGATTTATATTAGTCCAACATTCTGTTTGTGAATTACGTTTTTAGTTTTGATCTCAATTATATTTTTAGTTTTAATTTGGAAGTGGACAAGAGTAAATCCATACTTATCAGGCAACCACATTCTCACTGTGATTTAAGAGGTGTGCACTGTGTACTGATAACGTATATATTTTCAACTGTCCCGGTCCGCTAAGCAGTTAGGATTCAACTCATATTGAAAATGCTACCAATGATATCAAATACCATTCTGCACATAGCTACACATATACCAACCAACCATACAAAGAGCCATCAACACAGTATATCTAAGAAACTTCGTTCAAGCAACTGTTATGCTGGCAGTATCACTCCCTAGTAAGCTACAGAGCGATGATGCAGCTGCAGCAACAAAAACATGAGCTTAATTTCTGTAATTCTGGCAAGTGGTGATCTTTGGAATCCTTAAAGTCCCTATTACTGGTTTCTTCAATGACCCCATTAGGCAAAATTCTGACAGACATTCGAAAAGAAGCAGAAGAACGTTTATATTTGATTTGGCTAAAAGTAATGACCTGTTCAGAGGAATTACTTGGAGCAGCAATGTCATTCTCGTCTGCAGATAAAGAATCAGAATTCTTTTGTAGGGCATGTCTGGCACCCTGTTCCCCCATCATCTCCTTCCCTATGCTGAGTTTCCTGTCCGTAGGAAGATAGATGATGGAGATACTTTTGTATGAATTGGGCAAAATCCTAAAGAGTGGTATTCACCAAAAAGAAGGAAACTGTGCTTTGGACCAGCGAACAGGAAGCCCTTGAGCGATCTGCTACGCTGTACGGACCGAAGAACCTGTTTATAAGTTGGATGGTCGTATGAACAGTCCGCTTCTCTTGATATCCATATGTTTACACATGGAATGGAATGGGAAAGTATACTCTGTGAGGCTTCTTTATCTCGTCCCTGCCAAGGTTCCATGGTGGACCTGGTGTGACCAACGACCCTACTCGGTTCTCCCAGTACTTTTCGTGTAGATGATGATGTGATACGTTCCAGTTCAAGAATGAGCTCGGTGAGATTTTGTCATTATTACCACAAAAGAGTATTTTAATCGGAACATTTTAATCTTTGGAGCTTGCCTTCTTGTTTATTGTGCACCTTATGAGAACAATAATGAACGTGACGTTTTAGCTTTCATTTATTAATTTCACACAAATCTGTTACTTGATGGCAGCAAGATAAAAATAAATAAGTTTAAATAAGTTGTTTTTAATGTGATTTAAAAAAAAAAAAAAAATTATTTAATTTATTTTAGGAATTTATTGAAATTATAAGTTTGATGAGTAAAATTTACACAATCGAAGTGTTCTAGGGATTTTTCTGAATCCATATATGTAGTCAAACAACCAGTTTAAATAACAAAAATCAAGATTTCACCTCCAATTTTTCCGTCGGATTTCACCCAGAAAATCCACCGGAAACTTCAAAAAGTCGCATTAAAGACAACTCCAAATAAAAATGCATTGTTAGACATTTATATTTTTTCCCTTGGTTTAATCATACTGTTTTTTTGTACTAAAAATCATGGAAATTTTGGCTATATTTTGATAAAATTCGGCAGGGATTTTTGTAAATCCATGTTATGTTGTCAAACTTCAAGATTTTGGGTGCCCTAGAAGTTTTTGATGGTGTTGAATCTATTTCCACTATCAAAAACATGATTCAAACATTGCTACTGTAAAACTTTCTGAAATTTTTTTACCCGAATTCCGATCACCTCTGGCCTTCCGGGAATTCCTCAGCCTCAATAAACGACGCCTTTTTTTTAAGTAATAATTATATATTAAAACATTTTTTATTGATTATAAAAGTTATAGTAATGAATTTATTGTTGATTTTGTGTTAAATATGTGTTGATTATAAATATTAATAAAATTTTAATATATTAAATTTTTTTTATTATTTTATTGGTAAAAAGAATTGGAATCTTAGGAAAGAAAAATAGTAAAATTAGAAAAGTCAAAATTAAAAGATAATAAATTGAAAAGAAAAGGACAAAAACAAATTATGTGTAATGAAAAAGATAAAAAGTTATTTTAATTGTTTTTTTATTAGAAATTCATAATTTTATGAAAAGTTTAACATTATATATCAAATAATATATATATATATATATTTATTTATAAAAGCCTAGATCCATCTTAATTCTGGATCTATTAAGCAAAGGTGCAAACTTATTTTTTGAGTGCAAAACTTGAAGAAAGGTTTGCACCTCAAGAGATTTGATCCCTCTCGATGCTTAATAGATCCGGAGTTAAGATGGATCTAGGTTGGTTCTAGTTGTGCGGAGTCACACAAAATTTGTTGAATATCTAAATAATATGATCATTTTTCATTTTATTTTAAGATGAATTAATAAGTAAAATTATGAAAAATGATAAAATAAAAATTTTCAATGGAAAGAAACCATGCAACAATTTTGGTTAATAGAAATCATTAATAATGAGAATGTAATCAATTACAAATAGTTTACATTGTGATCAATCTCAACCTATCTTCTTCTGCTTTTCTTATAGCTACGCCTGATACTTTTGTCATCTTTTCATATCGGTCATATGAAAAGGGAGGTTGAAATCGTCGACCATTCAAATTTTTAACTCGAGATATTGCAGTAAACATCATACCCTATCTCTCTTGCTTCCTAATATTAATAGTATCTTTCTGCAATGTCAATCCTTGTGACTTGTGGATTATTAAGCCCCAAGCAAGTTTCAAAGGAAGTTGTTTTATGTTACCTTTTTCAATAGGTGTAATAGGAACGATTTGAGGGAATGAATCATCCCATGGAACTCCCACATAATTATCAAATTGTACTAAAACATATGTAGGTGGTTTTGGAGGTAAAATTCCAAGGTTATATACAATTTTTTCTATAACTCCAAGAGCAACAACATTAATTAATCCTACATCAATCCATATGTTTGATGTAAGCATGACCCAAGCTCCAACTGAAATAACTCAAGTTCCATGTCTTCCTCCTCTTCTTCCATGGATTTGTTGTCTATTCCTCTTATCGCAACACTAGTTGCAATGAGACAATTCAAGTTTTGTAAACAATGCTTATTATGATTTTTTACATCATCATTTGTTGCAAACAAATGTATTTCCTTATCAAAAGACTCTTTTGTGGAAGAATCCAAGGAACTATTTGTATGAGTCATGAGTAACTTCCAATCTTCCACAGTTGGATTTGCATCTCTAACATTCATCAACAAATTACGAAAACATTTTTTCTCATTGCTCTGTCCATCTTGTCGAAACACAGTGTCAAGGGTCACAACTTTTGTGAATGAATTCCATAATTCTTTTACGAGACCTTCAGATGCATATATAGGTTTATCAATAATAGGTGGTAACTGTCCCAAATCACCAACCAATATAACTGACCTCCCACCAAAAAAAGTGTTAGCATTTTCTGGGAAAGCTTGCTGAAGTCTAGAGTCAATGTTTTTTAGCAAATTTCTTCCAATGAAACTCATTTCATTTATTAGGATATATTTGACATGCTTCAATTCATCTTGCAAGGTCATTAAATGTGGTCCCCGAAGACGTGTTACCTCTTTGATTGGGATTTGAAGTGCAAAATGAATTGTTGTTCCAGATATGTTAAAAGCTGCAACCCCTGTAGGAGCTAAAAGAAGCAGTGGGCTCTTCTTGGGAAGAGCCTCAATCTCAAGGGCCTTTTTAATAGCTCCAATCAAATAAGACTTTCATGTACCTGAAGTTCCTTGGATTATCATAAGTAAAGGATCAACCCCTGATCTATAATGGTCAAGGATAATATCAAATGCTATTCTTTTTTTAACTCCCAAACATTCAAACGAATAAGACTTCGAATGTTGGTTAGTATGAATCGTATTCAACTTTTTCTTTTGAGATATGAAATGAATAGCACGATTAGAAGTTTCCTCATCCACAAATTTTTCGCTCCAGTTATGCATAACATCACGATCCTTATGTCCAAGCATCTCAATCTCATTATAATTTATAAATTTATTCTTATATAATCCACAAATGATCTCCCACTCATTTTTCCTAGAATTTGTAGGTGGATTTGGAACTTCTTCTTCATCAAATTCAACTGTTTGAATTGGAGGTAATGGATTACGATCAACATGCCATGGATTGTATCGAAAGTTTTCCCAGTTATGCACTATTTCATCACTTGTGTGACCTATATCTCTACGAAGATCACGAAAGGTTTTGTATAATACCAACTTCGACCAACAAAATTCTACAAACTTGTCATCTTCATGATTAGGAATTGAATTATAACGAGGAAACACTCATACAATAGCTGCATTCTTTCGTTCTCTCCATTTATCCCCACGTCGACGTTTGTCGTATGACCAGGATTTTGCCACATCTATCAATGGAAGGTGTTCAAGATGGGTAGGTCCCTTAGTATATGCATCAATAAGAGAATTATCATTGTCAGTGTCATATGTATCAACACACACTTGTTTGAAAACCTTCAAACCAACATTTAGAACCACAAATCGATGACTACATTTAGAAAGAGGAAGCTCTAAAAGCAAATGGCATGTCCCTTGTGCACCTATATCTTTGTCAACAATGGATTCACATAACAAACTCCTATATGCGCATGCTGTTGGTTCATTTGGATTTTGAATAGAGGAAACACGCATCAACATATCATGAAATGTTTCTGATCCTTTTTCAGACTTTGCAACATATTTTGTTATGTAATTAATGACCACATGCTTTGAAAGATCAGGTTGCCAATCTATATTAGCCCTCCACATCATTAATGTTTCACGATTATGTGTATTCAATCTATCATCATTCCTTCTTGGTTCATACTTTTTTTCTCCATTCTCATCAACATAAAGTTTTGAATGATCGCATAAATCCCATGGTGCCTTATATCGACACACCAATCTTCCCGCCTTCTTGTGTAGGCAAGATTTCTCATTGCAAGTGATGTGACGCTCAACACAATTCATAAAATTTTCATAATTAATCATAGGATCATATTGAAATATTTGTTGTGTGTCTTTCATCAACATTGAGCATAACCTGAATATTTCTTTGATGTCGATCACGTGGATTCATTGCATGTACACATCTATCAAAATATTTTTTAGCAAGCCTAACCTGTGTAGGATCATCCCAATTCAAAGTGTCCATGTTAGAAGCATTTTTTAACCATAGAAATTCATGCACATGTGGAGATTCACGATGTTGCCATTCATAGCAACACCAAAACTTTGTAGCTTGATGAAAATGCTCAAAAATTTCATCTCGGAACATTGTATGCCTTAAATGCATATATTGTGCTACAATATGAGGATTATCAATGACATTTTGACGTCTCCATTTCCTTGCTTCCCCTAGATCTACAGGACTTTTACCGGGCATTAATTTATGCAAATCTGGCCATTGCATATCTGCTACACTTAATGTGAAGAATATTGTTGGACATCCAATCTGTTGAATCAAGTCAGATAGCTCAGCATGACATTTTCTCCAATATGCACGTGTACCTCTTAGTACAGTTCCAAATCGCATTAACCTTTCTGCAAGTCATGATTCTGGAAGATTTTGTAGATGCTCTCGTAACTCCTCCATTGTTGTCGGTAGATCTGTCATATTCTTCTTTACAAAAACTGCAGAAGAAGCTTGAGCACGATGTCTCATAATGATATTAAGTAAGAAGTATCTAAAGTGTGGGTGCCTTCCAAACCTATTGTCGTGATATCTAAGAAGATGTTTTGCATACTCGTGAAGATGGACATTTCTCCTTCGTGGTTGCAACCAATCTGCCTCACCTGTTAGGAACAATGTTGGAAATTCCATGTCAAATAATCCTTCGGTGTTATACTCATTGATTGGTGATGAGCCAATTCTAGGCCAATTAAGAACTTCATGAAATCCACCATTCGTGTCATGTTCCTCTACATTAGGGTTATTTGCCCAAGCTCGAATAAGTTCAATCTCTCGTGGTAGATTCGGAAGCTTTGCCGCAAAATAAGATGTATTTAAGCCTTCTAATACATCATCAATCCCAAATGTTCCCTCCAACACTGCAAATTCAGTGTCAATGTCTATCTCTGGTAAAGTAACAAAATTAATCATATTTGATACATTTGTTGCAATTTCAGGTAACTCATCTAGCGCATTATAATCAACTTGAACATCGCGATAATATGGATCATTTTGAATCTTATATAATAATGCATCCAATACTCTCTGTTTTCTGACTGTAAAATCATAACTTGATCCTTGTTGATCTTTTTTCAGCACAACAATCATTAAATCTAAGTCTTGAATATGTTGAGGTAATGTGTGGGCAACATCTTTAATTTCTTGTGGGAAACTAATGGTGTGTCCTCTATATTTGTATTGTCCACCTATTGAATGCATAACTTGCAAAATTGGACTTGCACGTGCTATTAACATCTCTTCAACTTGTGTGAGCACTTTAAGGACTTGAGGTTGCTCTCCTGGATCCATATGATTCTCAAATGAAAATCTATGATGATTTCCCTCTCTTCTACATCTCATACATATTTGACTTGTATTTGTATTGAACACTTGAATTCCAGCATATGACTCCTCACACACATGACAAATTTGAACATCATCCAATCGATCAATCCTATCACGAAATCTTCGATGTACAATATTCATATCTTCAAATGTATCAGATGTATCATGCTCAATTTGAATTTCTTCAGGTGGCTCTATGTCCATATTTATTGCATCATTTTTTTCACTTAGAGCTACTCTTCTTTTCTTCATAGGATTTTCTCTCTTTGCATTATTTTTATTCATCGGAGATAGACTTCTTTTTCTCACAGAATTTTCTTTTTCGTCAAGTTCCAAATTTTGTTTTCCTTGTTCTTGATGTTGCTCAGTTATCATCTGTTGTTCCTTTGTTTCTCGACATGCCCTTTGTCATGCAAAATTTTGATTTTTTTGTTCTTGATGTTGTGCATTTATCATCTGTTGTGCCTTTCTTTGTCGATATGCTCTTTGTCGTTCAACAATTTTTTGTCTTTGTATTTGTTGTTGTTCAATTGTCATTTGTTGTGACATTCTTTGTTGATATGCTCTTTGTCGTTCAACATTTTTTTGTCCATATTCCTTTAGCTGATCAAGTGGCACTTTCACCAATTGTATTTCTGGTCATGCTCTTTGTTCTCCAATATTATGTTTTGTCTCATTTTCCATTATGCCCGTATATAACAAAATTAAATGCAATACATTGATATATATTCAAATCAAATCAATCCAATAGTATTCACTGAAATCAATGCAAACAATTAATTCATTCGCGCTTAAACTAACGCATCCAATAATATACACTCAAGTCAATGCAAATAGTTAACTAAATCGTGATTTAACTAATGCCTATAATAATATTCATTGAAATCAATGCAATCAATTAATTTTCCAAAAACGAAAACAAATACCTCAACAACAACAAATACATATTGCAGGAAAAATTCTTTCTATAATTATCATAGAAAAAAAAAATACAAATACCTATATATATAGTATGAATATACCTATTTCTAAAAAAAATCCACTATATAACTTTGAATTTTAAAATGGAAAATTTAAATTTATTTGAAAGGAAATTAACTAAAACTAATTCAAATTTTAAAATTTAAAATATAATTATTTGCTATATTATATATTATTATAATATATAATATAATAAACTCTTTGCGAAAAGAATTTAAAATTCCTTCACTTTTAAATTTATTTTTAAAAAAATTAACTAAAAACTAATTCAAATTTTAAAATTATAAATATAGCTATTTATTATATTATATATTATTATAATATATCATATAATAAACTCTTTATGAAATATACTTAACTCTTAAATACTTGTAGTAAATTATATCCCATTACAATAATAAAGACTGATAAATGAATGATTATTAATTGGATATAGTATGAATATACATTTATATTTTTTCAGAACGAAAAAAGCATGATTGTATTATATTGAGACAATATAATAAAAACAGATAGTACATCATAAAGCTTTAAAAAGCTGGAGAAATCTGAGTCAAAACACAAAAACTAGACTAGATGAGTTGTCCATCCAGAGTGATGGCGTTTTGAGCTATCACACAGCTAACATATACAAAACTTTTTACACAGCACATGAAAATAGGATTTTCTGAAATATAATCTTGTTCCAAAGATAGTTCGACCATTCATAAACCATACATATTCGAGGAGATAAAGCAAAAGGACAAAATAACAATGCATACCTGGAGAGTAGCAAAAAGTAAATTAAGTACCAGGGATGGAGAACTCCTGGATGGAGAAGGTTTCCTCGTCAGATATTACCTTCATGTTCCAGATACCTGTTTTTGATAGAAGACCTTCCTTTGATAAAAAGTCTGCTTGCTGGTTCTGGGATCTATAAATGTGTTGAATGGAGCATCCTTTCACGAGTCCCCAAAGATACATGATTCTGTCCATCCAACCTGCAAGGTGAGGGTTCCTGATGTGGCACTTTCCCAGAACATGATCAACCATGATTTTGGAATCCCCTAAAATTGTAACGAACTGAATATCAAAGAAGAGGCAAAAGGCAAGAAGACCCGCTAGGTCCATCGCCTCAGCCTTGCAGTTAGAGCCCTTTCCCCCATTCCATGAAATGAGATATTGAAGATTCTCGTCCAAAATGATGTGGACCCCGCAACCACAAGAGTTTTGCTGAGCAGCACCGTCAAAATACGCTCTTGGAAACCTTGAGTGATTATCTTCTTGCTCTTTTCGATTAGCATTTTTCCGTTTGTGTTGCTTTGCCGGCAAGGTATCATAGAAGGATACAATATTTTGTAGAGTTGCCATAAGAGGCTCTTTCCTAGCCTTGAAAATTATGTTGTTTCTCCATTTCCATACGCACCAAAGGACTATGATAATTATTGGCCTCCATGAATCTTTTTGCCCACTCCACCAAATGAAAGCTTCTTGTGTGGATGCATGAGACACATGAGGGAAACCAAATAAAACTGCCAGTTCATGCCATAGTTGTAGAGTTTTTTGGCAGTGGAAGAACATGTGATAGTTGCTTTCCTCAGCTGATTCGCACATTAAGCAGAAGCCCGGCCCGTGCCAATTTCTCTTTTTCAGATTTTCCCAAGACAGGTTTTTATTGTGGAAGACTAACCATGAGAAATATATCAATTTGGGAGGGCATCCAATTTTCCAATAAATTGATGGAAAAATTAGGTTGGTTTGAGCAGTCTTTAATCCAATCAAGTTTGTGTAAATGTCTTTTACACGTACCTGAGCACTTTCTTTTGACACTTTCCATATAAGAACATCTTCTGCCATAGAACGATGTATGCCACAGCTTCTCAAGCCATCTCTGATTATGTTCCATTGCCTTGCCAATGAATCAGACATCCCCATACTGTCAGCATCTTTCCAAAGAGGGATAGGGCCCTGCCATACTTCTATGAGTTTATCCCAGGTGAAAAAACCTTTCCTATGGAAGAAATTTAGGAGTCTTTCAGGTAGAATTATCTTCTCTCGTCCGCACACGAAAGGGTCTATTCCAATGAGAATTTTGCTGCCAGATTGGAAGCTCCATAACAAATTCCTTAGAAAATAATGTTCAATCTTACGAAAGCTTAACCATATTGCTGATCCATACGTGGCTCCGATCCTTCCTACTCTGTACCAGTGTGCAATATCTTTGCCGCCCTTATATTTCTTCTTTATTGTGGAGCTCCAAGGACCCTCTCCATAAATCGCTCTCCACAGTGATTTGCACAAGAGTGCCTTCTCAAAAGTCCTCAAGTCCAATAGTCCCCATCCACCTGAACCCTTCGGCATAGAGATCTTTGCCATTCTAGAAAGGTGATATTTTCTTCTTTCTGATTGGCCGCCCCATATAAAGTTTGCAGTTATCTTGTTCATTTTCTGGATGATACTTGCAGGGAGGTAGAATAAGTGTGCCCAGTATATAACAAGTTGTGTTAATACTGCTTGGGTAAGAACAATTCTTCCTGCCAATGATAGGCATTTATATTCCCAAGCTGATATCTTTTTATAGTACCTGTCTATTATCCATTTCCAGTCCACTTTAGTGTATCCCTTTGCTTTTAGCTGAAATCCAAGGTATTTTATTCCATTCTTGATGGACCGCGCCTCTATCTCGAACATCACAGATATCCATTCAACTGTTTCGATATCGACATCATTATGGAAAAGGATAGATTTTGAAATCCAGTGGCATTTTGGAATCTTTTTAGGATGTCATGAAAACATATCCAAGTGAGTCTACATAACATTCCAAATATGAGCACATCATCTACAAATAAGTTATGTGAGATGTAGTTGTTTCTGCATATCTTCAAAGGCCGAAACCTGTTTTCACTAACTGCTTTGTTAATATGAAGACTTAATGAATTCATTGCCAAGATAAACAAAAGAGGAGATAGGGGATAGCCTTGACGCAGTCCTCTTTCTGCTAGAAAATAAGAGGAAGGAATGCCATTTATGATGACGGCATAGTTTACTTTCTCCACACATGCCATGATCCAGTTTATTATATTAGATTTTAGGCCGATCTTTGCAAGTAAGCATCTAATAAAGCCCCAATCTAAACAATCATATGCCTTTTGTAGATCAATTTTAAATATGGCAGCTTCACTTTTTTTAGAAAGCATGGAGAACAAGCTTTCTTGTGTATTGGCGACAACATCCAATATATTCCTTCCCTTTAAAAAAGCATGATGATCCTTTGTTAAAAAACTAGATAAGGTAGCTTTTATCCTTTCAGCAATAATTTTTGAAATGATTTTGAAAACTATATTGCAGAGGGAAATCGGCCTAAAGTCTTGAAAAGATTCAACTTCCATTTTCTTTGGAATAAGTGCTATTTGAGTGGAGGAAGTTATCTGATGTATGTTGCTTGAGATTCTCACAGCTTCGACCATCCTTAGCAAATCTTGTTTAATGAGATCAAAGAAGTGGATGAAGAATTCTATCGTCCAGCCATCCGGGCCAAGGCATTTATCCTTCTTGAAATACTTCATAACTCCTAACAGTTCTTCCTCTCTTATGGGCTGGAAAAGGCATTCATTTTGTTCATCATCAAACATTTGTGGGAATGGATCAATGCCCCATAAAATATCCTGAAACCTGCAAACATCCATTCTTTTATATTGGTTTTCAAAATATCTCACAGCTTCCTTCGAGATGTCTTGTTGAGAGAATAGGAAGCCCCCCTGACCATCACTTATTTTCCATATGGAATTTTTCTCATGCCTGGAATTTGCATACCTATGGAAAAATTTTGTGTTTTTGTCTCCTTCCTTGAGCCAAATCGCCCTGCTCTTTAGTCTCCATAAAGCTTCTTCCTGCTTCATAATTTTTTGTTTTTTCCTTTCAAGCTCTTTTATGCGGCATCTCATATTAAATGGAAGTGTATTAGCAGCCAAAACTCCGGAGATACTATCTAGTTCCATTTGTATTTCCCGAAGAGCCATTATGTTCAATTGTCTTTTCTTAAACTGCCATTCTTTTACAACCTTTCTCATAGACGATAGCTTGTCCCTAAAGGTCATAAAAGGGGGGATCTTATCTTTTGCTAATAGATCCTTCCAGGTTCTTGTTATGACTTCATTAAATTCTGGTTCCTCTAACCATAACCTGTTGAATTTAAACGGGTATCCTTTCCTAAAACCCTTTTCTCTCCAGGTGAGATATGTTAGCGTCGCTACATAGCTTCGGTTTTTGAAGGTCAGAAATGAGCTTGGTCCTAGGTCATGCTCAAAAGAGACTCACAATGGTCATCTTCTCCTTCCCTTGCACCGCTCAATCCCTTCATTAGTCCCAAAAAATGATTAGTTCCTTTATCAGGTTCGGGTTTAATCGTTATCGCAAATCGCATTCGTGTATGTATAAAGGTTGCGCCCCTTTGGCTTCCGCCGATGCGATATTGCGATGCGATCTGATCGCAAATCGCATCCATGTGTGTATAAAGGCTACGCCCCTTTGCTTCTGTTGATGCGATATTGCGATGCGATTCGATCGCAATCGCACGTCGCCATGCATAAAGGCCCGAGATCCAAAAACTTGATTCGACGACTCCCTTCGTGCCCAATAAAGCGACTCGCCCAATCATCCCTTCGCTGTCCAATTAGCTCCGCCAAGATCCAATGGCCCACACTCATTCCGCTCCCACTTCTTCCGATATCCCCGTGGGCTCATCCCCGCCGTCTATCCCCTTAGTCTGACAACCAGTCTCGCTCCTCCATTCGACTATTCCACCCACTGCACAGTCCACGTACCTTAACCGTTCCATGCTCCTGAAAGGACGAAGGTGACAAATTTTCAGTACCAGGTGAATTTCCTCCTCAATAACCGCATTCAAGAGACAGTAAGGCCGAGAAGAAAAGGTACAAAGCTCGATCAGGTAAATGCATTTAGCAGTTATGGGATTTCATCCCATAAGACACTCCACCTGCCCGAGAAGGACAACAGAGCACCTGAGAAGATCGGATTTGTTCACTGAAGCAAGCAAATTGCACCAGAGACTCCATTAGGCAGTTAAAGCGGTTGGTGGTCAATTATGACCACCTCATACTTAGAATGACTGAGTGCCTTTGTATTCAGACTCTATATATGCCCAGAAACAAGATGTAATCAGGGTTGATGGTTGTTTTTTTTATGTAAGGTTCAACTTCTAGAGACTGTAACTGCTTTGATACTTGCAGCATCTCGTCTTCATTTTCAGCTAATACAAGCTTCTTTTACAGTTAGTTGCTCACTTTCCATTTCTATTATGTTCCAGGCTGTGTCTGATACGCAGTCTTCCTGAATTCTTGATGTATAGCATTAGAGGAGTTGTCATCCTACCTCTGTGTTTGAATCTTGCATGTATCAGTGAATGTGTTAATCAGGTTTCTTTTCACTTAGTGACAGAGAGCTGTCATCTTGTCTGTGCACTAGGGAATTAGATTTGCAGACCTCTTTAGTGGTTGCAGCCGGCCATCACAGGGTCCAGTGCATCTACTGGTGTGGTCAGTATTCTCCATATTCACCCAATCCTTAAACTATGAGTAATTGGTGGTCTAAAGCCTTGTAGTCTGGGGGTGTTCACGCATGTCTAGAGTTAAGCATAGTAGAAGTGGTTATCTGGCTTGAACAAGCATATTCATCCATTTCCAACATTAAGTTGAGTTTGTAATGTTCCCGAGCATCTCCGAACTACAACCTAGGAGAGTTTCTTGGGGTGATAACAAGATATATCGGCCTATGGTCTGATATGAAGGCATTTCCAATGGAGGAGAAAGGCATACCCATTCTATCAATAATGTTGACATGTACAATAAATCGATCAATTCTTTTTGCAATATAAGCCTCTTCTGTCCTTCCATTGTCCCATGTTGGCATCATTTTAGAAGGATTTATGTCTACAAGATTCCTGTGCAGAAGCTCATATCTGATACGGTCTGCCAGCGAGTCTTTTTTCCTGCATTTCCCCCATGTTTCATCCGAATTTAGAGTTACATTTAGATCACCTGCAATCATCAAAGATTCAATATCAAAAATTTCTGATGCAAATAATTTTTCCCAAAACGGGAGCCTGTTCTTGTAAGGGGCATAGATATTCAAGATATTAATGGGACAGTCTTTTCCTCTGATGGAGGTCGAGATGAGGATGCCCGCAAAACATTTATATGCTTTTGCTCTAATCCAAACAGGGTCCCATAAAACTGCCAGCCCCCCAGAAAGGCCTTTGGCTTTCGAAGCAACCAAGTGCCAAGTAGGAAACATTTTCCTAAAATAGGAGATGGATACAGGATTGCTATGCATAGTTTCTTGGATTAAGATGATTTTTGGCTAAGCTGAGTAAAAAAGATTCTTTAGCGCCAAAATTTTTTGGTCTGCTCCCAGACCCCTTATGTTCATAGATATGATGAAAGTCATTTATGGGTTTCTTCAGTTGCGCTTGCTCTAAGGGGCCGGTTCTCTGACATATCGATGATGGGTACATCAATAAGTGAAAGGTTCCTTACTCCTCTGTCTGCTCCATCACCCCTCCCCCTGAACTGTCTACTGCCTCTGTTGCTTTTTCTTCTCACCGTAATATTTCTTGTAGAGTTTGGGCTTATAAGTGGAGGTGATGGCTTTCTTGGTTTATGAATGGTTAGGGGCTTAAGTTCGAGTGATTTCTTGCTTAGAAGATAGTCTAAGTCACTATCAAGTGGATTAGTTGGGGATGAGAGGGGGGAGTTTAGAGGGGTAGCTGACACCATAGGCTCTTTTCCTTTCACAGATGGAGTAATTCCCTTTTTTGGTGATGGGGAGGATGATGAAATAAAAATATCTTGGGAGCCCACAGTAAAATCTTTGAAAGGCTAGAGGATCGGTGGAGGAGGAAGGACTTCTTTTTCATCATTTGGTTCTTGGGGGGGGGCATACAAAGAAGAGCTTGAGTATTTTTATCAGGAGTGGTGGCTAACCTTCTCGAGCTTTCAGTCAGGGTACACTGACTCTGAGACAATATTGATGGATGGGAAATATCCTGAGAATAATACTTTTGAAGGGGAGAAGGAGATTGACTAATGTTTTTCTCCATATTTGTAATTCCTTGCAAAACATCAAGTTCTGACGGAGATAAACTAATTGTAGAAGATCTCTTCATCGTTTCAAGAGACTGTAGTTTCATCTTATATTTGTTTGTATCTGCCTGGATTTTTTCCTGTTGCAATCTGTTTTTTTGAACAGGGCGCCGAGGGCAGTTTTTGATTAAGTGTACTGTCCTATGACATGCTGAGCATCTGAAGGGTATTCCCCAAAAATCCAATCTCTGATTTATTTTTAAATCTCTCCAAGATATCTCTATGTGGTCAGGAAACCCTCCCCTTTAAGCTTTTTCTATAAGTATCCATGCTATTCGTTTGTCTTTTTCCTCGAGACATCTTGGGTCAACATAGACACATCTTCCTATGGCGTTTCCTATTTGAGTTAGAGTTTCCTTCGACCACAACTCCAGAGGAAGGCCAGGGAGTTTGACCCATATTAAATTATTTGATGGGGTGTTCTTTAGTGGGTTGTACCCAATGTACCACTTGTAAAGGGCAAGGAAACTCCTTCTATGTACCCATGGACATTTCTGAATGGTGTCTAGATCACTGGCACTCAGAAAATGAAAGCAATACCATTCTTTCATAAGTTTAACTATCATGGGTATATATCCGATCAATGGTTTCCACTGAATCTCAAGCCACTTTCACATCATAGCATCATCCATCTCTGGAAAGTGCCATCGGCCCACCAGAGCGAGTTCCTGTAGGTTTGCTATGCGCTCGGTCAAGTAGATACTGTCCAGATTTATCGCAATTGGCGGAGGAGTGGTTTTAACAGGATTCTGGTTCTTATTATAGCGATTCGCATGTTCACAAGTTAACTTTTCCTTATGTTGAAAAGCATTTTTTTGGTTGTCCTCCCAAAAAGTTTGTACTCTTTGTTGGCCTTCACCATCCATGTTAGCAACTGGCAGCGATGGTTGGATTACCACGTCATCTAGAGTAGACTGTGAGCCACATGATAATATGGTGCCCTCTCGTCCAGCTTCGGCCTGTATTGCAGCACGAATAATGGCCTCCGTGACCGATGTGTTTGACGCACAATCCATAAGTCACCGAAACCCTCCCCCTGACTTTGCTGAAGTACTTTGATGTCCTGACAGGATTTCCCGGATCGAGAATTTAATTAAGTAATAAATAGAATCCGCCCTCCTCTGAACATATTACCCGGATAGAATAAGGCCAAAAGAGGGAAGATAAGACTTTCCTGACGTGAGAACTGGCAAAAGGAAGCCTCGAGAAAGAGGATCTCACTTTTCGAGGGAGAAATGGGTTCTCATGTAGCTAGCTGCCCTGAGGTAATAAAGGTGAATGACATGCCTAATGAATCATAGGACGGGTGAAGGGTAGATCTAAATTCTATATTCCCAAAAGTACAGATCACATCACCTAAAGTATTGTCATCCCAAAAACCTATGAGATTTGAATCTCCTTTCTCTGCAGGCTTTTAGACGCCGGGCTCGGGAATTGAAATTTTCCAGTCCTGTGAGGTTGAATTTTCCAGCCCGGAAAAGCCAAGAGGCAAGCTTTGTAGGAAAATCCTACAGTCTATAGCTAGGAGAAACTACCGTTCCTCCAGATAATATGAGCGCCATCAGCATGGGTAGACTAGAGGGTTGTGCAAGTAGTCCATATCATATGACCACCCTAATCAGACAGAGAAAATTCGACTCATATAAATGACGTCTAAAGGGAGCTCACAGAGTCATTCCTTGTTCTACAGATTGTGTTTCAAGATGATGCATCCGGGCATGCTATACAACAGCAGTATATTTCATAAATACACCACCAAGATCCTATTTTAAAGCGGATATTTGAGCATGGTTTATATATAACAAAGTAATTCTTCAATTTGTAAAAGTATACCCATAAAACACTGGAAATTACAGACCCTGACATGTAAGCTTGAAAGCGGCATAGGCAATACTTCGGGGAGGGATGTTTATAGGCAGACCAATATTCAGACTTTTAAAACAACAATGCCATTGTTCTCTTCTCAAAACATGGATAAAATATTCCTCATCAAAAACTTTAGCCATTAGATTTTATCAGAAAAAAATAAACATATTTAACTAAAATGGCTTTGTTAGAATATTAACTGACCTCTGTAGAGAAGAGCCCTTTCCGAGCGAAGAGCACCGTGGGGCCGATTGCAGAGATCCTCACTAACCATAATGTATGATTTCACCGCAGATTGACCAGCTCCCATGCATATAAGGTTTCTCCACTAAAGAAATTAAAGTCAGAGGCTACCACCTTACTGTATATGAGGTAGGACTAAGAGTAAAACCCAGAGCGTTCGCAAAAGTGAGGAGACAGGTACAAAATACCTCTGGGGAGGTAGAAAGTTTAGGAGAAACAGGCGTCAACCTGTTCCCAGGTGAGGTAGAGGATCAGACATAGTGTTCTGAAAACTCCAAACATCATAGATCACCCGTCCTCTAGCGCGATGGCAAAAATGAGAGTGAAACTGGCAATAGTTGCACTAATAGATTAAAAGGTTGTGGAAAATGACTGTGGAGGGAAGCCCAACCTTCAACATGTTCTATGACCAAAAGGATGTGTGAAGATTTCGGACACGTATCTTACATGCATCCGTCTGCCCTCATGGAATACTATAGGTTTCAGACGAAGCTCGAGACTGCACTTTTGTCTTATAGGGACAGAAACTTACCTGATAGGTCGGTCCACGGTGCTCTCCACTCGGCTCTCTCCACCATTCTCTTCTCACAAAATCTCTTGAATATACATTTATATCTATAAAATATTAATAAGTAAAATATACTTAACTCTTAAATTAAAGTAATTGGAGTTTATAAAATTTTCGCTCTTGAATTCTTTTCATGGATTGGAATAATTTATAATTTGTTTATTTTTAACAAAACAAAACTAAAGAAAGCACATAAAACTATGCCTTTTAAATAATATTTACCATCGTATTATAAATAAATTAAATATTTAATGAATATAAATATCCATACTTAATTTTATATTATAAAATGTATACAACGAATTATAACTGGATGATAATCACTTTCTTACAACTCACACATAAAAATAACACTCCCTAAAAGTGCATTTAAACATTACATTTTTCACAAGTAAAAATAAAATTGACTTTATTTTTGAGACGACAGAAAACAAGTGATGAAATCTAAAGTTTGTATGTATGGCCCATGGGTAATATAAGCCTGTAATATAATGCGTAAGGATAAGTAAATAGGTGGACACAATAGAGATATGTGCGTGCAGGATGATCTGAGAAGAAAAAAAGGCGATAAAGATCGGTTTTCTGAAGCTTTTTGGTGTGTCTATGATAAATGGATATAGTGAATTAACACTATATTATACTTGTATAATTGACATAGTAAAAAGTAAATAATTTTAAAATTAAACAGAAATCACACAATTGAAAATGTGAATGTAACAAAATATAAATTTACTTGATTATTATTATTACGGAAATCACACAACTGAAAACCTGAACGCCATGAAATATAAATTTATTGGGTTATTATTATTACAGAAATCACACAACCAAAAACCTAAATGCCACGAAATTTACCTGATTATTATTATAGGATATGCCTAATTGAGTCCTCCGCTTCCTTTACCTAATTTTCTTTGTTATTCGATGAATAAGCTAATTGATCTCTTTTTAAATTGTATATATATCGTTTTCAAAATTGAGTTTGTTAATATTAGCCAACACATTTTTTTATTTTAATTAATTATTTTAATTTTTCTTTTTAAGTAACGTTACACATATCTTCAGCATATACAATATATATTAGCGGACACATATATTTTTAAATGTAACGTTACATTTTTTTAATAATTTTTAATGTAATGTTACGTGACAACATCTCCCTCATACATTGGGTTGTAGAGTGCCTCTCAGCGCAATAAAGAAATTGTCTTTCAGATTAATCACATTATTGAGTTTTGGTAAACATTTCGAACCACAGATGCATCCGTTGTACCGGTTTTCGCTCATATTAATCTTCTCATAACGGCTAAGTTCATGCCAGGATGCATCTTTGCTATTTAAACAGTTGGGAAGACTGATTTTTTCATCTTTATCTTGAGGATGAACCACATTAATTGGTTCGAAAGGTCGACCAAAACTCAATCATGTGATTAATCTGAAAAATAATATCTTTAACAATATGAATCACAAGAGCCTAAAATCTAAAATATAATAATATTATATATACTTATTATTAATGTATAATATATGATATATATTTATTTTACCTTCTACCACATATACAATATTTGTTTCCATAAAAAAAGAAAAAAACAACATTTTTTTATTAATCAAAAGTGTTCACATCTTATATCCTTTATCTACATAGTGAAATATTGTTCAAAATATATATTATACGTCAAAATATATTTAATCATATCAAAAGTGTTGACCTAATAAAAAAAACTAATTACGTCGTAAGGCGTTCCCTCTGAAATAAACTTTGCTCTCTGCCTACGTGTCATTAATTTGCACCATTAGATGATATGTTAGACGATTGAGCCATGTTGAGTCATTCGATTATGCTGAGGTAGTTACAACTCCCTAACCGCGTGGACCAGCGCAAATTTGATACTGTAAGCCACACAAATTGGTCGAAACTGTCTCGAACCTTTTGGTTGTTGAATACCTCTTGCACCAGAAGGGTTTTGCCCTGTCCTCCCATACCCACAATAGCAATCACTCTGAATCCATTTTCCAATATCCACCGACTGACCTTTTCAGTATCTTCCTTTAATCCCACCGCTTGAAATTGAGATAGAAGAGCACAAGATTTTCTTCTTTTATCTTCTTCTGAAGATTCAATATATGCATTGAGTGCTTGAACACCAACAGTAGCATTGAGGGAGGTCAGATATTTGAGATATTTAGCACCCGTGTGTATCTTTGTGATTCTTTCCTTCAGTTTTCTAATGCTCCTGCCCATTCGATAGCGGAAAATTATGTTGATGAAAATAAGCTTTCCCTGCTCGCATTCCTCCACTATGTCGACAGCATCAGTGAGAAAATCCTCAAGTCTGTTAAGCCAATTGGTCACTGAACTAGAATTGGAAGTTCTGGTGGCTCTCGCATCCGTCAATAGGCATTTAATGGAATTAACCTCATCACAAATGAATTCAAAATCTTCTTCCCTAATCCCCTGACCAACGCAAATTTGATCCTCCATAACAGTTTTTGCTTCGCTTCTGGTTTCGGCTTCGGGTCATCAATTGAAGTGGTTGGTGCAATCCTCCTCTGGAGCACTTTGATCTCTCGGAGCCCGTTTTTGAGCACATTGCTAAGTTTCAGGCTGGAATCGTCCCTGTTCAATATAGAAGGTTTGTGGATTTTGTCTGTATCTGCTAGCTTTAGCGTTGTTTAGAGTTTCTTGATGTGGGTTTTGAACTAGAGGCGGTGCTCTGTTAAAAAGTTGTTTTGAGTTTCTTGATATGGGGTTTGAATTGGTGTTGGTTTCTTGATTCAGGGTACCCTGTCAAAGAAAGGGCGGAATTCATTTCACCATTAATGGTCATTCGTACTTCAATCTGGTCCTCATCACCAACGTTTTACCCTCCACTTGACAACTGTGTGCCAAGCTTCCGAGAGAGTTCGTGGAGTTTATGGCACCCTAAATGAAGATATTTTCACGTCGAGGAACATCAGCGGTCTTTCCAAATTCCTACATTGGTAATGTTTTCGAAGCAAAAATCTAGTGGCCTTATCTCCGCTTATCCGGTGGAAGAAAGGGGAGAGGCAGTCGACCAGGCTCCGGATCAAGTATCTGGAGGCCACTCTGAATCAAGATGTGGAATACTTCGACATTGATGCACGGACGGGCGACATCATCAATACTATCCGCAGCGACATTGTGGCTGTTCAGGATGCTATCAGTGAGAAGGTCAATTAATCTTTTTCTATGTTCTCAACGGTTTCAATTTATGTCAATGGAGATAGCCAAAATGAACTGGTGTGTCTTATTAATGGTTAATTGATTACTCAGTGTATGTTTGTTTGCTTGACCTTTTCCTTTTATCATTATAGTCTACGACTGGTCTTGAAGAACTCATGAACACCCTTCCATTCCCCTGCTACTCCTCTCTTTGGGGCCTTTTGAAATTGCTTATAAATCTCCTCTTGAGATTAGATTCTGGAAATTTCATTAACTTTGATGTAATTTGGTTCGCAGCTAGGCAATTTCATCCATTACATGGCGACATTTGTGGCTGGATTTGTGGGGGGGTTCATCACAGTGTGGAAGTTGGCTCTGCTGACTCTTGCAGTGGTGCCATGGATAGCCTTGTTTGGAGTCGTTCATACCATAACGATAACCAAGCTTTCCTCTAAGAGTCAGGATGCATATGCAGAGGCTGGTAACATTGTAGAATAGGTGCTGAATTGTTTGATATAATCGACTCCCTTTTCTAGTGAGGAATTGAATTGTTTTTAATGGGGCTAAATTTAATTCAATTCAACTTGTAGGCCTTGGCACAAATTCGCATGGTTTTCTCATTCGTAGGCGAGGAGAAAGCGCTGAAAGCGTATTCTGCGTCTCTGAGTGTGGCTCAGAAGATTAGATATAAGAGTGGTCTGGTAAACCGATTTGGGCTGGGGTCAACTTATTGTGTGATATTTTGCTGTTATGCTCTACTTCTGTGGTATGGAGGATGGCTTGTGACGCACCATGATACAAATGGAGGATTGGCCATATCTACTATGTTTTCGGTCATGATCGGTGGATTGTATGTAGTATACCCAATTGCATGTTTTCTCCTGTTTCTCCACAATTTGATTTGTAGGAAGTGATTTTACAATTTGAATCTGTTGTTGCAGAACATTGGGGCAAGCAACTCCCAGCATGACAGCATTTGCAAAGGCAAAATCTGCTGCTGTGAATATATTTCGAACTATTGATCACAGGCCCAAGATTGATCGAAACTACTCTGATGGAATTACTCTGCCTGCAGTCACAGGCCATGTCCAGCTGCGAAATGTGAGTTTTTCATATCCCTGTAGACCAGAGATACCCGTTCTCAGTTGTTTCTCATTGAACATTCCCGCAGGAAAAACTGTAGCTATGGTTGGTCGAAGTGGGTCGGGAAAGAGTACTGTAGTTGCTCTGGTCGAGCGCTTCTATGACCCCATTGAAGGTATCCAATACATGATTTTACATGGCATTTTCATACCCTGAACTCCGGTTTTTAGTTTAATGAATTGCTTCTCAAAAGTACTGTTTTTAATTTCTGTGAATGAAGGTCAAGTGCTACTTGATGGGTTTAACATCAAAACTCTACAGTTGAAATGGCTTAGACAGCAGATAGGGCTTGTGAGTCAGGAACCGGCATTGTTTGCAACAAGCATTAAGGAAAACATGCTATTGGGAAGAGAGGATGCAACCCAGTTGGAAATGGAGGAGGCAGCCAGAGTTGCAAATGCACACTCTTTTATCACAAAGCTCCCCGAAGGATATGAAACTCAGGTATGTGCTACTAGCTGTAATAACTGAAAATTCTTTGTTGCAGAGATAATTGATTAGTTGTCAGTTGATTGTTTGTTGCAGAGATGGTTGATTAGTTGTTTGGTGATTATGCTTGTTTCCTTGCTCAGTCTTCCATTCGCTCTTTATGACTTGTGTGTGTGAATAACAACAATCTAATATGTTTACCTTGTCATCCTGGAATACCTTCTCCCACTATCAAGTCTCCTTCCCTTCCCCTTCTAACCCAAATCCCCAGGAGTTGAACTATATATCTATGGTTTATAACATTTTTCTTCCATCTCATTGTTCCTTTTCTATATGTCAGAGTTGATAGTAGCCATGGTTATGATTTGTACTAAGTTGGGTTTGCAACTCCATGTTGGTGAAAGAGGTGGCCAACTATCAGGCGGACAAAAGCAACGCATTGCAATAGCCAAAGCGATGTTGAAGAACCCGGCCATACTACTTTTGGATGAAGCAACCAATGCTCTTGACTCTGAATCATAAAAACTTTTTCAGGAAGCCCTTAACAAGTTCATGATAGGAAGAACAATAGTAGTTGTGGCACATCATCTCTCAACCATTAGGAAGGCTGATCTGGTGGCAGTTGTTCAGCAGGGGAGCATTTTGGAGATGGGGACTCACGATGACCTTATCTGAAAAGGGGATGACGGGGCTTATTCAACATTGATCAAACTCCAAGAAACTGCCCATGCGCTTGGTAACAATGCAAGAAAGAATAGTGCCAGGTAAAGGTTTTATCCCACTATGTTAATTCAATAATGGCACATTGTGGTTAACCTATGCAATAGTTTTCTCACTGAAAGTCTATAGAATTGGAATTGTTTTGTTTCTCCCATAAATCCTCTCGCCTTCTTCATAAAATTGTAATTTTTTTGTAGTCCCATAAATCCTTGGGGCCTTCTCTGTAAAACTGTAATTATAATGCTTATCCTCAACTTCTTCTTCATAAAATTATACTTGTTTTGTTCGTCCTTAGATTAGCAGTTTGTGAAATTATAATTATTTTGTTTGTCTATAGATCCTTGGGGTTTTCTTTGGAAAATTATTTAGCAGTTGCCAAGTTTTTCTGGTTTTATTACAGTGAAAGATTTTCCACCAAATTGTTTGGATGCCTTCTCATACAATCCTTCATTTTTTTTTTCCTCAAATTATAATGGTTTTGTTTGGTCTAGAGATAAATCTTTTTTCTTAAATTCTAGTTGTTTTGCTCCTCCCATTAACCCTTATAGTGTTTATTGGTACTTTAGATGTTGCTCTGTAGAAGTTTATGGACTTTTACATTTTGTCACATTCTGAATGACCCACTCATTCATCACCAAGATAGAAAGGAAACTTGTTCTGTACCTTCCATAAATTCTCAGTATTTATTAGTCTGAATGATCCCGGGAAGAAAGGGGAAGTAGAATGAACATAGATTTGTATTCTCGTTTTGATTTTTTGTTTGCTTGCCCATTTCCAGGCCCTCTAGTGCAAGGAATTCTGTGAGCTCGCCCATAATTGGAAGAAATTCTTCTTATGGCTGATCTCCCTATTCCAGAAGGCTTTCAGACTTCTCAACTTCTGATTTCAGCACATTTGTCGATGTCAACTCAACACACAAAACAGAGAAAGTACCCTTCATAGAGCAGGCAGGGTCATTCTGGAGACTAGTCAAGATGAATTCCCTAGAATGGGCCTATGCCCTACTAGGATCCGTAGGGTCCATGGTCTGCGGTTCCATAAGCGCACTCTTAGCTTACATCCTGAGTGCTGTGATGAGCATCTATTACAACCCTGATCCATTATACATAAAAAATGAAATCAAGAAATACTGCTTCGTTCTGATAGGGATATCGTTTGACGCCCTCGTTTTCAATATGGTGCAACATTCCTTCTGGGAAATCGTTGGTGAGAATCTGACCAAGCGGGTCCGACAGACAATGCTCGAAGGTGAACAAAACGGTTTCCGTGAAAAAATTCAGATTGACATGGCATTCTGAATATAGTTTTGGTTTTCTGGTAAAAATACAAAAAGTGAAAAAAATTGTAGGTTTCTGATGTTTTTGGCGTTTTTGAACCAGGGAGCAACAATCCTAAATTAGGAGGTGTATATAGTGCCATGGGGAGGATCAGAGGAGGCAGTTAATCAATGGGAAAAGCAAATGATAAAATTTCATGAAGAGGGCAACGCATTAGGAGTATTTTCATTTACTTATTTTTACTCTTTTATATTTTTTTTATTTAGTTTTATATGTGGAGGAACAATGTTCAAATAAATTTAAGAAGAAATTTGTTTCCTCAAAATGGCATTAATATTGCACTTAGATCTAGACCTTGCTTACCTTGCCATAGTCGTTCTTGTATCAAATCAATTTTATGGTCTCTGTATATGTGTTTCTTGACTGAGTTTTATGCAAAAGTGTTGATTTCCAATTTCTGCAATATCTATTGAGCATAATAGTTGTCAACTTGTGTATTATCAGAGTTGCAGAGAAGTGTTCTATTAAGAATATGTTGAGAAATAGAGTGCAGTCACAATATAATTTTTGTGTTGTAATATCTATCGAGCATAATAGTTGTCAACTTGTGTTTTATCAGAGTTGCAGAGAAGTGTTCTATTAAGAATTGGTTGAGAAATAGAGTGTAGTCACAATATTATTTTTGTGTTATCAAAATTAGAGAAGTGATTCATGGAGAACTTGTTGGATGTAGTAAGACTTGACATCAATGAGTCAGGAAATATCAAGCCAGGCAGTAGCCCTGGTGTATATTTTTCCTGATAAACTAGAGGATTTGCATTGATATACATACTTAAGGTCTATGTAACAGCAGACCTTAACTGGCCAAAACCAGTGCCTGATTATATTTTTTGGGTGGTGATAGGACGGGGCAGTGGACACAAGTTGCTTTAGTGACTATCAAGGAGCCCTATGCTTTAGAAACTACTATCCTTCTTAGTGTAAGTATGATTTTCTTAGTTTATCAGTGTTTGCAATTGTAAGGTTTAAAGGGTAAATTCTCTGTTGTGATTTTGTTACAAGTGGATTTTGGTTGGGATTTGAATTTGCTATAAAGAGATGGAATTCAAGATGTAACTTTACTGATAGTCACATTCAGATTGACATGGCATTCTGAATATAGTTTTGGTTTTTTGGTAAAAATACAAAAAGTGAAAAAAATTGTAGGTTTCTGATGTTTTTGGCGTTTTTGAACCAGGGAGCAACAATCCTAAATTAGGAGGTGTATATAGTGCCATGGGGAGGATCAGAGGAGGCAGTTAATCAATGGGAAAAGCAAATGATAAAATTTCATGAAGAGGGCAACGCATTAGGAGTATTTTAATTTACTTATTTTTACTCTTTTATATTTTTTATTTATTTTTATATGTGGAGGAACAATGTTCAAATAAATTTAAGAAGAAACCTATTTCCTCAAAATAGCATTAATACTGCACTTAGATCTAGACCTTGCTTACCCTGCCATAGTCGTTCTTGTATCAAATCAATTTTGTGGTCTCTGCGTATGTGTTTAAATGTCTGATCTTTCAATTTTGTTTCAAGGTCTTTGATAAATGAGTACCATTCATGGGTAAACGACAATACTTTTTTCCTGTTGTATAGTTCCAAGATCAAGATTGGATCATGTAGATTACCTCAAAGGCCATTTTGGTCAAGGATATTCAGAGTAACCTAGAATAAGATTTTACTTGTGAAAAGAAAGGAAAATAATGAAAAACAAATTTCATTTATTTTGACTATTTTGTAAGAAAAAGTCTTAAATGTAATCTTGCTTTACAAACTGTCTATAAATAACTATTTGCAGAGAAGGAAGATCCTACCCTTTAAATTCTACTTATTCCTGTAGTTTTGTAGAATAGAAGTAGCTTAAAAAGGCCACCTACCTTACCAATGGAGAAAAGTAAAATTTAGATATTACATCAAAATTTAGAAAGTCATACTTCTTAGACTGAAAAATGATTTTCTCAATTAGCCTATGATATTCTGAGGATATTAACATTGTTGTTATTGGACAGTTTGAAGTCCTTGATAAGCAACTGAGATTTTTTGTTCCATTTTGCTGACCAGGCAGTAAAAGTGGTTACAACAATGCTTTCAAAAGGTTATACCCTAGGAAAAGATACTTTAAGCAAAGCCAAAGAGTTAGACGAGAAGTATCAAGTGATGGACACTGCTGCAACAAAGGTGGCAAATTTTGGCAAATTCTTTGGAGAGATATCAAAAGCAACTTTGATTACAGCTGGGCATGCAGCTTGCAACGCAGGAACAACACCTGTCAACAACAGTTATTTTGCAACAGGAGCACTGATGGTTGTTGGGGTTCTTGACAGGGCAGCCAAAGCTGCTGCTAATTTTGGTAATAGGAATAATGCAGCAAGAAAGTAGACTTGAAGTATTATGGCACTATCAAGTTAGAACTGTAATGTAGTGGTGTTGGCCTTCATGTTTATCTGTCTCATAATTAGAATGACAACAACCCGCATTTAAAGCATTTCTCCACCCCTCTCCTAATTAGAAATACAATTTTGGGTTCTCTACTAATTTTCTCCACACCCATTTAATCTAACAATGGACATAGAACATGTATATTTATACCTGTGCGTTGGAAATACCATTTTATACAACAACCTGCATTTAAAGCATTTCTCCACCCCTCCTAATTAGAAATACAATTATGGGTTCTCTACTAATTTTCTCCACACCCATTTAATCTAAGAATGGACATAGAGCATGTATATTTATACCTGTGTGTTGGAACTACCATTTTATACTTTAATGTTTATTATTTTTGTTTTATTATTATTGCTTGAATTTCTTCTTAACAAGTGGTTGTGTTTCTTATGGTTTTAGTGAAAGTATGGGCTCCAATGTTGGCTCTCTTATTATAGAGTATAATTCATCTTTGAGAATTTTTCAATTATCAAATTAGGTTAGTCAATTGCTTAAAATATTAAATTTGTTTCAAAAAGTTTTTGTTACTTTATAGGTTACACACTGGCTTGAAATATTAAACTTATTCCAAAATGTTTTTGTTACTTTATAGATAAGGCATAGATTGCTTGGCTCTATGAAAATAATGAAGGGAAAATACATGTTAATCTGTTACTTGTGCTCTTTGACTGAAAAATACACGGTGAGAGAAAAATGCATATTATGCTAATTGAGGAATGTTTTTCGCTTGTCGAACTTATATTATTGAATTTAACACACTAACACTTTACAACAATGAACTAACAATATTCATGATGAAAATAGCAATATGGAAGATTTATCTGCATAAAGAAAAAGGCAATATGGGAGATTCCAATCACATTCCAAGGCATTTTTTAAAATGTGGATGTGACAAAAGGTTGTTGTGGAAGGTGTTGTTTGTATATGGGAAATTTCTTGATCATTGTGTATAATCCTAATGTTGATAGATATGTCTACTAAGTGGTTCCAGTTAATGGGGCATTGATTTGAGCGTTCAATATATTTGTATTCTTTATCAAAGTATTCTTTTGTTGTATTTGTGTTCTTCAATTTATGCCTTACGGCGTTTCCTTTGCAACATCTGGTGCAAATGCTAGTATACATACTATTAAAAACTAATATATGATAGGGTATGAATATATTATGTTATGATGGTATTGATACCTAATTTACAATTATCACTCATTGAAATTGCTTTTTAGAATATATATATATTTTTCGCTTTTAAGATAGAATATTTATTTTTTCTTTCTAAATCATATGAATATATAACTCCAACCTTTTTTGTTTTCCTTAAAAAACAGATTCTATGAAAAAATAAATTTATTTATTTTATATTTTTAATTATTTTTTAACAAAGAACATGATTGTGTACATAGCCCCAATAAATTTAAGTATTCATTATATATATTTTAAATTCTCCAAACTAACGAGACATGCAATATTTGTTTAATATCATATTTTTTTTTTAATTAATTAAAAAATAGAAAAACATAAATGTGAACTTATATTTTAGAATAATAAAATAAAAGTTAAAATACTTATTACATATTTTTAGGTCTAGAGGCGTTATCTAGTTTAGTATGGTAGAGGTGTCGTAAGGTTTAACATTTTGACTTGGTCAAAATAAAATAAAACAAAAAACATAAAATTCTCCAACCCAATATGGTAGAGATGTTGTAATTTCTTGTTTAACATTTTTCAACTCCAACCCATGGTTTTTCCCATGGTATTCTTCTCTAACGTAGTTTGTTTAAAAGATAATAATTAAATCATCCTAGATCCATCTTAACTCTGAATCTACCAACCCTGAGAGATCAAATATATTTTCACTCTAAAAGAGGTTTTCATCTCAAGAAATTTGATCCCTCTCTACTCTTGGTAGATTTGAAGTTAAGATGGATCTAAGTTGGTATATTAATACTTAGTGATCGTTCACTATATAATAAACCAGCCTAGATCCATCTTAAATCCAGATTTACCAAGAGCTAAGAAGGATCAAATCTCTTGACCCCTCTCAGCACTTGGTAGATCCGGAGTTAAGATAGATCTAGACTTGTTTAATTTCATCCTTTAAATAGGCTATAGTACATGAATATCATGGGTTCCTCATTATTTTAGTTTAAAGTTAATTTTATTTTAATGTAGTGTTATTTTTAATTTTATTTTATTTTGACCAAGTAAAAACATCTAAGGTAGGGTTATGTTGTATTTTACGTTAACCTAATAAAAATGTTTACACGACATTACATTTACATTACAATATCTCTACCATACTAAAATGGAGAGTGCCTCTTAACACAAAAAGTGTTTAACAAGGTGATATTTGTTTCTTTTTAACCAACCTAGATCCATCTTAACTCTGGATCTATCAAGCGCCGAGAGGGATTAAATCTCTCGAGGCGCAAACCTCTTTTTTGAGTGCAAAACTTGAGGAAACGTTTGTACCTCGAGAGATTTGATCCCTCTCGGTGCTTGATATATCCGGAGTTAAGATGGATCTAGGCCGATTTCAGTCGTGTGCCACCAAAGAAAATCTAATGAACATATGATTAATTTTATCAATAATATGTAAATTCGTCTAATATTAATATAATCATTTTAAATATGCTAAATATGTCTCGGATTAATCTGGTCATTTTAATTTTAAATTTGCTTAGAACTCAGTTTGTTGAGATGATAAATATTGTTAATAACTTTAATGATGAAATACAAATTTTGAATGTAAAGTGCGAATGTAAAAGTGTTGAATGATAGAAAATGTGAATGATAAGAATATCAATTACAAGTAGTCTTCATTGTGATTAACCTCAAACTATTTTCTTCTGCTATTCTTATTGCCACCCTTGTAACTTTTGTCATCTTTTCATATCGATTGTCATCTTTTCATATCGATTATATGAAAAGGAGAGGTTAAATCGTAAACCATTTAAATCTTTAGCTCGAGCTATTGTAGTAAACATCACACCTTGTGTCTCTCTCTCCAATATTAATAGGTTGAATTACTATAACACAAAAATCAATGTACATTGTCAAGAATTTTTTGTGCTTACACTAAAATTAATGCACAATGTTAATCCAATCACTTTAAAATTAATGTACCATCATACATCCAATTACATCAAATCAGAAATCAACATCTACACTAAAATCAATGCATCTAATGCAAGCAATCAAATAAGATTAGAAAACAACATTTACACTCGAATCAATGCATCTAATGCAAGCAATCAAATAGGATTATAAATCAATATTTACACTAAAATCAATGCATCTAGTGCAAGTAAGCAAATAGGATTATAAATCAACATTTACACTAAAATCAATGCATCTAGTGCAAGTAAGAAAATAGGATTATAAACCAACATCTACATTGAAACCAATGCATCTAGTGCAAGCAATAAGATTAAAAATCACCATCTACACTGAAATCAATGCATTTAGTGCAAACAATCAAATGGGATTAGAAATCATCTACATTGAAATCAATGCATTTAGTGCAAGCAATCAAATAGGATTAGAAATCACCATCTACAACGAAATCAATGCATTTAGTGCAAGCAATCAAATATCATTATAAATCAACATCTACACTAAAATAAATGCATCTAGTGCAAGTAATCAAATAGGATTATAAATCACCATCTACATTGAAATCAATGATCTAGTGCAAGAAATCTTCTTCCCTATCTCCCCCTCCATCTATATCCATATCACACTCCGTCTCTCATTCTTTGTCTCTCTATCTCAATCCCCCAAACACACACGGTCTCTCACTCCATATCTATCAATCTCTCTGTCCCTCCCTTCTACTCGCCATCTCTCTCTTCTTCCCTCTCTTCACTTTCCATCTATATCTCTATCTCCCTTTGTCTCTCTATATCGTCCCCAAAACATACACTCTCTTTCTCCAATCTATCTATCTATCCCTCTGTCCTCCTCTCTCTCTCTATCCCTCTCCCCCACTTCTATCTCTCTTCCCTCCTATTGTCCTCTCTCCCTCTCTCTCCATCTTCCTTATCACTCCCCCCCCTCTCTCTTTATTTCTTCTTATCTTCCTCTCTCTCCCCCTCCAACTCCGCCTCTCTGCTCTCTCACACCTTCTCTCTCTTCCTTCTTCTCTCTCCATTTCTCTCTCACCTATCTCTCTCTCTCTCTCTCTCTCTCTTCACCCTCCAACTTTGTTATTATATCCCTCTATCTCTCCTCTCTCCTTCTTTGTGTATTTTTCTCACCCCCAAAGATACACACTCTCTCTCCATCTCTCCCTTTCCACTCCCTCTCTCTCTCCACTTCTCACTCTCTATGTATTTATTCTTGCCTCCCTCTCTCCTCATCTCTCTCAAGTCCGCTCTCTCATACCTTCTCTCTCTATCTCTCTCTCTCTACCCTCCAATCCTCTCTCTTCCCCATCACTCTCCTCCTCTCTCTCAAATCTCGTCTCTCATTATTCCTCTCTCCCCCTTTCTCTCCTACCCCCCTCTCTCTTCCCCCATCACTCTCTCTCTCTCTTCCCTCTGATCCTCTCTCTCTGTCTCCAATTATGTTACTATATCCCTCCCTCTCTCCTTCTCTCCCCCCTTCTCTCTATCTCTCATTCTTTGTCTCATTATTCCACCCCTAAACATACACACTCTATCTTTATCTCTCCTTTGTCACTCCCTCTCTCTCTCAACTTCTCAATCTCTCTGTCTTTCTTCTTCTCTCCCTCTCTCCCCCTCCAACTCCATCTCTTTATCCCTCCCTAACTCCTCCTCTCTTGCAAGTCCTCTCTCTCATCCTTCCTCCCTCCCCCTTTCTGTCCTACCTTCCTCTTTCTTCTCCCATCTCTCTCTTTCTCTCTCCGCCCTCCAATCCTCTCACTATCTCCCTCCCTCTCTACTTAACTCTCCCCCCCTCCATCTTTGTGTCTCCCTCTCCCTCTCTTACCCTTCTCTACCTCTCTCACTCCTCTCCCTCTCCCTCTCTCTCTCTTCATTCCTCCTCTCCCCTCTCCTTCAGTGTATGTCCATCTCTCCTTTGTCACTCCCCATATCTCTCCACCTCTATCACTCTATGTCTTTGTTCTTCCCTCTCATATATATCTAGAGTTAATATATATCATGATATATTAATATATATTATAATATAACAAATTTAATATTATATTAATCCAAATTTATTAATTTTAATAATATTGATATTATAATATATTAATATGAATATTAGATTTAATAATAATAATAATAGTAATCTTCTAATATTAATATTAGGATCAATAATTTTTTTGCATGGTATTGATAATAATTTCGCCCATAGGTTTCACCTAAATAAAACCTCTTTTTTGAGTGTTAGTAAGTATAAATAGGTTCATGGAGTAAATATAAAAAGAGGTTTTATTTATTTACCATGGTTCATTTATATTTTTATTTATCATATATCTTTTATTTACCATGGTATTTGGCCCATAGGCTTGGTTGCGCCGCTCTACAACACGGTGTATGAGGGAGATGTTGTCACGCAACGTTACATTAAAAAATATTAAAAAAATATATATGTGTTCTCTAATATATATTGTATATGCTGAAGATATGTGTAACATTACTTAAAAGCAAAAATTAAATAAATTAATTAAAATGAAAAAAGTGTGTTGGCTAATATTAACAAACTCAATTTTGAAAATGATATATACAGAATTTAAAAAGAGATCGATTAACTTATTTGTCGAAGTAAAGGAAGCAGAGAATTCAATTGGGCATTTCCTGTAATAATAACCAGGTAAATTTCGTGGCGTTTAGGTTTTTGGTTGTGTGATTTCTGTAATAATAATAACCCGGTAAATTTATATTTTGTGGCTTTCATGTTTTCGATTGTGTGATTTCTGTAATAATAATAATCAGGTAAAATTATATTTCATTGCATTTAGATTTTCAATTGTGTGATTTCTGTTTAATTTTAAAATTATTTACTTTTTACTATACCGGTTATGCAACTATAATACAACGTTAATTCACTATATCCATTTATCACAAACTACACCAAAAAGCTTTAGAAAACCGGTCTTTATCGCCTTTTTTTCTTCTCAGATCATCCTGCATGCACGTATCTCTACTGTGTTCACCTATTTACTTATCCTTACGCATTATATTATAGGCTTATATTACCCATGGGCCATACATACAAACTGTAGATTTCATCACTTGCTTTCTGTCGTCTCATAAATAAAGTCAGTTTTATTTTTACTTGTGAAAAATGTAATGTTTAAATGCACTTTTAGGGAGTATTATTTTTATGTGTGAGTTGTAACAAAGTGATTATCATCTAGTTATAATTATAATTCGCTATATACATTTTATATTGGTAAAATTAAGTATGGATATTCATATTCATTAAATATTTAATTTATTTGTAATATGATGGTAAATATTATTTAAAAGGCATAGTTTTATGTGCTTTTTTTAGTTTTGCTTTGTTAGAAGTGAACATATTATAAATTATCCAACCCATTAATGAAACGAATTTAAGAGCGAAAAATTGATAAACTCTAATTACTTTAATTTAAGAGTTAAGAGATTGGACATTATGAAGAGCGACTGGGAAAACCTGCTCCGACGATTTTTTTTTTTAAATTAGGCAAAGGGTTTCAATGTCGGAACTAGGGTTTCCAACTTTAGCTTAACAGTTTAACGCCTGGGCTAGGGGTCTCCATGGGGAGAAGGCCATGGTCTCTGCGCTCACATGGGGTCTCTTGAGGCAGCCGTGAGGCGTATTAAATTATAGTCCAAACTTGTTTATTGCGAATGGCAGTTGGCATTGTTTATTTCTAGTCTTGGCTTTGGTAACGGTTGGCGCGAACCTCATCACATTGTCTTGGGGTCTCCATGTTTTCCGGTGGCGGTTTCGATGGATGTAATGGAGGTGTTGCATGTAGGAATTTACAGGGTAAGTTCCTCAGAAAGAATACCAAAAGGACACCGCTCACAACCAGATCTCAAATCAATACACCAGTATTTTTGACGTGGTTAAAACCCTCAGAGTGAAAGGAGGGAAACAGTCCACGGCCTGTCCCAACGTGGGTACAGACAATTTATTAATCAAAGAATGAAAATTTACATAAGCTTCTCTCATGCACGGATTACCCGAACAATGACCCTCCATGCGCTTTAAATAGAACTCATGGACCAATCGGGTGTCAAGCCACGGATCAAGTGTCGGTAATACCGAGGTGAGAGTGAACCGTCGGATCACTACATATCGTGACCGTCGGATTGTAAGTTACAAAATGTACAACGGTAAAGAAACACACTTTACCTAACTCTAACCTAACTCTATGCTAGACCAAGTTGAACTTAACTATATCCTATGTGTCGGAATATCCTAACATCCCCCCTTAAGAACAACTTGGGATAGGATTGAAGGATTTACAAATATGACACAATAGGAGAAGGAAGGAGGCACTAGAGCCTATCCCCCCTTAGTGACAACTTCCTGAACTCCAAGCATATATCGAAGTTTAGTGAACTTCGCCTCTGTGAGAGCCTTTGTGAAGATGTCTGCAACCTGATCATCCGTTGGACAATATTGCACTTCAAGAACATGGTCATGAATGAGATTTCTGATGAAGTGCATGTGTAGTTCAATGTGTTTGCTGCGCTGATGCTGGACTGGATCTTTGCATAGCTGAATGGCACTTTGATTATCACACCAAAGTGTGGTTGGATGCTGCTGCTCAAAGCCAAATTCTGATAGGATCTGACGAAGCCACAAGGCTTCCTTACTAGCTTCCACGGCACCACGATACTCTGCTTCTGCTGACGAAAGAGAAATGGCAGCCTGTTTCTTACAAGCCCATGTAATAGGTCCTGAACCAAGAGTGAAGACATAACCGGCAGTAGACTTCCGATCATCAAGGTCACCAGCCCAATCAGAATCAGTGAAACCAACTAACAGAGGAGCTGCTTTGGCACTGTAATGAATCCCAAACTGTACTGTACCTCGAACATAACGAAGTATTCTTTTAGCTGCTTTCCAATGACTTTCACGGGGGTTTTGCATAAAACGAGCAACAAGGCCAACAGCAAAGGAAAGATCAGGACGAGTATGGGTTAAATACAAGAGTTTTCCGACAAGTTGACGGTATAAGGTAGCATCAACTTCAGGAGAAGTACAAGAGACTGAAAGTTTGACTCCAGACTGAAAGGGAGAGGGGGCTGGCTTACAGTCTTCCATGTGAAAATGACGAAGAATATCACAAGCATACTTGGACTGGGAAAGGAAAATACCTTCTTGGGATTGCAAGACTTGAAGACCGAGAAAATAGTGTAAGTGTCCTAAGTCTGTCATTTCAAATTTCTTTTTAAGGCTGGACTTCACATGGTTTATAAGGTTGGGATCACTACCAGTAAGAATAAGATCATCAACATAAAGAACAAGGATGATAAGAGAGTTGCCCACTTTCTTGGTGTAGACAGTATTGTCAGAATGACACCTAGAAAAGCCAGATTCTAAAAGAAAGCTATCCATTTTGGCATACCAAGCCCGAGGAGCTTGTTTGAGGCCATAAAGGGATTTCTTAAGTCGACAAACGAGGCTGGAGTCTGTTTGTATGAAGCCAATGGGTTGTTCCATATAGATTTCTTCCTGCAAGTCCCCATGCAAGAAGGCAGATTTAACATCCATTTGATGGACTTCCCATTTTAAAGAGGCAGCAAGGGAAAGAACAAGGCAGATAGAGTTCATTTTGGCAACTGGAGAGAAGGTTTCAGTGTAGTCAATGCCTTCAACCTGTGAAAAGCCCTTAGCAACTAGACGAGCCTTATGTTTATCAACTTTCCCATCTGGTCCATACTTGGTTCTGTAAACCCATTTGCATCTAACAAGTTTGCGTCCCTTTGGTAGAGGAACAAGATCCCATGTATCATTTGTCATTAATGAATGATATTCTTCATTCATAGCTGCTTCCCAATGTGGATGGCCTGAAGCTTCTGCAAAAGTGTCAGGATCAGGATTTACTGGAGCTTGAGCCAGTAAAGAAGAGGCTCTTTCAAACTGAGAACGTGTACGTCGCTGATCTGTAGGATCACCGGCAAGATCACCTGCTGCATCCCGAGTAGCACGGACCCATCTTGGAAGTTGAGGATCCTGAGAAGGTGGGGGAGGATTATCATCCTCGCTTTCATCATCAGAAGAAGAAATGTTTTCAAAGATAGAAGAGATAGGAAGAGGTGGCACATCCGCCGGACTAGGCTCGCAGGCCGATTTATTTTCATCAAATTTTACATCTCTTCTAATGATAACATTTTTGGACTTAAATGGAATAAGTCTATAACCTTTTACATCTTCAGAATATCCAACAAAAGTACATTTCTCACTCTTAGGTTCTAAAGCTTTATGCTTTTCATCTGGAATATGGGCCCATGCTTCACTTCCAAACACACGAAAGTGACTTACATCTGGTTTAATGGAACTCCAAGCTTCTTCTGGAGTGATATTCTCTAGAACCTTAGTAGGAGTGCGATTGATTATATAATTTGCACAATTAATTGCTTCGGCCCAAAAACTAAGACTGAGTCCTTTAGATTGCAGCATACAATTAGCCATTTCCTTTAAGGTGCGATTTTTCCTTTCAGCTACACCATTTTGTTGTGGAGTGTATGGAACAGTATGTTGCATTTGAATTCCATTTTCGGTGCAAAAGTTGATGAATGCGTTTTTAACATATTCTCCACCATTATCAGTTCTTAGCTTAAGAATTTGATGTCCAGATTGTTTTTCAACAAATGCTTTGAAGGCCAAAAAAGTGCTAAATACTTCGCTCTTGAGTTTTAAGAAGTATACCCAAGTGCGTCTAGAGAAATCATCAATGAAAGTTAAGAAGTACTTGCAGCCAGAGAATGAAGCAACAGGAAGAGGACCACATAAATCACTGTGCACAAGCTGTAAAGGGGCTGAGGCGTGCCAAGAGGCACGTTTGTCAAAACTGTCCCGATGATGTTTTCCGAGTACACATCCGGAACAAACACCATCTTTGCAAGATACCATAGGAAGACCTGTCACCATATTTTCTTTACATAGATGCTGAAGGGAGCGATAGTTTAAGTGACCAAACCGCTCATGCCAAAGTTTGCTCACTTCATCATTATGAGCAACAAACACTGAGGGAAGATGGGATGACCCAAAGTTGTGAAACTTATACAACCTTTTGGAATCATCAGCAAGACCAGTAGCTAGAATCTGTTTAGGATCTTTTAGATCCTTGATTACAACATCATGAGGTGAAAATTCAACAATTTTACCTTCACCTGAATGAGTTATCTGATAGACAGATAGAAGGTTGCAGGATAAGTTTGGAACACATAATACATCATTGAACTGACCATTGTCTAGATGAACAGTTCCAGTCCCTACAACATTAAGAGATCTATCATCACCAACATATATATTTTTGGTGTTACAATCATTTAAAGAAGAAAACATGGCTTGGTTTTTGGCCATGTGACAAGAGGCTCCAGAATCAATGAGCCACTCATGAGAATGAGAAGAAGAAGAAGATACATTTAATGCATAACCAGACTGAGATGATTGACGATGACATGCAGAAAGTGCCGTTCCGGAAGTTGAAGTTGAAGTAGGCTCCAGATGGATGTTATGTTTCTTCATTGCGGCTTCCAAGGCTTCCATCTTCTTAAAGCATTTAGATTCTAAGTGGCCATCTCGATTACAAAAGTTACAATGTCTGTCAGTCCTCTTCCATTTGTTTTTATTGGTCTTGTCATTTTGCTGAAAAGATCTTTCATCTTGAGGCTGAGTTGGTTTAGGACCATTCCTTTGAGGATAAGACTTCTTAGGATTCTTTGAATTTGGTTGCTGCTGGGCGGCTAACGCTTTCGAGGAAGAGTTTCCAAGATTAAGAAGACCAAGGTGTAAGAGTTTTTCTTGTTCTCTTATTAAGGAATCACAAAAGGAGTCAAAGGAAGGGGGTTTGTAGTCTTTGCCTTGACAAATGAAAGCTTCCCTTGTAGAATGGAAAGTGGAAACAAATACAGAGTAGGCTGGTCCCAACTTAGTAAGGATGGAATAAATAAGGTTACCATCTTCTTTCTTAACTTTAACACCTTCCAAGAGATATCTAAGGGTCTTGAATTTGGACAAGAAATCTTCAATGCAAGAAAAATTATTAGGATCCAAAGTAAGCAACTCATTCTCAAGTTGATGGGTTCTAATTTCATTTTTAATCCCAAAAACTTTAGCAAGTTTTTCTAATGCTTCATGAGGAGTTTCAATTTCTGCAATGTGGAATCTAAGATCAGGAGAAACAGACATTCCTATCAAACCACGTGCTTGATCTTGTCTATTTTCCCATTTTTCGGCCTTGTCTTCATCTTTGGGTTTCTTCTCTTGGTCTGTGGCTATTCTGAAGAGACCTTTACTTCTAAGTAAATCTCCCATGTAGGCTACCCATTGGAAGTAGTTAGTGCTGTCAAGAATGACTTGGCATGGACTTTCCATTTTTTGAAAAAAAAACTGAAGCTGAAGATGCTGAGAGTAAGTGGTCCAATGGATAGATCTCGAAAAAATAGGCGGTTTTAAAAAAAACGGCTCTGAAAAAGGCTTCCGGATGAAGAAGTTATGGCTTTTTGAAAAAAAAATTGTTGACGTTGCCGGCAAAGTGCGCGAATGTGCGGGAATGAAAAAATCCGCCCCCACAAAATGGAGACTTGAACCCAAGACCTCTACTCTCTTAAAAAGTCTTTGAACCAATTGATCTATACAAAATATTTGAGAGAGAGAGAGAGAGAGAGAGAGAGAGAGAGAGAGAGAGAGAGGGGGGGGCCTCGATTTGCGTGCTTGCCTTGGGAAGGCTCTTTTCCCCTACAAAACACAAAACACAAAACCCAACACGAATATGCAAAGAAAAACGAACCTTACGGCTCAAAGTTAGCTTTAGCCAAAAAACTAGAATTTTAAAAAAAATCTCAAAGTTAGCTTTTAACCGAAAAACTAAATATTTTTCTCAATGTTTCTGATTTTCCAAGATCACACTAAGGTGCAGGGAAAAGAGCATACGCATGAGAAAAATCCTTTCTTTCTGTTTCTGATTTGCCCAGATCGCACAGAGTCGCAGGGCAAAGAGCATACGCAGAAATGAAAGGTATAGATCCGGGGAAAAAAAAAGGCTAAATAAACCGAAACCGAAATAAGCAGAGAGAAAATGACAGTAAACTGCAAAAAAAAACACTGTATACCTCCCGATCTGAAAAATGACGCAGCTAGGGCTACCGGAAACCTTTTCACGTGAAACGAAAGGGGTTCCTCACTGAAACAGATGCTCCGAACGCAACAGAGCAGTCCTCTCGGCCCGAAAGCAGTCAGAAACAGCAGATCTAGGAAACGACAGCCGCATGCAGTTCTACCGGCTTCAGATTTGGATCACCAACGGACGCGGCCCTCAAATAGCTCTGATACCATGTAGGAATTTACAGGGTAAGTTCCTCAGAAAGAATACCAAAAGGACACCGCTCACAACCAGATCTCAAATCAATACACCAGTATTTTTGACGTGGTTAAAACCCTCAGAGTGCAAGGAGGGAAACAGTCCACGGCCTGTCCCAACGTGGGTACAGACAATTTATTAATCAAAGAATGAAAATTTACATAAGCTTCTCTCATGCACGGATTACCCGAACAATGACCCTCCATGCGCTTTAAATAGAACTCATGGACCAATCGGGTGTCAAGCCACGGATCAAGTGTCGGTAATACCGAGGTGAGAGTGAACCGTCGGATCACTACATATCGTGACCGTCGGATTGTAAGTTACAAAATGTACAACGGTAAAGAAACACACTTTACCTAACTCTAACCTAACTCTATGCTAGACCAAGTTGAACTTAACTATATCCTATGTGTCGGAATATCCTAACATTGCAGTGGTTCAAAGTTATTATTCAAGAAACCCAATTTTATTGGAACCTCCCAAGACCTTAACATCGTTTGCAGTTTAGTGTGTTGATGTATGGAGGAGGAATTATTAGATTATTCCTCAGATATTTTAACCCCTTTGGACATCTGGGTGGAAGACCGACCCATGTCGAGCGCTAGGCAAAAACTGGAGACACCGCCCTTACCAGAAGCACAAGTGGATACTATTGAGTCAGTAATGGATGACATGGAGGTGTCTTTGCAGGGTTTGGGTCTTTCTCAATTGGCTGAGGCGATGTTTGAAGGGTTTGTACATTTGGGAGAGGGCATGAGCTCGCCTTTCCTTTCTACCCCATCATCGTTGGATCTTCAGACTTGGAAACCCCAAAATCAGCGTGCCAAGGAGTTTTTGCGAAGTGTGGGGGTTTCGTTGGAAGGATCAAGTGGTATGGTGCACGGCCTAAATGACCCAGTGAACATTCCTGACAGCGGTCAGGAGTATTTCACAGAAGGCTTTCCAACCATGGTTTCTACAAGGAATCCTCATCCCTCGGGTTTCTTTGACAGAATTACGAGAACGGAGTCAGAGGCAAAAGAGACAAGAGCCTCAGACTCGGATGAAAATCCGCAGGGGGACGAACCTCAGAAAAGTGCAACCCAGGGTTCAAGTGCTAAGGTCGGCAAGAAATCAAAATTGTGGAAAACAAGAGAGAGGGGTCATTTGTTGGTCTTTGGGGAAGGAATAGGTATGGACAAAGCGGCCCTGACAGAGAGCACGGTGCTGGTGGGTAGGGTCCATGGTAGGAATTACTCCCTGGGGCGGTTGAAAAAATGGACAGTGGAGGTGTGGGGTAATGTTATGGAGCAACTTCCAGCTGTTTTAACAATGTCTAGGGGTTGGTTTGCCCTTATTTTTTCGGAGCCAGAGTAGGTGGACTGGGTGTTGACGCAATATTGGCATTTAGAAATGACTCCCGTCTTGCTAAAGCACTGGTTGCCTCTCTTTGATCCAGAAAAGGAAAATTTGGGGGCTGGGCCGATTTGGGTTCGCCTCCTGGGGCTTCTGCTTCAGTTCTGGGCAGAGGACATCTTCAGATGCATTGGGGATGACTTGGGGATTTACCTGGACCATGATAGATCTTACCAGGACACCGATTGCCTGGCAATGGCTAGAATTCTTGTGCATTTGGATACTCGTGAAGGTCTTGTGGAGAGCTACCATTTTCAAATGGGGGAGATTATCAGATGGAAGGAGTTGGACTACGAAGGTATCCCTTTCAGATGTCGGCGTTGCCATGAGGTTGGCCACCTGTACAAAACTTGCCCTTTGATAATCAGTAGGAGGTCGAGTCCATCGAAATCCTTTGCCACAGCGAGCACCCAAACTGAGAAGATGGTGGATTTTGTGCAAGTTGCTCACTCGATCGAAGCAGTGCAATATCAGGGGTTTGTTGGAGAGGCACGGCCCAGGACGGGCACCTGGACCTCTACTGCACCAATCACCAAAGCATGCTCCAAAGATTCAACCTTTTTTCGGGTACTTCTCCTCCCCCTCCTCTGTTTACAAACGATTGTAAGTTTTCTGTTGCTTCATCATCTGTGTGTTTGTCGGGTCTCGTTTTAGAGGTCAACAAGCTAAGTCCCTTGATCTGTCTTATGGCTTCTGCTCCTTCGCCCTCCCTTTGTACTCCTATCGCCTGTGAACAGGAGGTTCACTCTCTGGATTCCAGGGAAACCTCGGCCTCTAGCGCTTCTCATGGGTATAACCTGCATTCATTACCCCCCTCCCTGCACTCTTTCAGCTTGGATGAGGATCCTCATCCATCCTTACCTGCAAAGGCCCCCGGGGTAGACAATCCCACTTGTCAAAAGCTATTAAAAGGGATAGCATTAAAGTTGCTTCCGATATTCAGTCTCCTATAGATCAGGTCCTTAGAGCAAAGGGGAGCCCTGCAAAGGTTGTCCCATGAAGTGCATATCCTTTAATTATAGGGGCGTGGCCATCTTGGACAAGAAATTGGCGCTTCATAGATTGTGCTTGTCGGAGAGATTGGATGTCCTTTTTCTGCAAGAAACCCTAGGTGATGGGTACCTTATCAACAAAGTCCTCAAGAAGTTCCTGCTGGATTGGGATTTCTTTTTTCTGGATGTAAGAGGGAGATCGGGGGGTTGTGCAATGGGTTTTAACATGAGAACGATAAAGGTAGCAAATGCTTGGGGTGGAGAAGGTTTTTTGGGGGTGGACATCTCCTATTTTGTTCTTAATATCCCTATGCGGATCATAAATATCTATGGGCCTCGTCAAAATAGGGAGATTTATTGGGAGAACCTACTCCAAACTGATTTTATGAAAGATGAGAATCTAATTATTGGTGGTGACCTCAATTTCTCTCTTGGGCTAGTAGAATCTTGGGGGCACAGAGCACAGATAGAAAGTTTAACAGGTTTCTTTGAAGGTCTATTGGATGATCACAACCTGATTAACATTGACATGGCACGAATCTTGCCGACATGGAGGAATCGCAGGACGAGGGTGGATGCATTGGCTAGAAGGTTGGATCGATTCCTAATCAAGGCTCCCCTGCTGACCCGTTTAGACCGAATTCAACAATGGGTGGGTTCGGGGGGCTACTCTGATCATTCCCCGATTTTCTTAGAAATTGAGGATTATAATGTCAAACCAAGCTCGTCATTCAAATTCAATGCAACTTGGTTGGATGAGGTTGATTTCCATGATATCGTCAGGAATAATTGGATTCACTGCAGCATGGATATTGGTCCCTCACCGGTGGTGGTTATAGCAAACAACCTAGCCCACTTAAAAGTGCAAACAATTAGGTGGGCTATGTCAAAGCAGGAAAATGATGGAGAGGAGTTAAAAGGGATTGAAGGGATCTTCAAACAGTTAGAAGATTCATGGCTGACTAACTATGCATCTCTGGAAGAAAAGGACCAATTAATAAAATTGGTGAGAGAGAAGATCAGGCTGTTGCGTCAAAAGGAGGAATCTTGGTGTTTGAAAAGCAGAGTGCTATGGTTAAAGGCGAGTGACGAGAACACAAAATTTTTCCAGTAGTTTTCCAGAGGTAGAAAATCTATTAATACGATCTGGGAGCTAAAGGATCATTCGGGTAGGGAGGCCAATTCTTTCATTCAACTTGCTGACATGGGAATTTGACATTTATCTAACATTTACAAGGCTCCGAGGGGGACCTCCATCATTGAGATTCTCCGTGTTGCAGAGGTCATGCCTAGTTTTGTTGAGGAGGATGAAGTGGAGGCTTTAAACTTGCCGGTTTCAATGGGGGAATTGGAAGCTGCTTTGAAATGCTTCAACAAGGATAAGATCCCGGGGCTGGATGGTTGGCCCATGGAATTCTACATTTTCTTCTTTGACCTCATCGGACAAGACCTTCTGTTGGCCATTGAGGAGTGCAGAACTTCAGGAAGGATGTTTGAAGGTTTCAACTCAACTTTCCTGGCCCTCATCCCAAAGGTTGACAAGCCCCTAACTTTTGATGATTTTAGGCCCATATCCCTCTGCAATTGTGTCTACAAGATCATTTCAAAAATCATAGCTCTTCGTATTAAGCCTATTCTATCCAGGATGATTTCAAAGGAACAATTTTCCTTCCTCCGACACTAGCAGATCCATGAAGCCATAGTTACTGTTCAAGAAGGCCTTCACTTGATCAAATCCCTTTCCAAAAAGGTTGTTATCCTCAAGATTGACCTGTCCAAAGCATTTGATTGGGTGAGTTGGTCCTACATTCAGCTCATTCTTACTCACATTGGTTTCCCTCATACTTTTATCAATTGGATTATGTGTTGTTTCACCTCAGTTTTGTTTAGTGTCCTAATTAATGGGGAGGCATCGGGGTTCTTCCATGCTGAAAGAGGGATAAGACAGGGCTTCCCTCTTTCCCCTTTGCTTTTTCTTCTAATAATGGAAGGTTTAAGTAGGTTGTTAAAAAATGCTCGCTCAGCTGGAGATCTGGGAGGGGTCTCGATCACAGACAGGATTGTCCTCTCACATCTTTTGTTTGTAGATGATGTACTTATTTTCTTAAATGGCTCATACCGTGATTCCTCTTGTTTCAAGACCATCCTATCTTTGTTTTGTAAAGTGACAGGTATGGAGCCGAATTATGACAAATCTACCATCATATTCAATTCATGTTTGCAAAATGAGCAAAGATTTGTTGCCCAACATTTTTCTTTCGTCAGGCAGGAGCTGGATTCTGGTCTCAAGTATTTAGGATTCAGGTTGAAGCCGAATGGATACCGTATTGCTGATTGGTCGTGGCTGGTAGAAAAAATTGAAATTCGCATCAACATCTAGCAACAAAGATGGCTCTCAAGAGCGGGTAGGCTCACTCTGATTAAAACTGTGCTGGAGGCTATCCCAGTATATTGGATGTCCCTAGCCTAGATCCCAAAAGGAATTATTCGCAAGATTCAACAGATTTGTTGTCGTTTCCTTTGGAGGGGACAAAATTTGGGGTGCACCTTTGCATGGGTCAGCTGGGACAAAATTGCAAAACCAAAAAAGTGGGGTGGGTGGGGACTGAAGGAACCCCAAGATTTTGCAAAAGCTCTGGGGGCAAAGATGGGGTGGCAAATTATAAACTCAGACAACCTCTAGAAGGAGGTGATTTACAACAAGTACATCTACCCCCTATCTGGCATTGAATAGATTAGGAGCCCCTGTCAAAATATTCTAGGTGCCTCGATCATATGAAAAGCCATAGCTCAATCCTTTAGCATTATCAAGAATGGATTGGCCTGGAGGATTGGCGGTGGGGTGAGGATAGAATTGGCACGGATGCTTGGGCTAGTAGTGGGAATGCGCATATCCTTCCAAGGGAAATGCGCCAGGACTTGTTAGCGATAGGATTCACTCAGTTAGCTCACATTTCGGTAGTGGGTCGTCCTGATTGGCCGAGGATGCAATGGTTGGATTTCGAGAACTTGGGTTTAGAGGAAAGATGGAGCAGGGTCTCGTTTGATTTTGTGGGGGCTTTGGAGGAAGCCAACATCAAAATTTATGATAGGGTAGATGAGTTCATTTGGGCAAAGGCCCCATCTGGTAGGTACACCCCAAAAGAAGGCTTCGTTGCGATCATGGAGGCTCGGGTCTTGGGCGAGGGTTGTTGGTGGTGGCATCATTTATGGAAATTGAAATCCCCCCACAAGTCTCGGCTCTTCATGTGGTGCATCCTCACTAATAAATTTCCTACTTAAGCAAAGTTGAGCAAGCGTATGGTTCAGGATCCCTCCCGCTGCTATCTTTGTAAAGCGGAAGCTGAGGATACGGATCACCTATTTCTACATTGCCCGGTTTCGACTGAGGTTTGGTATTTCATTACAACAACTCTCAATATTGATAATCAATGGGAAGGCTAAAACGTAAATGATGTCTGACATCGGTGGTGGTTGGCTACAGCCTCCCAGAAAGTCAGAAATCTGCCCCTCATTGTTTGCTGGGGTATTTGGCTGTTTAGAAATCACTTGATTTTTCTGGAGTTGCCAATTCAATGGGCTATCTCTTGTAATCACATGCTGGCTATTTACAACTTGATTCCTGAGGAACTGGTTCGGCAAAGTATTAGGGTCATCAGTCCTGAAGTTATAGACAAAAGCTTTCCTTGGGCTTATTTCGATGGCTCGGTGCAAGTAGAAGGATGTTTTGGGGGGGGGGGGTAGTCCTTCATATAAATGACTCTATTTGTTTCAAAATTAAAGTGGGTTTAGGGAGAGGCACAAACAACTTTGCAGAGTTAAACAACCTTAGACACCTCCTCTTTTTCGCCCGGGAACAAAATTGCCATAGGATTCAGATTTTCGGGGACTCACAGCTTATCATAAATTGGATAAATGGGGTTTATCTCTGTCACTTGCACACACTCAGGGACTTACTGGAGGATGCTTTATCTTTAAAATCTCAGTTTGAGTTTTTGTCTGCTCTCATATATACAGGGAAAGGAATGAAGTCGTTGATCTTCTATCCAAAGAGGCTGCACAGTTGATTAGAGGTCACTAGTTGATTCAGGAGTACAGGGAAGGGGCTTTCTTCCAGTTTTTTCATCGCCCTTTCATAGAAGGGGAGGAAAACCTCTTAGAATGATCATGAGGATCATTCTTTTTTGCTTTTTGCAGTTTCTAGTTTATGAGATGGACTGATTTTTGGACTTTATGGCTTCTGCAACCTCTGTTTATTTGTTTGATCAGCGTGTTATGTAAATTTTTTATGGTCTTACACTGTTTTCTTTAGTAGTGAAAGCATTTCATACACGCTGGTTTGCAACATGTAATTTTCTTAAACTTATTTAATGAAAATTACGTTTTTTTCCTAAGAAAAGAGAAGAGTTGAGAGATTGAAAATAGATTTAAGAGTTGAGTATATTTTACTTATTAATACTTTATGGATATAAATGTATATTCATACTATATCCAATTAATAATCGTTCATTGATCACCCTTTATTATTGTAATTGAATATAATTTACTACGATTATTTAAGAGTTGAGTATATTTCATAAAGAGTTTATTATATTATATATTATAATAATATATAATATAATAAATAGTTATATTTATAGTTTTAAAATTTGAATTAGTTTTTAGTTAATTTTTTTTGAATAAATTTAAAAGCGACATAATTATAAATTCTTTTCTTAAAGAGTTGATTATATTATATATTATAATAATATATAATATAGCAAATAATTATATTTTAAATTTTAAAATTTGAATTAGTTTTAGTTAATTTTTTTTCAAATAAATTTAAATTTTCCATTTTAAAATTCAAAGTTATAAAGTGGTTTGTTTGTTTGTTTTTTTTTGAAATAAGTATATTCATATTATATTTATTTATACTTATATTATATATATAGGTATTTGTATTTTTTTCTATGATAATTATAGAAAGAATTTTTCTCACAATATGTATTTGTTGTTGTTTTTGGAAAATTAATTCATTGCATTGATTTTAGTGAATACTATTGGATTGTATTAGTTTAAGTGCGATTGAATTAATTGATTGCATTGATTTCAATGAATACTATTATAGGCATTAGTTAAATCATGTTTTAATTAACTATTTACATTGATTTCAGTGTATATTATTGGATGCATTAGTTTAAGCGTGAACGAATTAATTGTTTGCATTGATTTCAGTGAATACTATTGGATTGCTATGATTTGAATATATATCAATGGATTGCATTTAATTTTGTTATATATGGGCATAATGGAAAATGGGACAAAACATAATATTGGAGAACAAAGAGCGCGATGAGAAATACAATTGGTGAAGGTGCCACTTGACCAACTAAAGGAATATGGACAAAAAAATGTTGAACGACAAAGAGCATATCGACAAAGAATGTCACAACAAGTGACAATTGCACAACAACAAATACAAAGACAAAAAAATGTTGAACGACAAAGAGCGTATCAACAAAGAAAGACACAACATATGACAAATGCACAACATCAAGAACAAAAAAATCAAAATTCTGCACGACAAAGGGTATGTCGAGAAACAAAGGAACAGTAGATGATAACTGAGCAACATTAAGAACAAGGAAAACAAAATTTGGAACTTGACGAAAAAGAAAACTCAGTGAGAAAAATAAGTCTATCTCTGATGAATAAAAATGATGCAAAGAGAGAAATTCCTGTGAAGAAAAGAAGAGTAGCTCTAAGTGAAAAAAAATGATGCAATAAATATGGACATAGAGCCACCTGAAGAAATTCAAATGCATGATACATCTGATACATTTGAAGATATCAATATTTCGTGATAGTATTGATTGATTGGATGATGTTAAAATTTGTCATGTGTGTGAGGAGCCATATGATGGAATTCAAGTGTTCAATACAAATACAAGTCAAATATGTATGTGATGCCGAAGAGAGGGAAACCATCATAGATTTTCATTTGAGAATCATATGGATCCAGGAGAGCAACCTCAATTCCTTAAAGTGCCCACACAAGTTGAAGAGATGTTAATAGCACATGCAAGTCCAATTTTGCAAGTTATTCATTTAATAGGTGGACAATGCAAATATAGAGGACACACCATTATTTTCCCACAATAAATTAAAGATGTTGCCCACACATTACCTCGACATATTCAAGAATTAGATTTAATGATTGTTGTGCAGAAAAAAGGTCAACAAGGATCAAGTTATGATTTTACAGTTAGAAAACAAAGAGTATTGGATGCATTATTATATAAGATTAAAAATGATCCATATTATCGCGATGTTCAAGTTGATTATAATGCTCTGGATGAGTTACCTGAAATTGCAACAAATGTATCAAATATGATTAATTTTGTTACTTTACCAAAGATAGACAATGACACTGAATTTGCAGTGTTGGAGGGAACATCTGGGATTGATGATGTATTAGAAGGCTTAAATACATCTTCTTTTGCAACAAAGCTTCTGAATCTACCATGAGAGATTGAACTTATTCGAGCTTGGGAAAATAACCCTAATGTAGAGGAACATGACACGAATGGTGGATTTCCTGAAGTTCTTAATTGGCCTAGAATTGGCTCATCACCAATCAATGAGTATAACACCGAAGGATTATTTGACATGGCATTTCCAACATTGTTCCCAACAGGTGAGGCAGATTGGTTGCAACCATGAAGGAGAAATGTCCATCTTCACGAGTATGCAAAACATCTTCTTATATATCACTACAATAGGTTTGGAAGGACCCATGCTTTAGATACTTCTTACTTAATATCATTATGAGACATCGTGCTCAAGCTTCTTCTGCAGTTTTTGTAAAGAAGAATATGATAGATCTACTGACAACAATGGAGGAGTTACGAGAGCATCTACAAAATCTTCTAGAATCACGACTTGTAGAAAGGTTAATGCGATTTGGAACTGTACTAAGAGGTACACGTTCATATTGGAGCAAATGTTATGCTGATCTATTTGACTTGATTCAACAGATTAGATGTCCAACAATATTCTTCACATTAAGTGCAACAGATATGCAATGGCCATATTTGCATAAATTAATGCCCGTAAAAGTCTTGTAGATCCAGGGGAAGCAAGGAAATGGAGACGTCAAAATTTCATTGATAATCCTCATATTGTAGCACAATATATGCATTTAAGGGATACAATGTTCTGAGATGAAATTTTTGAGCGTTTTCATCAAGCTACAAATTTTTGGTGTCGCTATGAATGGCAACATCATGGATCTCCACACGTGCATGGATTTCTATGGTTAAAAAATGCTCCTAACATGGACACTTTGAATTGGGATGATCCTACACAGGTTAGGCTTGCTAAAGAATATTTTGATAGATGTGTACATGTAATGAATCCACGTGATCGACATCAAAGAAATATTCAGGTTAGGCTCAATGTTGATGACCACCCTTGCTTAAAGGACACACAACAAATATTTCAATATGATCCTATGATTGATTATGAAGAACTTCTGAATTGTGTTGAGCGTCACATCACTTGCAATGAGAAATCTTGCCTACACAAGAAGGCAAGAAGATTGGTGTGTCGATATAAGGCACCATGGGATTTATGCGATCATTCAAAACTTTATGTTGATGAGAATGGAGAAAAAAAGTATGAACCAAGAAGAAATGATGATAGATTGAATACACATAATCGTGAAACATTAATGATGTGGAGGGCTAATATAGATTGGCAACCTGTTCTTTCAAAGTGTGTGGTCATTAATTACATAGAAAAATATGCTGCAAAGTCTGAAAAAGGATCAAAAACATTTCATGATATGTTGATGTGTGTTTCCTCTATTCAAAATCCAAATGAACCAGCAACATGTGCATATAGGAGTTTGTTATGTGAATCCATTGTTGACAGAGATATAGGTGCACAGGAGACATGTCATTTGCTTTTAGAGCTTCCTCTTTCTGAATGTAGTCGTCAATTTGTGGTTCTGAATGTTCATTTGAAGGTTTTCAAACAAGTGTGTGTTGATACACTGACAATGATAATTCTCTTATTGATGCATATACTAAACGAGCTACCCATATTGAGCACCTTCCATTGATAGATGTGGCAAAATCCTAGTCATACGACAAACGTCGACGTGGGGATAAATGGAGAGAACGAAAGAATGCAGCTATTGTACAAGTGTTTCCTCGTTATAATTCGATTCCTAATCATGAAGATGACAAGTTTGTAGAATTTTGTTGGTCGAAGTTGATATTATAAAAGACCTTTCGTGATCTCCGTAGAGATATAGGTCACAAGTGATGAAATAGTGCATAACTGGGAAAACTTTCGATACAATCCATGGTATGTTGATCGTAATCCATTACCTCCAGTTCAAATAGTTGAATTTGATGAAGAAGAAGTTCCAAATCCACCTACAGATTCTAGGCAAAATGAGTGGGAGATCATTTGTGGATTATATAAGAATAAATTTATAAATTATAATGAGATTGAGATGCTTGGACATAAGGATCGTGATGTTATGCATAACTAGAGTGAAAATTTTGTGGATGAGGAAACTTCTAATTGTGCTATTCATTTCATATCTCAAAATAAAAAGTCGAATATGATTCATACTAACCAACATTCGAAGTCTTATTCCTTTGAATGTTTGGGAGTTAAACAAAGAATAGCATTTGATATTATCCTTGACCATTATAGATCAGGGGTTGATCCTTTACTTATGATAATCCAAGGAACTGCAGGTACAAGAAAGTCTTATTTGATTGGAGCTATTAAAAAGGCCCTTGAGATTGAGGCTCTTCCCGAGAAGAGCCCACTGCTTCTTTTAGCTCCTACAGGGGTTGCAACTTTTAACATATCTGGAACAACAATTCATTTTGCACTTCAAATCCCAATCAAAGAGGTAACACGTCTTCGAGGACCACATTTAATGACCTTGCAAGATGAATTGAAGCATGTCAAATATATCCTAATAGATGAAATGAGTTTCATTGGAAGAAATTTGCTAACAAACATTGACTCTAGTCTTCGCCAAGCTTTCCTAGAAAATGCTAACACTTTTTTTGGTGGGAGGTCAATTATATTGGTTGGTGATTTGGGACAGTTACCACTTGTTATAGATAAACCTGTATATGAATTTGAAGGTCTCGCAAAAGAATTATGGAATTTATTCCTTGACACTATGTTTCGACAAGATGGACAGAGCAATGAGCAAAAATGTTTTCGTAATTTGTTGATGAATGTTAGAGATGCAAATCCAAATATGGAAGATTGGAAGTTACTCATGGCTCATACAAATAGTTCCTTGGATTCTTCCACAAAAGAGTCTTTTGATAAGGAAATACATTTGTTTGCAACAAATGATGATGTAAAAAATCATAATAAGCGTTGTTTACAAAACTTGAACGGCCTCATTGCAAATAGTGTTGCGAGAAGAGGAAAAGACAACAAATCCATGGAAGAATATGAGGAAGACATGGAACTTGAGTTACTTATTTCAGTTGGAGCTCGGGTCATGCTTACATCAAACATATGGAATAATGTAGGACTCGTTAATGGTGCTCTTGGAGTTATAGAAAAAATTGTGTATAACCCTGGAATTTTACCTCCAAAACCACCTACATATGTTTTAGTACGATTTGATAATTATGTGGGAGTTCCATGGGATGATTCATTCCCTCAAACAGTTCCTATTACACATATTGAAAAAGGTAACATAAAACAACTTCCTTTGAAACTTGCTTGGGGCTTAACAATCCATAAGTCACAAGGATTGACATTGCAGAAAGCTACTATTAATATTGGGAAGCAAGAGAGACAGGGTATGATGTTTACTACAATATCTCGAGTTAAAGATTTGAACGATCTACGATTTCAACCTCCCTTTTCATATGACCGATATGAAAAGATGGCAAAAGTATCAGGCGTAGCTATAAGAAAAGCAGAAGAAGATAGATTGAGATTGATCACAATGTAAACTATTTGTAATTGATTACATTCTTATTATTCATGATTTCTATTAATCAAAATTGTTACATGGTTCTTTCCATTGAAAATTTTTATTTCATCATTTTTCATCATTTTACTTATTAATACTCTATATTTTCTTAATATACTAAGGTAACTAATTCATCTTAAAATAAAATGAAAAATGATCATATTACTTAGATATTCAACAAATTTTGTGTGACTTTGCACCACTGGAACCAGCCTAGATCCATCTTAACTCTAAATCTATTAAGCACCGAGAGGGATCAAATCTCTCGAGGTGCAAACCTTTCCTCAAGTTTTGCACTCAAAAAATAGGTTTGCACCTCGAGAGACTTGATCCCTCTCAGCGCTTAATAGATCCAGAGTTAAGATGGATCTAGAATAGTATATAATTAGATGTTGATTTCTAATCCTATTTGATATATTTTTATTTATTTACCATATCTCTAGAGAATATATATATATATATATATATATATATACCATACCTCTTGTTTATTTATATTTTTATTTATTTACCATACCTCCCTTTGAGTGTTCGTAAAACTCTTTATATTTTAAATTTATAGCGTTTATACATAACAATAATTAGATTGATTTTTAAACAGGGCTGACATTAAGTTATAAATGTTAAATGCTAAACATTACATTCACGTTTACGTTTTTACGTATCTACACCCATACTGAGCTTTAGAGTGCCTCTCGGCACAATAACAAAGTAATATTTTTTTATCTATTTATTAAATTGTTACATTCATTGGTTATTGAGCCTAGAGGCTCATTCTACAACCCAGTATGAAGGGGGTGGTGTAAGTCTGTCCGTTCCCCTTTAAAATAAAAATAAAAATTTATAATTATGTTCTAAATAGAAAAAAAAATGTTCATTATAATAAAAAATTGAATATGTTCTAAATTAATTAGAAGTAAAAAAATGTATGAGTAAGATGTTAAAATCTTATACTTTTCAAAAAATATTTAAATAAAGTATTTGAAGATCTATGTTAACTAATTTATGTCCACATGAACTTCGTATATATCTATATATAGAAAAAAATTGTTTAAATAAAATATTTTAATATCAATTAATATTGACATATACTTAAAAATACATTCATAATAAAAAAACCATTTTAATTTGAGTCATAAAATGTTGTACATGTTAAGGCCTCACCTTCCCAACCATCAATATTATAAAGAAATATTGAACACTAAGACTCAAAATGCAATATTATTTTTTTTCCAAATCCCAAGACAAGCCCAAAGCCAACGTCTCACTTAAACCCCAAAGCCAAACTACCAAATGGAAACCATCACTTGATCCTCAAGCTCAAAAATCATATATGTGGTTGGATGGAGCCACCATTTGAAACGTTGGACATATTACACTCATTACACAATGTTAGTCGGGAAATCCCTAACAATATGATTCATTGTGGAAGTCTCCAATCACTCATAAAGAAAGAGTTGTTAGTGGGATGAATAAATATCAAACTTTACGAGCCACAATTTCCAACAAGTTAAATGTTACTTCTGTTGCAATTAAATGTGTTCAAGAGTGACTGATTTTAGTTTATTTTAAATAACATGCTTATGGATTCTTTACTTTAAAGGAGAATTCAGCTTCTATAAGAGTGGTATCCAATAATTATGAATTAATATGTAATCTGACATTACAACAATTCACTTACCCAAATTTGAATTTATCATCATGAATTTTTAACTCAATGGGATTATCACACATATTCATTAAGACATTCGAGAAACATCTTTGTTACAAATCCTAATTTCACTTAGGCATTTTTGACAGACAAATCATAAATGTAAATAGCTACAACCATTGAAGTATTATGAGAAACAATTTGCAAGCATACAATATACAACCATTGAGGCATTTTGTCAAACACTTGGCGGCCATCATCTCTTAAGACAATTTTGACAACAATTAGCAACATGAATATAAGATTATTACTCAACCTATTTAATTCATAAAATTCATAAATTAAAACTCCAAATATTCGCATATTAAAACAAAAATTAAATCATCTTAATCCTTCACCAAAAACTCGACAACAAAGACACACAATTGGCAGCAGTAATTTGCAAAATCACCCAGATTTACGACATGGATTCTGAAAAGTGGTTTTTGGAATCAAATGGGGGGTTACAGGGCCATATGGCACGGATACCCCCAGATGTTGGGCTGCATCATATCCAAAACGACCAGGGATGTGATTCTTTAACACAACAAAATTTAGATCCTTAATGTCTCATTTACCACTTTTGTCAAACACACGGAATACAAACTTTCATCTACAACTCTATGTGAGGAAATACAACCGAGAGCTATATTTTAATATCAGTTAATATTGACATACACTTAAAAATATATTAATAATAATTAAAACCATTTAATTTGAGTCATAAAATGTTGTACATGTTAAGGTCCCACCTTACCAACCATTAGTATTATAGAGAAATATTGAACATTAAGACTCAAATGTGATATATATATATATATTTCCAAATCCCAAGATAAGCCCAAAGCCAACGTCTCACTCAAACTCCAAAGCCATACTACCAAACGGAAACCATCACTTGATCATCAAGCTCAAAAATCATATTTAAAATAAAGAGTCGTTAGTGGGATGAATAAATATCAAACTTTACGAGACACAATTTCCAACAAGTTAATTGTTACTTCTGTTGGAATTAAATGTGTTCAAGAGTGACTGATTTTATTTTATTTTAAATAACATGCTTATGAATTCTTTACTTAAAAGGAGAATTCAACTTCTATAGGAGTGATATCCAATAATTATGAATTCATATGTAATCTGACATTATAACAATTCACTTACCCAAATTTGAATTTATTAGCATGAATTTTTAACTCAATGGAATTATCACGCATATTCATTAAGGCATTCCAGAAGCATCTTGGTTACAAATCATAATTTCACTTAGGCATTTTTGATAGACAATTCATAAATGTAAATAGCTACAACCATTGAAGCATTATGACAAACAATTTGCAAGCATACAATATACAATCATTGAGGCATTTTTTCAAACACTTGGCGGCCATCATCTCTTAAGACAATTTTGACAACAATTAGCAACATGAATATGATATTATTACTCAACCTATTTAACTAATAAAATTCATAAATTAAAACTTCAAATATTGGCATATTAAAACTGAAATTATACCATCTTAATCCTTCACCAAAAACTGGAGAACAAACACACACAATTGGCAGCAGTAATTTGAAAAATCGCCCAGATTTACAATCTAGATTTTGAAAAGTGGTTTTTTTGGAATCAAATGGGGGGCTACATGCTCATATGGCACGGATACCCCTGATGTTGGGATGAATCATGTCCAAAACTCTCAGGGATGTGATTCTTTAACACAACAAAATTTAGATCCTTAAAGTCTCATTTACCACTTTTGTCAAACACATGGAATGCAAACTTTCATCTATAACTCTACATGAGGAAAGACAACTGAGAGTTATATTTTAATATCAATTAATATTGACATATACTTAAAAATATATTAATAATAAAAAAAAACTATTTTAATTTGAGTAATAAAATGTTGTACATGTTAAGGTCCCACCTTACCAACCATTAGTATTATAGAGAAATATTGAACACTAAGACTCAAAATGCGTTATCTATATATATATATATATCTATTTTTTTTTTTTTTTTCCAAATCCTGAGACAAGCCCAAAGCTAATGTCTCACTCAAACCCCAAAGCCAAACTACCAAACGGAAACCATCACTTGATCCTCAAGCTCAAAAATCATATTTAAAATAAAGAGTCGTTAGTGGGATGAATAAATATCAAACTTTACGAGCCACAATTTCCAACAAGTTAATTGTTACTTCTGTTGCAATTAAATGTGTTCAAGAGTGACTGATTAATTTTATTTTAAATAACATGCTTATGAATTCTTTACTTAAAAGGAGAATTCAACTTCTATAGGAGTGGTAACCAATAATTATGAATTCATATGTAATCTGACATTACAACAATTCACTTACCCAAATTTGTCTTTACTAGCATGAATTTTTAACTCAATGGGATTATCACGCATATTCATTAAGACATTCCAAAAACGTCTTGGTTACAAACCCTAATTTCGCTTAGGCATTTTTGATAGACAATTCATAAATGTAAATAGCTACAACCATTGAAGTATTATGACAAACAATTTGCAAGCATACAATATACAATCATTGAGGCATTTTGTCAAACACTTGGCGGCCATCATCTCTTAAGACAATTTTGACAACAATTAGCAACATGAATATAAGATTATTACTCAACCTATTTAACTCATAAAATTCATAAATTAAAACTTCAAGTATTGGCATATTAAAACATAAATTAAATCATCTTAATCCTTCACCAAAAACTCGAGAACATACACATAGTTGGCAACAGTAATTTGCAAAATCACCCAGATTTACGATCTGGAATATGAAAAGTGGTTTTTTAGAATCAAAAGGGGTTACAGGACCATTTGGCACGGATACCCCCGGATGTTGCGCTGAATCATATCCAAAACTTCCAGGGATGCGATTATTTAACACAACAAAATTTAGATCCTTAATGTCTCATTTACCACTTTTGTCAAACACATGGAATACAAACTTTCATCTACAACTCTACATGAGGAAAGACAACTGAGAGCTATGCTACTAAGATATGTTAATTCAATTCACACATTTCTAAATCCACCATATGAGTTCTTGAAACATTTTACAACTGCAAGCTAATTCCTTTGACATAATTTGACAAATTTATTGCAGCCATTGCTACAATTTGGCAAACACATGGCAACCATGAATGCTACAACCATTAAGGCTTTCTGTCAAAATTCTAATAGTACTATACCAAAAATTTGAATCACAAAACATTGAAATATTGATAAGAATAGCAAACATAAGCCATAACTGAAATTTACCTCAAACTTACCTCAAGCCTTTGATCTTCCAAACCATATTTTAATTGCCATTATTTTTGCATTTTCTTTTAAGAGTTGATTTTGCAATTCCTCCAGGTATATTTTGGGTGCATGCCCATTTTCTTACTTCTCTTGCAAGCTGCAAGTTAGCACTTATTCATGCATAAGTAAATTGATATCATTACTCAATCAGGGATTTTGTCAAACACTTTGCAAACATAACCTGAAATCTTTTCTAAAATGCATCTAATTATCTATTTCAATTAAAACAACACAAAACCATAGTCATGAAACTCTTACCCAACCTCTTTCGTGATTCTTCATTATAATTACATTTAGCAATATTTGACTTTCCTTTCTCAAATGCTACAATACCAAGGTTAGTACCATAAACTACACCAATAATAATTCCAATCTTGAGATCTAAACATCCATACATATAGACTGCTCTTAGTCTTCATTTTCAACTAGCCAATAAGATTTTAGATAACATAAGCTTAAACCAAAATTAGATGCTTACAACAATTTAAATTTCTACTTTTTCTTTTATGCTAATGCTATACTACAATTTTAGAATAATTAAAATTATACCTGATAAGATATTCAACTCCAATAGTTGAGAATATGATCCATCTCTGATTCTTTAACCAACTCATTTGAACCATCCGATTTTCCTCCCAACCATATCCAGGAAGAACTTCTCCCCCTGGAACCCTTGAGTTGTATAAGCTCACAAGTAGTACCAAAATATATTAGTAGAGAGATATACAAGGAAAGATGAGGAAGATAAGTTTCACTTCCTCCCAGTACTTCTCATGGTCAGCTCCACCAGGTAGAGTTACTTAATAATTTAGTTTAGGAATTTCAAATTCATTTCGAAAGCAATTGGCTACTCTCCAAGTATCTCCCTCTCATAATATTTTTTTTCTTTTTTCTTTTTTTAAATCTCTCCAACTCCTGGTATCACAATGCACCTTCCTCCCAAGTAAGAATACATGAGACACATATATAGGAGGAGTAATATGCATGCCTTGTATTCCATTTAGAGGAGTGTAACTCATGCCATTAACAAGAGGTATGCATGCCTTAGTTAAGGGGAGTGTAACATATGCATTAAAGAGAGCATAAGAGGAATCTTTTATGACATGTCTTTAATGAGTGTAAGATGAATATGTCATTCTTTGATGAGTGCATAAAAGAGAGTGTAATGTATTATTAAGAGAGAGAGAGAGTTACATAGAGCCATGAGAATCATCGAGGAGAGAAGTGTGAATTGATTAAGGAGATGAAGATGACTTATAATTCCATTTTTAATAATAATATCATAGTTTCATAAATAATAATAATAATAATATTGAGGATTAAGTCGAGATTGAACTATTAGGATTGATTAATGATAAGTGGTTTTCCTTCAACTACACTTAATTACCAATTTATGCAAGGTGAATTACTATTTTTGGAAAGTCATACTTGAGACGATAGACATGACTTTCTATTTTTAGAAATTCACTCCAGAATTGTCAGAAATGTGATTTTATTAAGGAAAATCGTCCCCGAGTTGCCCATGAGTGGTATTTTTCTTCCGGAGAATAGGGATTCCACATGGCTATCACATGCATCTTCATGCCTTAGTAGATTGAGGACTCTGCGCCCTGATCTACCCCAATGATCCAAGATTCCACATCTTGATCATTTAAATATTCAGGACTCTGCACCCTAATCCTTTTATTATAGATCCAAGACTCCTCTTTATCTTTCATGGCTTTAGGACTCCACGCCCTAATTTCCATGGTTTCTCATCTACTCTGCTTTGAAACTTCGCGCTTCACCTTCAGGTACTGATTGTGAGCTCATACCCACCTAATGGTCTGTTGGTAAGGTCTTGTTCCAAGACCAAGAATTGTGCATGATTTCCATAGTCATTTTGGTTTTGAATAAATGACTTCCACAATCATTTATAATTTGAACATCCTTGTTGGAAAATAATCACGTCCCATGCCACATCCTACTTAGTACAAGATTGAGCATATATAATCATACAGATCATGTATCATTACTTCCACATGACTTCTACAATCATTTATAATTTGAGCATCCCTGCTTGCAAATAACTAGGCCCCCTGCCACATCTTGCTTAGTACAAGATTAAGCATATATAATCATACAAATCATGTATCATCCATAAATCATAATTAACCATATGTTCCACATAACCATGATCACCCACGGATCTATGTGTCTCAATATTGGATCACCATCCATGTCATACACCTATGTCCAAACTAGGATACCGAAAGAGAAAACATTGATGATATGCACTTAACCAAAATCAGTCTTACCAACGTCATTCTTTATCATAAGCATGTAGCAAGCGTGTGACCTAAACCAAGTCTATAGCATACAAGAATATACATAAGTCTAACATGCATAATCTTTATATCACTACATCAAAATCATCATCTCCAAGTGTCATCAAAGTTATCTCACCAAGAAGGAGCACTACATACTCACCCTCTTGGGCTAAACTTGCCCCGAAGTTTTTCCTACAGTCATAAGATACTTAGTTCTTTTCGATTCTCTTATCAATAAGGTGTTAATATTAAGTATATTTATTTAATTTATTTTTCTTCATGCCAATCCATACTTTAATGTTTGCTAAATTGGAAGCAACTCCATGAAAACCAAAACATACCATTCTTAATGAGGTAGAAAATATATCCATGCCATATTTGATATAAAATGCCAAAGATTTCTATATCAAAACCAGACATAGAATTTATAGTACCATATCCAAATACTATTTTATGTAATTGATATGACGTCTACTTAAGTTATCTAAAATATTTTGATATTCTACATGTTTTTCTTTCTCATAGTCTGCATGAATCATACATGTGTCATCTTCTTGGTTTTATAGTATGTTGAGCTTTCCAAGCTATAAATAGCTCATACATTGGTTGTATACACAACATGATGGTCCATCCCATCTCACAATCAAATTTGCATACAAGAAGCATAAAATCATCCACATGCAATTGCCAATGAAACTACACAATAAAACATGATGTCATATATAAGATCCACTCTTACATCCCACTTGATTTATGTCTTCTCAATCCAAGTTTCCCCTTTCCACTCCATAATACATCCTTGCAATCAAAATATTTAGGATCTACCTATAGCTTTTACTAAATGTTTACTCTTTAGGAAAAATCACAATTTGAGGTTCAATATGCCATTTTTCTTTTTCTTTTTTTTTTTACTAACAAGCTAAGGTTCCATACAATCCTCATTGACCCACTTATGTATTATAGACCATTCCTTTAGTTCCCATAATATTCATTATTATTCACTTCTCTTACTTGAGAATCAATTATGAATGATTATATTAGAATATCTTCATTCTGAAACCAAATTAAGGATTTTTTTTGAAAGCAGCTTGTAATCAAGAACAACTCCCGTAATTATGCAAATACGGTTGAATCTACCTTGATAACTGTAAGTCAATTTATTTTCCAACTATAAAATCACTCATGATTTCTATTCATTAATTAATCAATTCATTTGGTTTTGGGTCTTATTCCTTACTATTAATACATATGCAAAAACAAGCTATGAAAACCATACATTTCTTAAACACATGAAGAATCTTGTTGAATTTAAATAAGATTTAGACTATCACAAGGGAATTTCTAGCCTAAAGTCGAGCCTTTTTTTTTTTAAGGAGAATTACCACCCTCTCAAAAGATTATAACCTTTTTTAGGACTAATAACTACTCATACAACTATACATCCAAGCACAAATTACTAATTCCAATAATCTCTTCCATTCCACATACAATACAATCATCTTAGGTTTTTAAATCATGCAACAATTCCAAAGCATCAAAATGTGATCTCACTCTCCTTCAATTTCTCCCTAAAAAAATGACACAAACACATATTCTTGTAAAACAAGAACTTAAATAAGGTTTTCATTAATCACATACCTTTTTCCTTTAAGTTCAAATAAAACAAAGTTCTCACCACGAAACATGTTTATCTTATAAACATTTTATTCTCTTAACAATTTACAAGTTAGTCAAATTTCAAGAAAGAAGTTTGTCAAGTTCATAAACAATATGAATTTTGACTCGATCGCCTAACTAACAATAGTTTAGAGTAGTTCATGAGTTCAATCCTCATAATTTCTCTAACTAATTTAGTTTAGATATAATTAAACCAATATGCAATTGATAAAATCATTAAGGTGACTATTAAATGGGTTTCCTAGATCTAGTTTATCTTAAGCCAATAGAAAAGATATTTCATCAAATTATCACAATAATCTTTTTCTACATTTCAAGAATTTGAAAATCAATTTAATTCTACTTAAATCCAACACATACAAAAGAATTACAATACTAGAGGATAGATACCTAGTTCACACTTGACTACATATATCAAAATCAATTATTCCAAACATCCTAAACCACCTAATGGTGTTCACTATACCAATATTGGTATCTTCATTTGTAATAATATGAAAATAATGGATTTAAATCTCAAACAAATTCATGTTACGAACCTCTATCCATTTAACTTTAATTACTCATAATCAATCCTCCTTAATCATGTCTATGATATTTCAACAAAATAATTTGTTCATTCTAGCCAAAAGAATTATTTAGCTCATAGATATATGTTAGTATGAATTCCACACCCATAACTTACCTGATAGATATATGATAGTATGGATTCCACACCCATACATTAGCTCATAGATATAAGATAGTATGGATTCCACACCCATACATAACTTAATGAAAACATAACCTTCAAGTGTTCCTTAAAATGGCTTCCACAACCCTACATGCAGCAGTCATTTAAGCCTTTTGTTTATTAGGAAGGTCATACCACAACCCGATATTTGAGTGATTTCAAGTTATTTGATGCATAATGTCAACCCAAACTACACAAAATTGTGTCAAGGAAATCATAGGAATTCCATTCTCGATCGTTAAGAATGTATTCCCAAATCATGTTTTAACACATCAAATTAATGCACATACATTAATTGTGAATCTACATTCACAGTTAAAAGTGACATCCTTCAAGGTCGCTTTTGTTAAGTTTCCATTAATGTAGATAAGAAAAGAGTCAAAATTAACATGATGAACTCTATCATCACGTTAATTGAATCTCAGCTTTACACTTGTTACACATTCCCAAAGCATACACACCAAGGTCATCATACTATAGTTTCGATTAGGCAAAATAATTTCTTGGTAGATACAATTTCAGCTAGTAAAGATGGCTAGTAGGTCCATATCACATTGATAATGATGCATTAAACATATATGCAACCATGCATGCACTCCAAATATCTCACTCACCCATTGGAAATCAAGCCATTCACATGCTTGGGTTAAACCCCCTTTGGGATTCGAAACGTCGACAAGATGCTCGTAATAATGTGGATGATCTGAATAAAAAATATCCAAATTAACCCCAACTTCTCAAGCTCATCCTTTCCCAACATGTATTTAAGTCCTTTAAGGTATTTCCAATAATTTTTCTTAACAAAAATATAAAGGAATATAAGAAAGCATTTTTTTCTTTCACGAGTTTCTAAATGACATAACAATTATTATATCCCTTATGCAACCAATATGCTTCCAAGTCAACATACACAATAATTTAGCATGCATGCAAAATCAATATTCATACATCATTAACCTATAAGCAAGCACGTTGGCCCATTAGGTCCTGGTGTTGTAGCTAGCTCTGATACCATATGTAAGGTCCCACCTTACCAACCATCAATATTATAGAGAAATATTGAACACTAAGACTCAAAATGTGATATTTTTGTTTGTTTGTTTTTGTTTCCAAATCCCAAGACAAGCCCAAAGCTAACGTCTCACTCAAACCCCAAAGCCAAACTACCAAACGGAAACCATCACTTGATCCTCAAGCTTAAAAAAATATATTTAAAAGAATGAGTAGTTAGTGGGATGAATAAATATCAAACTTTACGAGCCACAATTTCCAACAAGCTAATTGTTACTCCTGTTGCAATTAAATGTGTTCAAGAGTGAATGATTTGATTTGATTTAGGAGAATTCAGATTCGATAGGAGTGATATCCAATAATTATGAATTCATATGTCATCTGACATTACAAAAATTCACTTACCCAAATTTGACTTTATCAGCATGAATTTTTAACTCAATGAGATTATCACGGATATTCATTAAGACATTCTAGAAACATCTTGGTTACAAATCCTAATTTCACTTAGGCATTTTTGATAGACAATTCATAAATGTAAATAGCTATAACCATTGACGCATTATGACAAACAATTTGTAAGCAGACAATATACAACCATTGAGGCATTTTGTCAAACACTTGGCAACCATCATGTCTTAAGACAATTTTGACAACAATTAGCAACATGAATATAAGATTATTACTCAACCTATTTAACTCATAAAATTCATAAATTAAAACTTCAAATATTGACATATTACAACAGAAACTAAATCATCTTAATCCTTCACCAAAAACTCAAGAACATACACACAAAGTTGGTAGCAGTAATTAACAAAATCGCCCAGATTTACGATCTGGATTATGGAAGGTGGTTTTTTAGAATCAAATGGGGGGTTACGGGTCCAAACGGCAAGGATACCCCCGGATGTTGGGCTGAATCATATCCAAACTGCCCAGGGATGTGATTCTTTAACACAACAAAATTTAGATCCTTAATGTCTCATTTACCACTTTTGTCAAACACATGGAATACAAACTTTTATCTACAACTCTACATGAGGAAAGACAACCTAGAGTTATGCTACTAAGATATGTTAATTGAATTCACACATTTCTAAATCCACCATATGAGTTATTGAAACATTTTACAACCCGCAAGCTAATTCCTTTGACATAATTTGACAAGCTTATTGCAGCCATTGCTACAATTTGAAAAACACATGGCAACCCTGAATGCTACATCCATTTAGGCTTTCTGTCAAAATTCTAATAGTACTACAACAAAATCTTGAATCACAAAACATTGAATTATTGATAAGAATATCAAACATAATCCTTAACTCAAATTTACTTCAAACCTACCTTAATCCTTTGATCTTCCAAACCATATTTTAGCTACCATTATTTTTGCATTTTCTTTTAAGGGTTGATTCCGTAATTCCTCCAGGTATATTTTGGGTGCATGCCCATTTTCTTACTTCTCTTGCAAGCTACAAGTTAGCACTTATTCATGCATAAATAAATTGATAGCATTAATCATTTAGGGATTTTGTCAAACACTTTGCAAACATACCCTGAAATATTTTCTAAAATGCATCTAATTACCTATTTCAATTAAAACAACACAAAACCATAAGTCATGAAAGTCTTACCAAACCTATTTCGCAATTCTTCATTATAATTAATTTAGCGATATTTGGTTTTCCTTTCCCAAATGCTACAATACAAGGTTAGTACCATAAACTACACCAATAATAATTCCAAACTTGAGATCTAAACATCCATACATATAGACTGCTCTTAGTCTTCATTTTCAACTAGCCAATAAGATTTTAGATAACATAAGCTTAAACCAAAATTAGATGCTTACAACAATTTAAATTTAAATTTTTTATTTTATGCTAATGCTATACCACAGTTTTAGAATAATTAAAATTATACCTGATAAGATATTCAACTCCAATCGCTGATAATATGATCCATGTCTGATTCTTTAACCAACTCATTTGAACCATTCGGTTTTCCTCCCAACCATATCCAAGAAGAACTTCTTCCCTTGGAACCCATGAGTTCTATAAGCTCATAAGAAGTACCAAAATATAGTAGTAGAGAGATATACAAGGAAAGTCGAGGAAGATAAATTTCACTTTCTCCCATTACCAGTCATGGTAAGCTCCACTAGGTAGAGCTACTTAGTAATTTAGTTTAGGAATTTCAAACTCATTTCGAAAGCAATTGACTACTCTCCAAGTATCTCCCTCTCATATATATATATATATATATATATATATATATATATATATATATTTTTTTTTTTTTTTTCCAACTCTTGGTATCATAATGCACCTCCTTCCCAAGTGAGAATACATGAGACACATATATAGGAGGAGCAACCAATTCTTGTCATAAAGGAGGAGTATTATGCATGCCTTTTACTCCATTTAGAGGAGTGTAACTCGTGCCATTAACGAGAGGTATGCATGCCTTAGTTAAGGAGAGTGTAACATATGCATTAAAGACAATGTAAGAGGAATCTTTTATGACATGTCTTTAATGAGTGTAAGAGGAATATGCCATTCTTTGATGAGTGCATAAAAGAGAGTGCGATGTATTATTAAAAGAGAGAGAGAGTTACATAGAGCCATGAGAATCATCAAGGAGAGAGGTGTGAAGTGATTGAGGAGATGAAGATGACTTATAATTCCCTGTTTTAATAATAATATCATAGTCCCATAAAAGATAACAATAATAATAATAATATTGAGGATTAAGTCGAGATTGAAATATTAGGATTGATTAATGATAAGTTAAGTGATTTTCCTTCAATTACACTTAATTACAATTTATGCAAGGTGATTTACTATTTTTGGAAAGTCATACTTGATATGTTAGACATGACTCTCTATTTTTAGAAAGTCACTCCAGAATTGTCAGAAATGCTATTTTATTAAGGAAATTCATCCCCGAGCTGCCCATGAGTGATATTTTTATTCCAAAGAATAGTGATTCCACATGCTTATCGCATGCCTCTTCATGCCTTAGTAGATTGAGGACTCTGCGCCCTGATCTACTCCAAGGATCCAAGATTTCACATCTTGATCATTTAAATATTCAAGACTCTCCACCCTAATCCTTTTATTATAGATCCAAGACTCCACATCTTTATCTTTCATGGCTTTAGGACTCTGCACCCTAATTTCCAGGGCTTCTCATAAACTCTGCTTTGAAACTCTATGCTTCACCTTAAGGTATTAATTATGTGCTCATACCCACCTAATGGTTCGTTGATAAGGTCTTGTTCCAAGACCAAGAATTGTGCATGACTTTCGTAGTCATTTTGGTTTTGAAGAAATGACTTCCACAATCATTTATAATTTGAGCATCCTTGTTTGCAAATAACCATGTCCCCTGCCACATCCTCCTCAATACAATATTGAGCATATATAATCATACAAATCATGTATCATTACTTCCACATGACTTCTACAATCATTTATAAATTGAGCATCCATGTTTGCAAATAACCAGGCCCCTTGCCACATCTTGCTCAATACAAGATTAAGCATATATAATCATACAAATCATGCATCATCCATAAATCACAAGTAACCATATGTTCCACATAACCATGATCATCCATGGATCTATGTGTCTCAATACTAGATCACCATCCATGTCATACACCTATGTCCAAACTAAGATACCAAAAGAGAAAACATCGATAATATGCACTTAACCAAAATTAATCTTTATCATAAACATGTAGCAACCGTGTGACCTAAACCAGGTCTATAACATACAAACATGTACACAAGTCTAACATTGTATGTTATAGACCTGGTTTAGGTCACATGGTTGCTACATGTTTATGATAAAGACTGATTTTGGTATGTTAGACTTATGTATATTTTTATATGATATAGACCTGGTTTAGGTCACACTGTTGCTACATGTTTATGATAAAGACTGATTTTGGTTAAGTGCATATTATCGATGTTTTCTCTTTTGGTATCTTAGTTTGGACATAGGTGTATGACATGGATGGGGATCCAGTATTGAGACACTTAGATCCATGGATGATCATGGTTATGTGGAACATATGGTTAATTATGATTTATGTATGATACATGATTTGTATGATTATATATGCTTAATCTTGTACTGAGCAAGATGTGGCAGGGGGCCTGGTTATTTGCAAATAGGGATGCTCAAATTATAAATGATTGTAGAAGTCACGTGGAAGTAGTGATACATGATTTGTATGATTATATATGCTCAATCTTGTATTGAGAAGGATGTGGCAGGGGACGTGGTTATTTTCAAACAAGGATGTTCAAATTATAAATGACTGTGGAAGTCATTTCTTCAAAACCAAAATGACTGCGGAAGTCATGCACAATTCTTGGTCTTGGAACAAGACCTTACCAACAAACCATCAGATGGGTATGAGCTCACAATTAGTACCTTAAGGTGAAGCACAGGGTTTCAAAGCAGAGTATATGAGAAGCCATGGAAATTAGGACGCGGATTTTGATGTAGTGATATAAAGATTATGCATGTTAGACTTATGTATATGTTTGTATACTATGATAGACCTGGTTATGTTTGAAGCGATTTTGATGTAGTGATATAAATATTATGTAATTTAGACTTATGTATATGTTTGTATGCTATAGACTTGGTTTAGGTCACACACACACACACACACACACACACACATATATAACACTGAAAAATACAATTTAGACAATGAAAAATAACACATTGTATTTTGCACTTGAAGAAATTTGATCCCTCTCGGCTCATGTTAGATACATACTTAAGATGGATCTATGTTGGTATATATGGGCACAAAAATGAAGTAGAATGACTAATAAGACTTGGTCTAGGTGGGAATAATGCCAAAAAAAATGTAAATGAAAGAAGTTGAATCTCTTCTTTTTTGGGGGAGCAAGTAAATTTTCTTAACATGGTTATTTCAGGGATATTTTCAATTATGGATATATAAGGAAAACAATCATCAATAACTAAAATTAATTATATCGTTAACTATTTATGATGGAGAAGAAAAATAATTATTGATGACTAAAATATTGTTTTAATCAAATGAATATGATAAGCCTAATTATTTGGACAATTCCTCTCGAAATATTAAAGTACACAGAGAATATGGGTTAGCTATAAAATTGTCTTAACAAGAGGCCACAGGTGCATGGTGGAGTCATTTATGATCTAGGAGGAAATGTTGGAAATTCTTTCTCTTAGAACCTTAACATAACCACCAAAAATCAAGCTAAAGCCTACACTTTACTACTAGGCATCAAAATTGCCTTCTCCCTCAACATCTTGAATTTAAATATCATAGGAAACTGCAAAAACACTATGCATCATGTGTTTATGCACTTCCTCCAACTGATAATTGAAATATACTTTCCTCTGGATCTGCTTACTCCTTCCTCCCTTTTCCAAAATTCCCTTCTTTCACACTCCTTGATCCAATAACTCATTTGTGAATTTGCAAGCAAATAAGGGCCTTCTAGGAAATGTTGGGTGCAAGTCATCAATAAGCAACACTCCATACATCATGTTCCATGTTATGACTCACATTAAATCACTTCCACCAACCTATGAAACGAGTGTCCAAGAGTCATTATGTCAATCTAATGTAAAGGTCATCCTCTCCATCACCATATATATCTTCATTATTGCTCTCCATCATAAATTCCCTCGTGTAACTCCCCAATTCGAGGTGGGATTTTACACAAAGCTCTAGTTATGGTTATGTGGTCAAATCATGGCATGTTGTGGTCTCTGGCTTGACTGGTAAAGGTTGTTACCAACTAAAACTTTAGTCCTTCAGGGTCTCTATTCTCCTATAAATTCTTGTTGTCGCCTCCCCTGTCTCTTATTCCCTCTATGCCCCCACCTTCCTCTCCTTGCCAATACTTTATTCTTCTTTGGTTAACATCTCTATCATGACCTTCCGTATCCTTTTTATTTTCAAGTCTACTTTAACTAGTTGGGTGGAGATATTATTGATCTTCACTCCTCCTCACTCACCCAACATATTCAATTGGACAACCCCATGGCCCCGTTGGAAACAATGATGGATTTGTTGGTTCAACATCAAAAGTTTATTCACCAATTATTGGATAAAATTCGCACAACCAGGAGCTAGTTGTTGGACATCAATGCAACTTAACATCGTAATTTCATGTGGATTTATTCCTATAGAAATTTTGGTTCATCTTCTCCACCTAAGGTGAATTCTACTCTTCCATACCTCAATGAAGTAGCTCTTGGAAACTTTTCTACAACTTTAGACTCCATTGGTCCTCCTCCCTCCACAAGTTTAACTTAATGTTTTACTTTTGTATCAATGTTCTTGGAGTATATCTTCAAGTTTGCATTGTTAGGTTTTTTATTGAACTTCAATATATCTACATTTTAGAATTGCTTAATGTATTTTTAGAGCCCACTATTACTATATGGCTCCTTTTGAAGGTTATACTTGATTATGTACGCTTGTAGCATCCACCAGGATGAATTGTTACCAACTTGATACAAATATTCTAGTTTTTGTGAAAATAAAATATTGTTTCACCTTGCTTCCTCATCATTTGAATTGTCATCTTCGATTTATAAAGTGTATTTCATCCTCACTTTTCTATCAACTATTGTAGTAGCTCCTATAATGTCCTTGATTGCTTGAGCACAAAGTTATCATACCCACTTTTCTAAGTGTCTCCTTTAGGCTAGCATGAGGGGAAAAATACTAAGGAGGCTAAGGAGTTTTTCCCAAATCACTTTGATATTAGTATTATTATTAATAAAAAGGGGAAAAATTATTATTAATAAAAATGGGCAAAAGTAACTTGGAGGAAATAAGTGACTTCATCAATAAAATGTTAAAACGAAGAGTTCTAGAAGATTGGAGATCCAAAAAAGTCTTTTAAAAAGGGAAAGAAGGCCATTCCTCATTCATTCTATCTAGTGATTATTTCTTGTTATTGGATTTGGGCTCAAGCAAGTCTAGCTTGAGGTTTCAAGCGAAATTCTCAAACTAGTTTTGGTGAACATCAATTGCCACCCTGACTAGTACCCAGTCGATTTCAGTGGATATTAATTGCCACCCTAGTTGGCCATTATGGGGAAATTATCTAGATTTCCCATTTGTGTTTAATTTTCAGGTGATTTTCATCTATTTCTCAAGTGTCGAAGTGATATCAATATGTCGGAGATAGAGTATTATTGCCAGAATCGAGTTTATCTTCAAGAGGTCAAGGTTTGATTACTTGATTATTTGAGGTTGATTTCAGAGTTGTGGAGGCTGAGTAATATTTTTCCTTAAGGAGTTTGAGTTCCAGATTTTTTTGGGGGTTGAGTTACATCTATTCCTGAAGTCCAAGTGCATAATTTCTTTAGAGGTCGAGTGCCTATTCTCTTCAGAAGCCAAGTCTATTTTGATCTAGGAGGACGAATTGTTGAGTTTCTTATGTACCCAATTAAAAGAAACAAAAGGAGAAAAACAAACACAACCCATACCATACATACATTAATACTTAGTAAACCATGTAGAGTAGGTTTCCAGCCTTCCCACAAATGTTGCTTGTAAAATTATCGCTAATCCGAGCATAATTAGGGAGTTAACTAGTTGCATATTCAAATTTATGCATGTTGATAACTTTAAGAATGTGATGAAGGAACATACATATTATCATATAAATTTCTCAATATTGAGTTTGAAATTTGATGCTACAATCCATGTGAAGGATTAAGTGACTATCACATGTCTTTGTACTTGCAATTAAGGATCAATTAATTGGATGTTTTAGTGATGTCATTGACATTAAGGACCCTAACTTTTAAAGTTGAATCCGTATTATCAAATCGACTTACTTCATAGATGTTTTCCCACAAGATATGGTAGAATAAGATTTTAATGAAATCATCTACTTCTCGCTTAGCTCTAGCTATGATAGATTTTAGAGAATTAATAGCTAATGCAAAGTTTAGAGTCATATAACTTATGACTACCTTCGAATCACCCACCATAACCAATGATTAGATAACAAAGCCATTTTCTTTTCACAATCGTTGAAATAGAGCATAAGCTTATGCTTGATTTTGGATGAAATACCAAGTCTTACGTGAAAGATGTTTCAATTATTCCAATGAGGTCAACGATGACCACCCCACCCCCATCACCCAACCTTTTGTTCTTCATCATCTATATTGTTTTTAATTTTATTTTGGCATTGAATCATATAAGAGTGTATGTGATAATAAACAATTATTTGGAAAATGCAAATATGCAAACAAAAATAATAAACAATTATATGCATTTTTATTTTTCAATGTCATAAGCAATGTAATAGAAACATAAACAAATTTAGTAACACTTACCTTTTTTCTTCCTTTTGTTTATAATCTTGATGGACTTTTTAATGTATTCTAGACTAAAAAATTAGTTTACTGTGGGATCAAATTTGTGGGGAGGTACAATGGAAAATATTGGATAATAACTTTTACAAATGAAGTATATTTTGTATGTATCTCCTAAAGTATATGTCATGTTCCTTATTCCAGGCATTGGGAAATGATAATATCTCATTAGCAAAGATCACAAGGAGAGGTCAATCAGATCTCTTGCAAGGGCATAATGTTGGGGTAGCTATTATCATCCATTCCGATATCTTATTGGAGTTTTAACAGGTTCTCATAACCATATTTGGAATGTATTTCCAGATCCATATTTAATATAATAAGGTCGAATTTCTAACAAGTATTATCTATGTTTTTCTTGATAATTTTTTGCACAGTTTCATGGCGTTATCTAAATCTTTGGCAAAATAATCTATGTAATTTTTCTAAAGAATTCCAAAGAGAATATTTATCGAAAATTAAAAATTAAAAAAAAAATAAAAAATAAAAAGAATATTACAGTGGTATCAGAGTTGGTTTTCTTGCTAGCTTGAGGGAATTAGCAGTGGAAGTTTTATCATTTGTTCCAAGAGCGTGAAATTTTGATGTAGGTTAAAACCCTTGTCTGGGTTAGAGCCCAGATTATGTAGAGGGTTAGTTTCAGTGGTCCGCGGTCCACCCTAGTTGATCTAGTGAGGAGCGGTTTTGGTATTGAAACATATACCCAGCCACTCAAAAGAGGAGGGATCAAATCAAATTCACTCATTGGGCTTAATATGGAGAATGTGAAGAGAGCTTAATTAGATCTCTCGCGGAGGTGTAACGTTGGAGGAGATATTATCAACCATTCAAATATATTGTTGGTGTTTTAACAAGTTCTGATCTAGATTTGGAATGTAATATCATATTCTAGTTAGTAAAATAAGTTTGAGTTTATGATAAATGTTGTATGTGTTTTTCTTGCTAAGTTTTTGCGAAAATGCCATGGTGTTATTTAACTTTGTGGTAAAAATTTTGTGTAATTTTTTTAAAGAATTCTCAAGAGAATATTTATTGAACATCTTAGAAAATAATTAAAAAGAATATTAATGTACCTTTTCCAAGAACAAGAGACTGGAAATAATTAATTTAATTATTTAATGTCATCTTAAAGGTGATAGTGAATAGTTCCGACAAAGAAAACATCTATGTTGTTTGCACAAGCATTACATTCTTTATAGTGGGCCTTTTTGCTTTTCTTTTCATTTGCCTTTGCGCTTGTAGAGCTAGCCAAGTAGGGTGAGCCCCCACAGGTGTACTCTTGACTCTCTCCCTTCATCCCCTAACACCTTCAAGTCCCAAGCTCAAGTTCAAGTTCCTAGAAAGAAGTCTCGGGGAGAGTGATAGTCGAGTAATATGAGTTCAAGCAACATATTTTGTAACAAGAATGGCGCATCGTATTAATTATAATTAGAATGCCCCCCATACTAACAACTCAAGTCAACTTCAAGATTCGACGAGGGACCCGATGAAGTGAAGAAGAAGGATGATGGAAAGGATAGTGGTTCCCCAACCCCTTAAGGATTTTTGGAGTGACCTTCCATTTCCTTATGGTTGGCAAGGATTGGTTACTCCAAGGCTCCAGAAAAAACGAGACTATTAAGTAACTTTGATTTAACTAAGAAATAAAACTCATAGTCACTTTAAAAAAGAAAAAGAAAAAAGAATGACTTGTGATATTTCAACAATCCATGATATTTGACCCATGGTATTTGGAAGGGGGAAAATTATAAAAAGGAAGATGAAATTTCATTAGGAGCATGATTGAGTATTTGATATATTGTTAATTATCCCAAGAGCTCTAGTAGCTTACAATGGGAGGGAGAAACCCTCGTTACATTTCCTGATTTCAGTGTTGAAATACACACCCTAGCTAGTGGCAAATGGTTTCAATGGTTGTAAAGCCACCTAGCTAGCCATTGTGATATTTGCAAATAAATTGAGTTGAATCCATCACGAGGTTGATATTGTCAAAGAAGGGGTTGAAATCATTGAGCAACAACAAATTAATTTACATTCTATGGTTTGAAACGTCGACTAATAACTAATTACGTGATTAATCCGAAAAACGGTCTAAAAAACAATATGGACAACAAAAGTTTGAAATCATAAATTAATATACAGGTGGGTGGAGGTTGAGTTCATTCCATTTTGAGGGGTTGAATTGTATATTTTTCGAGAACACAATTTTGGTGCTTTAGAAGGTTAAGTTGCCAAGGAGATCAAAAGTTTAAGGACCAACATTTTCACGAGTCATTTACCAAGTTCTATCTCCATAATTTTTATGTAATTTTCTCTCGAGAATCTATACATACAATTGTCAAAGAAACATCACTTATTTAATTTATGGGTTTTACACTATTTAATTTGCTGGCCATTTATGTTGTGTAAATGGGTAAATTTTTTATGGTATTTCAGATGAGATTCATGGTATAATTTTTTTGTAGAAAAGTCCCTAATATTTTAATGAAAAATAATAAAAGAGGATATTGCAATGGTATCATAGTCAGTTTTCCTGCCAATTTGAAGTGTTTATGAGAAAATGTTTCTAGACCAACAAGAGAAATTATTCGTAGGAATATTTCAAAAAATTGAAGATTGCACGAGAAAATGTGAAGAATATAATAGAAAAATTGCCAGAATATTTGAAGATTACAATAGTAAATGTGAAATAAGAATTGAAGAATCTAACAAGAATTCCACAAGAATGGTAAATCAAATTGAAGCATGGGCATCATAAGTGGCGGTGAAGGAAAAATAAAATTGTAGATCTGAAGTAGTAAAAGAAAAAGAAGATTGCGGATTTGAAGATGATGGAACTGAAGTTGAAGAGATATGTACAATCGCTGAAAAAAATTCCAATGCCCATGTTGCAAATACTAGTAAGACGAAGATTGAAGGGGAAGTCCATGATCAAAGTATCAAGGACAATCTGGGAGAAGTTGCACTCGAGGAAAATAAACAAGATGCAAGAGAGACAACTCTTGCTGTTTCAAAGATCGAAGGTGAAAACCATGGTCAAACTACCAAGGACAAATTCAGAGAGGTTGCACCTATTGAAGAAAAATATAGGGAAAACCTTGACAGTGATGGTGGGATCAGTTATTTAAGGACAATACAACATATATATGTTCGAGCATTCTACAAGCACACTTGGAATCTTGTATCGATTTAGAGCTTCTGGATTGTATGCAACAGGGATTCACTAGTCTTATCTAGGACTCAGGAATATAAGTTGGGATTGCTTGAGGGAAAGCAATATCGAGAAGGGAGGGCTTTAATGTCCCTTTTCTGAGAACAAGAGACCGAAAATAATTAATTTAATTATTTGATGTCATCTTAAAGGTGATAGTAAATAGTTAATTAAATGGGGACTATTAAGTGACTTTGATTTGATTAAGAAATAAAACTCATAAAATAACTTTATTATTAAAAAAAGAGTGACGCATAGTATTTTAACAACCCATGGCATTTGGATGGGGAAAATTTATGAAAAGGAAGATGAGAGTTCGTTGGGAGTAGGATTGAGTATTTGATAATTTCTTAATTGTCCCGAGAGCTCTAATAACTTATGATGGGAGGGACAAACCCTCGTTACATTTTCTGGTTTTGGTGTTGAAATACACACCCTAGCTAGTGGCGGTTAGTTTTGGTGGTTGTAAAGCCACCCTAGCTAGCCATTGTGATCTTTGCAAAGAAATTGAATTGGATACATCAGGAGGTTGAAATTTTCGAAGAAGGGGTTAAAATCATTGCATGAGAGTGAATTAATTTACAGATGGGTGGAGGCCAAGTTTATTCCATTATGGGGGTTCAAATTGTATATTTGTCGAGAACAAATTTGTGGTGCTTCAAGAGGTCAAGTTGTCAAGGAGATCATAAGTCCAAGGACTAGCATTTTTAGGGGTCATTTATGATGTTCTATCTCCATAATTTTATGTAATTTTCTCCTAAAAATCTATAATAATAAAAAATTACGACAGCAACAACACTTATTTAATTTGTTGGCAATTTATGTTGTGTAAGTGGGTGATTTTTTATGGTGTTTTTGGATGAGATTCATGGTATGATTTTTCTGTAGTAAAATCCCTAATATTTTAACGAAAATAATAGAAGAGTATATTACACTATATGATATACTTTGTTAGTCTGATACAACAAAAAGAATAAAATGTGAATATGAAGCAAAAATGTGAAAATATGTTAATATGTACTTTGATGTGTTTGTTTTTGAATAGTAAAACGAAATATAGATTGTATCATTCATTCCATATGTATTTAATTTAAAATTTGTATATTGTTCCTTAGCTATGTTGACCATACGCAATCAACGAGTAATCTTGAGACATGCCTTTTTCTATCTAAAAGTAAATTTAAATTATAATTGTGCATGTAGTTTTCTAGTGTTTGTGTTTTGTTGTTGCTTTGAAACATATCAACGTTAAAATCTCCAATAATGATAATAGTTTTGTTCAAATGTAAGAATAATTATTATATTAGTCAAAGATACACATTATGTTTCATAAATTAAGATCTGCAATTTGTAATTCATAAATAATTATTTTTGTTATTGTAGCTTCTACTTTTTGTTCTTCAAAACGCATACATTGCAACACTCTTATATGTTGTTTAAAACATATCATCACTCCATGTTTATTGCAATTTAATATGCAATTGAAGATTGTAATTTGTTTATTTGACATGAATTGTGTCATGTATGTGTCTTGCAAATACCAAATATCATATTATATTGCGTCATGATCACTAAGTACATAATTAATATGTGTGTAAATGGTGTGTGTTTTGAAGAATAATTGAGATACATGATTATGGTTGTATGGACTAATGAAATGGTGTAGTTTCTATTTCCCGCTACTTCGTAGACATCCCATTTTAACATCAATTTTTTGTTTTATTTTGAAAATTTCTTTTGTAAGAGTATTTAAAAGATACAAGGATTATATGTTTTTTCCATGAGACAAAATTTATAGACTAATCCATTTATTTGTAGCCTAATAGGTTAAAAAAGAACATTATCTAATGTTAAACCTTGTGATATATGTATTACATATGCACACACACATTCAAGTTGAATTAGAAATTATTTTCAAACTTACAATGACTTGTCTTTCCCATTGTTAATATTGGTTTTATCCAATATTTGCAAATGCCTAGCCTATACAAAGAAGCTAATTAATTAGCTTAGCAATCTCTATTTTTTTATTATCAAGGAACTTAATTCATATCATGTGACTTTAGATGTCTTAGTGTAGGCTTTGATGATTCAATCTACATGATTTACAAGGCTATCTTGTGATTCATAATTTCCAACATATATTTCAACTAGTATATTTAATTGTATAAGAAGTTGTGAAGGAAAAATAGTTAAATGTAAATGGAGTGATGCATTGCTAGAATTTATCCCATTCTTCATCGATTACAGTGTTCATGATTCCATTGCTAGCAACACTCAACACAATATTCTTGTTATGCATCACAACATCTTTGCTTTTGTAAAAGAGGTACATAAAGGTTGGGTCGTTAAGTGCAAATTGCATGCAATTCATATTAAGATATGTCAAATCATTGTTTGTTTGAGTATTTGCACACACCCTATTAAAGATGGTGATACTTTTTTGATTTGTTTGGTGCATTCTATTTTGCAATTCATACCATTTTATATCTTCTTTTCCAAAAAGTGTGCATTATTGTTTCTTATTCATTATAGGTTGTTTAAAGATAAATATGTCCTATATAGGTTTCACTTGATAAAGATCACCACAAAATATCATATCATTCTTTCCAAAGTATTTGGTTTTCACATGGTTTATGTTCCTTGGCCAAATGCCAATGGAATATAAGAAACAATTTCCAATCAAAGAAGATTTGTCTATGAAAACAAGTTGTAATTCTTGGTAGAGATTTGATAAGGTGTCTAACATTTCATTGAAAGGAGAAGGAGTTTGTGGAGTTTGTGATTGTTGGAGGGAAAAAACTTAGGTTTCCACCAAAAAAAGGAGGCTTCACTTAGAGTTTCACATTAATTTTCCCAATATGGAAGTTGATATGGACATTGTTAACTATGGGGAGGATAAGGACTATAGTCTTAACTCCATCTTTACGTCACATGAAGAACTCATGGGGATATGGAAGTGCACCAAGGTGTTGGCATTATGACACAGGTTTGGCGCTATGACACAGGTGTTGTCCTTGATGGCAACTCACTCAGATGACAGATCACAGTTCAGGCTCACAGAATGAAGGAAAAAGAGATATACGCAGGTTCCCCTTGACCAAGCCGCGTATACACGTGGGTTCACCGATCAAAAGGCGCGTATGCGTATACACACACTTTCACACAAGGAAAGGCGCATACATGTTGGAGAATTTGGTTTTGGTCCGTGGTATTTGGACCATGGTATTTTGACCCATGGTATTGGTCCAAGGTATCTTGTCCGAAGTGTTGACCCCAAGTAATTGGTCCAAGGTATTGTTTCTAAGTGGTTTTGGACCATGGTATTGAGTAAGGCCTAAGACCATAAAAGGAGGAGGAGATCATTAGGCAAGGGTACTCAAGTATTGAATATCTAATGAAAAGCAATATCTAGAATGCTGGTCATTGGGTTATGGTACATAGCTGGATCTGAATCAAGGAGGAACCTGAGCGCTTGAAGAAGGATGAGTTTTATTGATGGGTCAAGATCTTAAGGCTTGAAGAGAAGTATCTTTGTGAGGTTTTGATATTTTATCTGAATAATTTTTGCATGTCGTAATCTATAAATATAATGATCTGGGTATAACTGATGTCTGAATAGTGGAAAAGGTTAAATCATCTTTTACAGATCTGTATGTAGGTTCAGTATAGCAAAGGCGTGTATACACGCTGGTTCGACATTTCAAAACTACGTATACGTAGGTTCGCCTTGAGAAAAGCACGTATGCACATAGGTTTGACACATTGAAGTAGCGTACACCTCATAAAATATGTTTTGGCTACTTCTGTTTACTGTTGCAATGTTTTGGGTTCTGGATTGAGTTCTGGTTACTGTTACTGTATTCTGGTTACAACATTCAGAAAAGTGATTGTTTGATTCAATTTTGGTTGGTACAAAGGAGATTGGTTGATGCAGATATATTTGATGTTTGATTGATGTTATTGATGGATCCAGTCTGAAAATTTATGAAACATGGTCCCTGAAAGAAAAGAGAAGGTTGTAGCCTTATGCAGGTCAACACCTACATACTAGTAAACACATCAGCTAGTACAAGAGCTAAGGGGGTTGCAGCTCCCTTCCAGGAAAAGCTGGAGAACGAGTGAAGGTTGTAGCCTTCTACAGGTAGAAACCTGCGTACTGGTATAAGACTGCACCAGTACAAAATTTGTAAAAATAAGTTTCTTATTAAAGAAAGATAGAGACGATTGCAGCAGGTGGTTTTCGCCCACATTGGGTTTCCACCTTATATCTTGTGTTCATTTGTGTGATTTCCTGTTCTGTTTACTGCACCTAGTTACTGTTTATATGGTTATGATACACAGATTAAAGATCAACTAACTAAATTATAAGTTTGCAAGGTATACGCTAGTTGCTCTAAACACAGTTGCGTATACACGCAAGTTTCATTAACAGAAGTAGCGTATATAAATCTGTTTATGGAAATGAAATATTGCTAACTTGCTAATACTGATTCACCCCCCCCCCCCCCCCCCCCTCTCAGTATTATTTCCAACAATTGGTTTCAGAGCAGGTCCTTCAAAAAGAAGCTTGATCGCTTGAAGGAAGATCTATCACCATGGGTAGCTACGAAAGAGAAGGATCCATTAGACCACCAATCTTTGATGGGAGCAACTTCGTCTATTGGAAGGTAAGAACCACAACCTATTTTCAATCTCTTGGAACAGATGTTTGGGAAATCGTGGAAGGAGGATATACATTTCCATCAACAATTCCTACAGATATGGCAGGTAAAAAGCAATATGAAACAAATGCTAAGGCTATCAATACATATTGGGGAGTCTGTCACAATCAGAATTTGTCAAGGTTATGCAGCTCAAAACTACCAAAGAAATATGGGACAAGATCGTTCTAAGCTATGAAGGAGACAATCAGGTAAAACGTGTAAAACTACAATCTCTCAGAATTCAATATGAAACTCTCAAAATGCACAATGATGAAAGTATAGCTCATTACTTCCTATGTATAGATGAGATTGTTAATCGCATGAAAAAATTGGGTGAAGAGATAAAAGAAGTTACTTTAGTTGAAAAGGTTTTAAGATCCTTGTCTTCTAAGTTTGAATCAAAAGTTTCTGCCATAGAAGAAAAGCAGGATCTTCAGAGTATGACTATGACACAGTTGCACAGAATCCTAACTGCTGTTGAAATGAGAAAAGGAGGTCCATCAGATATGAGAGAAGCCGCATTCAAGGCTTCAGGAAGAGAAGAGCTCAATGAATCAGGACACATTTCAGAAGGAGAGGAAGAAGCAAACTTTGTCAAGAACCTTCAACGGGGTTCTGGAAGATTCAGAGGTAAACTACCTTTCAAATGCTTTGCTTGTAGAAGATTCCGTCATTATGCAGCCAAATGTCCTCATAAAGTTAAGCTTGATAAAGGTAAGGAACCAGCAAAATGGAATAGAAAACAGAATGTAAGTAAGAAGAGCTACTATAGGCATGCAGATAGCGATGGTTTATCAAATAGTGATAAAGATGAACATGGTAATGACTATAGATTTTTGATGGCTTTTGAAGATGAGGATTTCTTGGATGCTTTAGATGAAGATGGTCTCTATGAAGAAATTTCTAAACTTAAAATTTGTTTAGAATAAAAGAGTATGATTATAGATACTTTGACATTCCAACTTGCTGAAAGGGAAAAACACAATGAAAAATTAGAATGTGAAATTGTGGGTCTAAGAAAAGATATTGAGAAAACAAAAGCTCTCAATCTCAGGTTTGCTAAAGGATCAAAAACTTTAGATGAAATTATCAAAGTGCAACATTCTCCTCTGATAAAGATAGGTCTTGGATATACTGAAGAAGCATCTCAAGCACAGAAGCCATCAACCTCCAAAAGCTATCTTGACGCAGCAAGGAGAAGTGAACAGGTTGACAATCGTCAGCAAAGGCATAAAGCAGATCACCAGGTAAATTGGGTTCATTCTACTTCAAGGATGAACAGAAGCTATAACCAACCACAAGTAAATCATTCCCAATTTTCTTCAAGAATGAATGTCAATGGAAACTACAATCATCAGGTCAGTGGATTAGATAATCGCAGGAATTTCTTTAATGGCCAATGTTTTTCATGTCATAAATTTGGACACAAAGCTGCTCAATGTGTTTCTTACAAGACCATCATGACTAGAGAAGAACGAAATCAAAGGAATGTGATTGGGATCATGAAAAGGACCTACAATAACTTTTCTGCTCTTGAAAATGAAATAGAATGCTCTATTTGTAACAAATTCGGTCATGAAGATTCTGAATGCAGGAGTAAATTTCGGCAAACATCTCAGAAGGAGCAAGCTTCATTGGGTCCCAAAACATGGAGAAAGAAAGAACCACAAATAGAAAGATGTGGTATAGCCTTGTATGCAGAAGGACAAGAAAATCAGTGGTACATCGACAGTGGATGCTCGAAACACATGACAGGTGATAAAGAAAAACTTCAGTCATATAATGCCTTAGAAAAAGAAAAGAAGGTCTCATTTGGTAATGACACTCCTGCAGTCATAAAAGGTAAAGGCTCTGTTCTCTTAAAAGAAAAGGTTAAAGCTGGGAATGTTATGTATGTTGATGGTCTAAAGCATAATCTATTGAGTGTCAGTCAAATGTGTGATCAAGGAAATGAGGTAGTATTTCAATCAAATGGATGTGTTGTTCGTGAGCTTGATACAGGAGAAATAGTGATCAAAGGTATAAGAACTCCAAACAACCTATACATACTCAAGGGGGGACAACAACAGTGCTACCTAAGCAAAAACGATGAACACTGGCTATGGCACAAAAGATTGGGGCATCTAAGTTTCTCTCAAATAAGAAAAGCATGCAGATACCGGGTTGTTCGTGATCTTCCTGATATCAGCATTCCAGAGAATACAATATGCAAATCATGTCAATTTGGTAAGAAAACCAGAGCACATTTCCCTGAGAAGGAAGGATCAGCTAGTAAACCTCTTGAACTTGTTCACACCGATCTATGTGGTCCATCTAGGAAAAATCACCTCATGGAGAAGAATAATTTATATTGTTCATTGACAACTTTTCCAGAATGTGTTGGATAGGACTTCTAAAGCATAAAGATGAAGCATTCGAAAAGTTCAAAGCCTTCAAAGCTTTGGTTGAAAATGAATCAGATCGCAAAATCAAATGCCTCAGGTCTGATCGAGGAGGGGAATTTACCTCGGATGAATTCTTCGACTTCTGTGAAGAACATGGAATAAGAAGGGAATTCTCTACCGCAAGAACTCCTCAGCAAAATGGAGTGGTAGAAAGGATGAACAGAACTGTTCAACAAATGGCTTGTGCTATGCTAGATGAGTCTGGAACTCCTGCAACCTTCTGGGGTGAAGCTGCATTTTCTACCGTCACTATTCTCAACAAAACAAATGTCCGGGTAAATAGCACTCAAACTCCACATGAACTTTGGTATGGTAAGACTCCTACTATAAAATACTTCAAAGTTTTTGGAAGCAAATGTTACATCAAAAGGACTGATGAAAAACTTGGCAAGTTTGAACCTAGAGCAGATGAAGGCATTCTCCTTGGTTACTCTTCCCGAAGTAAAGGATATAAGTGTTATAATAAAAGACTTGGGAAAATTGTTGAAAGTATTGATGTTGTGGTTGATGAAGCAGGAAAAAATCCAAAGCAGGTAAAAACCGAAGATTATGAAGAAGATGAGGACTATCCTTCCACATCAAATCAAACTAATTCTGAAGAAGAAACCAATGAGGCAACAGAAGAACAGATAAGGGTAGAAGAAAAGACTCCATCTAGGTATGTTCAGAAGAATCATCCAAAGCCTTAAATTTTGGGGTAGAAAGAGGCAGGTGTGCAAACAAGAAGAACTACTACAGAAGCTTCAAGCTATCTAGCATTGCTTTCCTCCGTCGAACTTCAAAATGTAAATGAAGCATGCAAAGATGAATGTTGGGTCAAGGCCATGAATGTAGAACCTGAGCAGATTGAAAAGAATAATACTTGGGAATTGGTTCCTAGACCTAATGATAAGAATGTCATAGGAACCAAATGGATATTCAAAAACAAGCTGAATGAAAATGGAGAAGTTATTAGAAACAAGGCCAGACTTGCTTGTAAAGGGTATGCTCAACAAGAAGGTATAGACTTTGAAGAAACTTTTGCACCTGTTGCTAGACTTGAAGCCATAAGAATGTTCCTTGCTCTTTCTAGCTTTCAGAAGTTCAAAGTATATCAAATGGATGTGAAATCTGCCTTTCTTAATGGAGACCTAGAAGAAGAAGTATATATTGAGAAACCAGGCCGATTCATCCTTTGAAATGATCCAAAACTTGTATGTAGACTCAGAAAGGCTCTCTATGGTCTAAAACAAGCTCCAAGGGCATGGTATTATCGTCTTGACAAATACCTTCATCAACAAGGTTTTTCAAAAGGATCAGCTGATAGCAATCTATATATAAAAATTAACAATGATAAATTGCTAATACTTGTTGTGTATGTTGATGATATCATTTTTGGTAGAAATGAAGAAGCCATGAGTCAAAACTTTGCTTTGGTAATGCAGAAAGAATTTGAAATGTCCCTACTTGGTGAGCTCACATATTTTCTTGGTTTACAAGTTCAACAAAATAAAGATGGTATTTTTCTATCACAAACCAAGTACCTCAAGCAGATCTTGAAGAAATATGGCATGGAAGATTCTAAACCAGTATGTACCCCTATGGTAACAGGATGCAGCCTCAGCTCAAATGATGAATCAACAACAGTACATCAACCAACCTACAAATCCATGATTGGTAGTCTGCTTTATCTAACAGCTACCCGACCAGACATCATGCATGCAGTGGGAATAATTGGAAGATTCCAAGCAAATACAAAGGAATCACACCTTCAGGTAGTCAAAAGGATTTTCAAATATCTTCAAGGAACACAAAACTTTGGTTTATGGTATCCTAGAGATATAGATCATACACTTCATGCATATACAGATGCAGATTGGGCATGAAGTGTGGATGACAGAAAAAGCACTAGTGGTGGTGCATTCTACATGGGTTCCAGATTAGTGTCTTGGTTCAACAAGAAACAAAGTTCAATTGCATTATCTACAGCTGAAGCAGAATATGTGGTTGCTGCATCTTGTTGCACACAACTCCTTTGGATGATGCAAACATTGCAAGACATTCAGATCACATGTACTCCGCCCATCTCCATTCTATGTGATAATACAAGTGTAATCAATATTTCAAAGAATCCAGTCATGCATTCCAAGACCAAGCACATACCTATCAAATATCATTTTCTCTGGGAACAAGTGCTTGAACAAAAGGTCAAATTGGAGTATGTTCCCTCCAAGGAATAAGTTGCTGATATATTCACCAAACCACTGTCCAGAGAGACATTTGAATACCTCAGGCAGAAGCTGGGAGTAGTTGATGCATCATCTTGCCGTTGACACTTATCTATTTTAGAGAACAGTGGTTGTACGCGAGTTTCATGAAGCGTATCCGCGTACATACGCTGGTTGCTGTGGATACAACTGTGTATATGTTGGTTTGAAGAATATCAGTGGGTCAGATTTAGGATGAAAAGAGTCTGATATGGGTCTGACAGTGATCATTTGGCACAGGTTCAGGGGGAGCATATACTTCTAATAATGCATTGTTGGCATTATCTTAGAAGATCTTGGTACAATTTCACAGTTGTTTTTGATTCAGGTGGAACAGGTGCAGAGGGAGATCATGGTTGCTGGTCTGGATGGTGATTGACAGATGCTGCTGATGATAGTTGTTGATGACTATCATAGTCTTGTTTTAGAGATTTTGTCTCTATGGTACGTATATCTTTTATTATCAAGGTCATGTAACGACCTATTTTGTTTCCCCACTATGCCTGAGATGGATGATGTAATGTTCTTGTTTTATCATGTATAAACTTTTGGTGTATCCCCACTTGGTTGGGTGGATGAATCAATCTTGGTATATCCCCACTTGGTTGGGAGATGGATGTATGTATGAGTCTTTGGTGATAGGAAGGTCATTTATGATGTATAGAGTCATGTTCTTCTTGTAGAACATATTTTTGCAGACCTTGCTTACAGTCAGGGGGAGCATGAACAACACACTTCAGTATATCAGAGAATTCAGCATGTACTCAGGGGGAGCATAACCCTTTGCCCTTGATGACAAAGGGGGAGAGTGACTTGGGGTTGCCATCAAGTCCAAAGGGGGAGATTGTTGGCATTATGACACAAGTTTGGCGCTATGACACAGGTGTTGTCCTTGATGGCAACTCACTCAGATGATAGATCATAGTTCAGACTCACAGAATGAAGGAAAAAGAGATATACGCAGGTTCCCCTTGACCAATCCGCGTATACACGCGGGGTCGTCGACCAAAAGGCATGTATGCATATACACACACTTTCACGCAAGGAAAGGCACATACATGTTGGAGAATTTGGTTTTGGTCTGTGGTATTTGGACCATGGTATTTTGACCCATGGTATTGGTTCAAGGTATCTTGTCCGAAGTGTTGACCCTAGGTAATTGGTCTAAGGTATTGTTTCTAAGTGGTTTTGGACCATGGTATTGAGTAAGGCCTAAGACCATAAGAGGAGGAGGAGATCATTAGGCAAGGGTACTCAAGTATTGAATATCTAATGAAGAGCAAGATCTAGAATACTGGTCATTGGGTTATGGTGCATAGCTGGATCTGAATCAAGGAGGAACCTGAGCGCTTGAAGAAGGATAAGTTTTATTGATGGGTCAAGATCTTAAGGCTTGAAGAGAAGTATACGTTGTGTGGTTTTGATCTTTTATCTGAATAATTGGCGCATGTCGTAATCTGTAAATATGATGATCTGGGTATAACTGATGTCTGAATAGTGGAAAAGGTTAAATCATCTTTTACAGATCTATACGCAGGTTCAGTATAGCAAAGGCGCGTATACACACTTGTTCAACATTTCAAAACTGCATATACGTAGGTCCGCCTTGAGAAAAGCACGTATGCACGTAGGTTCGACACATTGAAGTAGCGTACACCTCATAAAATATGTTTTAGCTACTTCTGTTTACTGTTGTAGTGTTATGGGTTCTGGATTGAGTTCTGGTTACTGTTACTGTATTCTGGTTACAACATTCAGAAAAGTGATTGTTTGATTCAGTTTTGGTTGGTACAAAGGAGATTGGTTGATGCAGATATATTTGATGTTTGATTGATGTTATTGATGGATCCAGTCTGAAAATTTATGAAACGTGGTCCCTGGAAGAAAAGAGAAGGTTGTAGCCTTCTGTAGGTCAGCACCTACGTACTAGTAAACACATCAGCTAGTACAAGAGCTAAGGGGGTTGTAGCTCCCTTCTAGGAAAAGCTGGAGAACGAGAGAAGGTTGTAGCCTTCTGTAGGTAGAAGCCTGCGTACTGGTATAAGACTGCACCAGTACAAAATTTGTAAAAAGAAGTTTCTTATTAAAGAAAGATAGAGATGATTGCAGCAGGTGGTTTTCACCCACATTGGGTTTCCACCTTATATCTTGTGTTCATGTGTGTGATTGCCTGTTCTGTTTACTACACCTGGTTACTGTTTATATGGTTCTGATACACAGATTAAAGATCAACTAACTAAATTATAAGTTTGCAAGGTATACGCTGGTTGCTCTAAACACAGTTGTGTATACACGCAAGTTTCATTAACAGAAGTAGCATATATAAATCTGTTTATGGAAATGAAATATTGTTAACTTGCTAATACTGATTCATCCCCCCCCCTCTCAGTATTATTTCCAACACAGGGTATATAACAATTTTCTAACATTTGGAGATTTAGAGGTGGTAGATTTATCTGATCAGGCTCATTGGTCCTATAATGACACAGGGTTAGGACTGGAAAGGACCTCTCTAATATGTACCCAGTCAAAATTACTAGTTTCTCATGTGTAGACATAGGGTTATGACTAGAAAGGGCCTGTCCAATATGTACCCAATCAAAATTACTTGTTTCTCATGTTTAGACATTAAAATCTTCAGAAGACCCTTAGATTTGAGGTGATGGATATTTTTTTATCATTTTTGTTGTATTAAATATGTCTCTATTGGAACTTTTACCTAGTAATTTATCGCAGTGTCAAGATAAAAGTTTAGAGAAGGACGTGGACATAGAAGCTTATACTCAGCCTCGAAGAGCTAAAGTAGTAGGAGAAGTGGTTTGAGACTAGTTGATTAGAAAGGCCCCAATTTGAAATAGACTTTTTGAAATAAGTGCATCATTGTGAAGGTAGATTGCGTCCAATGGTGGTGGGACATAATGTCCAATTAGCAAAAGTTGACAACTTGATGTCTAATGTAGTTATTGGGAGATTCATAGGAAATTATGATAACGGGGGATATTTGAAAGGTTGGTTGAATGGCTACTAGAATACTAATATGGGTTACATGCCACCTTTACATATTTTAATAATGAGTTGGACGTGTTTTACCATGCAGTATGAGTAAGGTGTTGGTAAAGTGTTGGCAAGGGAGCTAAAATATTTGTAAAAGATATGAGTGCTTATGCTTGGACTACCCCTTAAAATTTGGAATGGAAAAATCTTGGAAGGAGTAGGAAATACTATAGGTTGTTGCATTAATTTTGAAGATGGTTAGCTAGAAAATATGAATTGAAAAATGGTGAAGATTCTAGTCAAGATGTATTTATATGAAGATCTTTTAGAAGATATTGAGAATGAATTGGGGAGCTAGATGTTTAAGAAAAAACTTGATTATTGGAGGCATGATTTTCACTATGGTTTGTTCCATGAGGCAGGGAACCTACAAGCAAACTATGTTTTACTTTAAAGTGTAGAAAGGAGACATAAGATAATTTTGTTCAAAATGTTGGAGATGCTATGGAGGCAATGCCATTAGAAGGCTTGGTATTCGAAGGTGGTAATGATCTATTGATTGCAGGTAGTTATATCAATCCATATCATCATTAATCAACACCAAGGTTACGATGATTTGATAAGACTAAACCATATGACCTAGAGTAACCTCATTTTTGAATATGTATTTTTATTTTGGACCCTTTCATGTGTTTCCCTAAAGTTCCATGTGGTCCCTTGATCTCTTTAGCTCATGAGAATCCCACTTTACTTAAAGAAGATTGATTCATATTGGATCATTATATATTTTTCATCCATATTGATGTGTGGAAAAAGAGGAGGAATAAACTCATGTGACCATTTTTACTGGTGGGTTCCAATTTGTGGACCTGCTCGTGAAAATGGTCCCGTGAGTTGATTCCTTCAACTTTTTCCATTATGAAAGCATCAATGTGGACGAAAAATAATATAACGATCCAATCCAGATCATACCTCCCCATTTTGGGATATTTTTGGTCCATTTTAGGAGTCTTTTGGTACCCAATAGCTTCTACTCAATAAGGTGAGGAAAATTGTGCTCCATGTTCTCTCGGGAGTACCATTTCACTTTGCCTGTAAGTTGTCCTTTCAAACTAATTTTGCAAAGTTCATGATACCCCTATCTTATAGTTCTAGACATCTTCTACAAAAATGTGTCCTCTGTCAACTCTACTTGAGAATCTGGTGCCAAATTCTCTCTAAAAGGTAGAACTTGTTCCTCTTCTTGATCTAGCATGGAAGGGTCATAGAGTTTCAGATGCTCTACATTCACCACTAAGTAGATGTGCATGTATGGGGGTAGACTGAGTCTATATGCATGATCTCTCACCTTCTCCAATATCTTAAAGGGACCATATCACAAAGCCTTTATTTTCTTACCATGACCCTATATCCTTTCCATGTTCAATTATAACCATACTCTGTCTCCCACCTTGAATGCCTTTTTTGTTTTGTGCTAATAATGTTTAGCCTTGTATTTTTCCTATGATTTCTATAGTGTATCCTATACCTATAAATGGATATTGTGAACTTGGCAATATTTTTTTTTGACCTTAAGGCATGCTTATTAAGATCCTCCCTCACTCCTCCATGTTGTCCATATGTAATATCCAAAGGTGAAGGTGGAAAATATCCAAAACAAGTTTCAAATGGAGAATTTCCAGTAGAAGTATGGACTACTATGTTATAAGTGTGTTGTATATATACCGTATTTTCATCCCAAGTCTTTAGATGCTTGTGATTGTAACCCCTCAAATGTTGCACCAAAGTCTTGTTACCTACTTTTTTTTTCATCTGTATATGGATGGAATGTTTTACACTTCTTCAAACTAATGTCCATTTTCTCCCACAATGTAGTCCAAAATATAATGAGAAATATTGTCTCCCTATCTGAAATGTTGCTCCTTGGTATCCCAAAGTGAACCCATACCTATCCAAAGAATAATTTCATTGCTTATTTCCCATTGATGGTAACTTTATAGGGAATTAGAACACACATCTTGTTGAGCCTATCAATTACCACGAACATGTAGTCATATACCTTCCTATGTTTTGTTAAACCCCCTACAAAGTCCATGGAAATGATTTCCCAAGGGCAAGTGATTACATGAAAGGGATGGTACAAACCCTACTTCCTATTACTGTGATTGTTGGTACAATAACGTATGCATCCTCTTATGAACCTAGCTACCTCTTCTTGAATCTTGGGTTAATACACATACCTCTACAAGTTTTCCACTATCTTTTGTACTTATGACAAGGAGCTCTATCCTCTAGTGCAAAATGTGAAGAAGTGGAAACACTATCTGATGGGAAAGGAAACAATTATGCACACATATCACCATCCATTAAATTACCTGCAAACCTTGATGCTTTCATAGTGGAAAAAGTGGAGGAACCAACTCACAGGACCATTTTTAACCTGTGGGTCCTAATTTGGCAAATTGGGGTATGAAACATTTCAGATTCAAGTAGTTTGAGGCATCAAATGACATTTTTTGGGGGCAAAACTTTTCCACTTAAGAGTTGCACCCCTAGTGCTATTCTACACACAAATACATATCGAACAATGCAAGAATCTCTTCAATCAGAATTTGTATGCAAAGGTCATGTCACCCAAATGTTGACCTTCTTGTTTTAACCACTATGATTCTAAATGATGCCACATTAACCCCATTATTCATGGAAGAAAGGCTAATCGCGTCATCACAATGAAGAGGAATCTAAAAGAGTTGATATTGTAACTCTAGTTAAGATTTTAAGGAGTGAATATTAAGCACTAGTAGTTTATCGGGTTGTGTTATAACCACGCCACGAGGAGGAAAAGGGGTTCCACTCTATTCAACTGCATTTTGTTTTGTAGATGAGAGGAGTAGTTGAGAGTGGATAGGCAGAGAGAAAATAGAGAGGGATTTTATGTTGTAGCATCCAATATGCCACGGGTTTCACTTCTTTGCACTTACATCCTTTTCCATTCAAAGTAAGAAAGAGTAGAGTAGCCACACCTTCCAATTGGGTTTTATCCAAAAAAAGTTTCTAGGTCATATCTTGTGTTATTATGGTTGTGGGTGACTGTATTTTTGTATGTTCCCAATTTTTTTCATTTTCTATATTACGCGCATAAAAATAGTAACTTAATAAACCCAAAAGTGTAAGGAAAATAACCCTCATAATATAGATTTTTTTATTTTCAATATAAATTTATTAGATATGTTGTGATGAATTATCCAAGGGAATATCCATGACAATTTACAGATCAAAGGCCTTGTTGTTGAAACCTTTTAAGCATAAAAAAAACCCAACAACCATAGTATGGATGGAGAAAAATTAGAGGGGAATGACCCTTCATAAAGTTTGGGAGATGTTATGGTTTGAGGGGAAGTCCAAACAATATACTATCCCACATGAAGATACAAAAATTTGAGCATGCTTTGTGAACTTTACAAAACACTTGAGTAATAGTCATGAGACTATTCTTTCAATTGTTTCAAAGAAAAGGTTATAGATTTGTTTTTTTTATGTCCATTGCCTTGAATTATTAGCTAAGATCCAAAAATCATTTGGTGTTGGAGCTGGGGGGAGTTGAAGGTGATTTGGCTTTATATAGGGATATTCTTTCATCTATTGGAATAAAATACCATTTGACATTAACGAAGTCTCGGGTTAAGAAGGAGATTAGGGGAGGTAAATAACTCACCATGACCAAAGCCTTAGAGTAGAAAGGCTCAACAATTTGATTACAAAATGATCATCCTCTCTTTAAGTGTTAAACAAGTTAGGAGCACCCATAATCAACTATCCCTCAAATGATTGTTTGACGTTTATAATCTTTACACTTTGATGTTGTAAGAAACAATATGCTTAGCACAGAAAGCCATAGACTTTATATCTTATATTTCAAGAGACTAAATTTTTTTATCGCTTGAAATTATATGGCTATTTAGGTATTTATCACAAGGTGGAACAAAATTCTTGACTCCATCTCAGTATTAGTTATGGACTCAAGCATTTTGGTTTATTTGAAGGTGAAGAAGCAATGGAAAAGCCCTAAAATTTTTAAATGTTTATAAGCTCTAGGGTGACTGAAAACCCTATTTGGAAGGACCTGCCAATTCAAGCATTCTATCTAGGGAGAATGTGATTATGGGAGGTGATTTAAACCTAAACCTTAATTAAAGAGAGATTTAGGGGGAGGTTTCTAGAAGATATCCTCTTGTGGGGTTTTCTTTATGTAGTTGTTTGAAACACATCACCTTGATGATGTAGAACCTAACAAGATCACCCTAACTTGAAGGAATACAAGAAGAGGGCATGAAGGGATTGATTTGAATGGAAAATGGCATCCACCCATGGTATTCATCCACCCATAGTATTCATTCACCCATGGTATTGTAAGTGGCATCCACCCAAGGTATTCATTCACCCATGTTATTTTCCCATGGTATTGTAAGTGGCATCAACCCTTGGTATTCATCCTCCCATGGTATTTATCCGCTCATGGAATTTACCCATGGTATTGTAAGTGATACTCCCTTTCTGTTTTTATTTTCCTCTTAGTGGTTGAAGGCCTTAATATGATAATTAATGATGTTAGAAGAAGAGGAGAATTGAATAGGATAAGTGGAAAACTTAGTTCATATCACCCATTTTCCTTTTGTAGATGACATAATGAGTTCCAATCATGGTTGTTTAGGAAGACGGGAAAGCTTAAGGAGCTTTTTGACCTCTATTACAAGGCTATATGATTGGAAAAAAAAAGTCTTCAATTATGTTTAGTGAGTTAGTAAAGGAGGTTAAAGACTAGCAAAAAATCATCCAATGTATTTTATGAACTAGATCAAGGAATTAAATACTCGGTTTTCATCTTAAAACCAAATGGCTGTTGAGAAACCATTTGTAGTAGAGATTAATGCTTGATTTCTATTCTTGATAATTACTTGTGAATGTTAGTTTCCTTTTTATTACTTGTTATGTTTTTTTCATCAAGCAATTACACAAATGTACAAAAAATAAAGATCACAAAGAGACAAGAAACACCAAAATTTAGGCTACTAGCCAAGGATAAACCCCACAAGGGGGAAAAACCAACAATCCTTATCTTATAAAATCATATCAAAATGAGATATCCAATACCAATATCAAGTCAGCCACAAATATTCCAAGTCAAACCCCCCTCGAAGTCCCCTCCAATAGTCAACCTGCTCCAAATCTGGTCAAAATAGATATTTTCGATCCAAGTTCAATAGAGGCCGAACTTCGGCGCTGAAATGACTTATAAAGTTTATACGTGCGAGTTGAAATAGGGCAGAAAAACTTCAATTTCTCTCTCTCCTTTGACTTCCCTCTCTCTCCTTTGACTTCGGCCTTCTTCTTCTTATATAGGTGCACAAATAGATAGATGTTGTGATGATGAATGAAAGAATCCAAGAGGTCGAAATTGACCCTTACATATAGTTGTCCAGGAGGGTCAGATAGGTGCCACTGGGCCAGCTTGTCCAAGGATTTACGACTTGAAGGTCTCATGGGCTTTTGAACAACAATAAAATTTGATTTTTTCTTTCTTTCAAATGTCCAAATGGGACATGACTTAAATAAATAATCTTTTGACTCCATTTTGTTTTTTTTACTCTTTCGAATTTAAGCATGAAGAACGTGATTTGAAATATAAATAAATGAATATAATAAATAATAAATACATCAATGATAATTTTATATTATGAAGGCCGACTCTAGTTACAATTTTCAACACTCCCTATTAATTAGGGAGGTATTCATAATGACTCAACAATATATTCTCAAGTTGAAATATTCATATAAGAAAGGATCCAAAATTTATAAGAATATATTGTTGAGTCATTATGAATACCTATAAAGTCATCCACATATAGAAAAATGATTATTGGTTCATTATTTACTACTTTGATGTAGAGATTTGGATATGCAACACCTTTGATGAAGCCAAGCCTTGTTAGATAAGCATCCATATGAGCATAGCATGCTCTAGGGGATTGTTTTAAGCCATATAGAGCCTTATTCAATTTGCAAACATGTGTTTCCTTTCTGTGCACTTCAAATCCTTGAGGTTCTTCAATGTAAACATTTTCATCAATTGTAGCATTAAGAAAAGTTGTCTTCACGTCTATTTGGTGTATATTCCATCCCACAGAAGTTGTAATAGAGATTAGAGTTATGATAGTTGTGTATCTGGCTGTAGGAGCAAAATTTTCATCATAATCATTTCCCTCTTATTGAGAGAATCCTCTAGCCACAAATCTAGCCTTATATTTATCAATGTTTCCATTATCTACATGCCTAATTTTATAAACCCACTTGGAGGTCATAACATATTATCGTTTGGTTTAGGAACGATTTCATAAACATCATTCTTCATTATTGATTGATATTCTTCCATCATTGCATTCAGTTTAACAACCTTTTCATAAGTAGATGGTTCTGATTCAATGAGTTTGGTCATATATGTTGCATAACTAGAGTACATTTTGAGTCTTTTTCTTTCTCTAAATGTTCCTTTTGAGTTTCTGGAATGTTGACAGGTTCTATAGGTTCACTTGATCCTTTTGGTTCTTCATGATGGTCAATTGTAGGTTCTAGAGAGTTGATGTGTTTTGGGCTATCTTCATTGGGAATTCTAGTCCTCCTTCTTCATCAAAATAAATAGGGATATATTTGGACTTCTTGTATGCAAAAATTTCATAAAATGTGACATCTTTGCTTACTTCAATACAATGTTGTTCTTTGATATAGATTCTATGTGCTTTGGATGAGTTACTATAACCAATGAAGATTCCTTTCATACCTGTAGGATCCAAATTATTTCTTTTGTCCTTGGGAATATGAATATAGATTGGACATCTAAATATTTTGAGATGATAGACATTCAACTTATTTCCAGTAAACACTTCTTCCAAAGTCACGTCACTAAGAAATTTGTGAGGGCTTCTATTTTGAATATAGATTGAGATCATTGTGGCTTATCCCTATTGATTTGGGGTAGCATAAGATGTTCTCTAGGTATGAAATTTTTCAAGGATGCTTGAGAACATGTATTCGAAAGAACCCAGAAACTGTTTTGGGAAATTCCACCCAGAGACGATTATATTAAAATAATTAATATTTTTAACGGGGTTCCTAAGTCTAAACTTAGGAAAATTAAAATATTAATGGATATTAATCTAATTGTGGGTGAATATTCTAGAAAAAGATGGAGATAAAGTCAAAACAATCTGATCCTTTGATTAGGAGTTAATCTAGGTCGTTGGTTGTCCAACAGGAAGATATAAGAAGGGGCTTGAGGGTCATTTGAAAAACACACATTGAGAGATCAAGAGATTGAATTTCTGAAGTGAGAAGTTCTCAGGAGGAAGTTATGATCGAGGAAATTTCTTGCAGTTGAGGGGAAGGGATTGTTGGGTTGGAGTATCTTCTCCAGAGCCCAGGATATGCAGCAAAGAGAGGCAGAGAGACACTAGAGGGGTTGATGCTGAGCCAAAAGGGCTCACGTAGAGGCAACTCAGTCACCCATGCAGAGGTTTGAGTTTTGCAGAGGAGCTGACATTTCTGAGTCGAAAGGGCTAGAAATTGCTCTAGAAGGCAAGGAATTTCCCACTTGAGTTAGCACAGAGCCTCAGAGAGATCCACATAGGCCCACCCAGTTACTGCACAGTTGCAACATAGTTATAGTCGGGGACAGTTGATTTAGCTGTCGGTACAACCAGGATTTTCCGGGTAGAGTGAGGTAATCTCACAATTCTTCTCTGCTAGTTGTATTTCTTTGTAACTGGATTGTTGGGAGGGCATCCAGAGTTGTATTCAGAAACTACTGCTTAATAATATAAAACCCTTAGAGTTGCTGCACCGGTTTTCCTGCATTGGGTTTTTTCGGGGACATTTGTCCAAAAATAATGGTGTCATTTGTGTTGTATTTTCTTTCTTTCTCAGTCTCTTGTTTCCGCATAATATTTAATTAAGTGAAGGTTGCAGTGTATATGTTTCGATATTTGTCGTAGGAAACTGCAAATAATTTGGTTGATTAATTTAACAAATAGAAGAAACATTATCAATTGTTGTAGTAGGGATTTCGATTATGGAATTTTCACATGGTATCAGAGTTGCAGGTGGAACAAGAAGAGTAGAGCTAGAGAAACCAACACTAAGCAGAAGAGGGAGATCAAAAAGTTGTAGGAAGCAGTAGTTTGAAACCCCAGAGGGTTTGCGTAGTCCAAGTCGGGAGGGTAGATTTTCGAGGCAGTCTCTCTCCGAGAGAGATGACGGAGAGGACTTCCAATTCGAATTTTTGCCAGGGCAGAGTGAGCAGCGCTGAAGCCTCAATGTGAGGAGAGCTGGTGGGATGTAGTTTTTTTTTTTTACATTTAATTTAATTTTATGCAGGCATTTTTCCGGGTGGAAGATCGTCAAAAGAAATAGGAGAAGCACAATAGAGGGAATTTCTTCCTCAGAGAATTCCTAGCCAAGGAATTTGAATTCTCTAGAGTTGAGCAGCAACAAGGGGCAACCATTTTACTAGCTCCAGTAGGGAGCACCTAGGCTTGCCCAACAACAACACAGAGAAGATAGGAGGTTATTCGAAATTTTTATTTGGTAGAGATGGTAGTTGCATCTCCAGGGGGGAGGTGAGGATATTTGGAGCTGTAGTTCGAAAGAGCTACAAATGGGTAGGATCCTTAAGGAGTCCACCTCTAGGATCAATTCCTTGCTATGGGAGCCCAGATCAGAAGTAGCAGGATGGGCTAGTGTCAGATGGTGCCGAGGAATGTCAGAGAGACAGTTGTAGTGGCCAGGAACGCCAGAGATTGAACAACACAGAGCAGAGTTGACAACAATATAGATGGCACAAATTAGAGGTTAGCAGCAATGCAGTAGATTAAGAGGGTCAGTGCAGAGACTAGCAACAGTCATGCTCTAGCATTCACGTGGTATCATATTGAACACATAGTTTAGTAATTTTGGATGTTTTTTCATTGCTGATAGAGTAGCAGCAATAGTTTGCAATGCAGTAGCAGTTGGTAGTGGCAGTGCTAGCAACAACACAGATGCAAAAATTCAGAGGGAGGTGTAGTACGGATGTAGTGTTCACAGTGGCAGTGTCAATAGCAATACAGTTGTAGGAGCAATGCAGTAGTTGGTGGACAACATGTTAGACATCAACAACATAGAGGACGATGCTTCAGAGTCAGAGTAGTATGCAACAATAATATATTGCTAAAGCACATTCCTTTCTAAGAGGGAGTGTTGATTTGGGTTAGCATCAGCTATGATCTAGGCCTTAAATTTTTCAGGGAGGCTTGGGCATATGCATTTCAAAGAACCCAGAAACTGTTTTGGGAAATTCCACCCAGAGACGATTATATTAAAATAATTAATATTTTTAATGGGGTTCCTAAGTCTAAACTTAGGAAAATTAAAATATTAATGGGTATTAATCTAATTGTGGGTGAATCTTCTAGAAAAATATGAAGATCAAGTCAAAACGATCTGAGCCTTTGATTAGGAGTTAATATAGGTCATTGGTTGTCCAACAGGAAGATATAAGAAAGGGCTTGAGGGTCATTTGGAAAACACATACCGAGAGATCAAGAGATTGAATTTCTAAAGTGAGAAGTTCTCAAGAGGAAATTCTGATTGAGGAGATTTCTCGCAATTGATGGGTAGGGATAGTTGGGTTGGAGTATCTTCTCCAGAGCCCATGATACACAACAAAGAGGGGCAGAGAGACACCAGAGGGGTTAACGCTGAGCTAGAAGGGCTCACGCAGAAGTCCAAGTTTTACAGAGGAGTTGACATTTCTGAGTCGGGAGGGCTGGAAATTGCTCCAGAAGGCAAGACATTTATGAGTCAGGAGGGCTAGAAATTGCTCCAGAAGGCAAGACATTTCCCAGTTGAGCTGACAAAGAGCCTCAGAGAGCTCCACACAGGCCCACGCAATTACTGCGTAGGGGCAATGTCGTTGTAGCTGGGGAGAGTTGATTTAGCTGCTGGAACAACCGGGATTTGCCGGGTAGAGTGATGTAATCTCACAATTCTTCTCTACCAATGGTATTTATTTGTAACTAGATTGTCGGGAGGGAATCTAGAGTTGTATTCAGAAACTATAGCTTAATAATGTAAAACCCTCAGAGCTGCTGCACCGGTTTTCCCGCATTAGGTTTTTCGAGGACATTTATGTAAAAATAACAGTGTCATTTGTGTTGTATTTTCTTTCTTGCTCAGTCTCTTGTTTCCACATAATATTTAATTAAGTGAAGGTTGCAGTGTATATGTTTCGATATTTGTCATAGGAAATTGCAAATAATTTGGTTGATTAATTTAACAAATAGAAGAAACATTATCAATTACTACAGTAGGGATTCTAGTTGTGGAATTTTCACAATCCCCATAAGAATCTAGGAAGATATTCATAATGTAACATGGCTCTTACATACTCTTCTATAGATCAATTCTATCTTTCAACTACACCATTCTGTTGAGGATTATAGGGAACTATCAACTCCCTCTTAATCCCAACTTCTTTACAAAAGGTCACAAGTTCTTTAGATGTATATTAGCCTCCATTATATGATCTCAAGGTCTTGGTCTTTCTTTCTATCATATTTTTAGCTTATGCTTTGAACTCTTTGAATTTTTCAAATACTTCATCTTTAAACTTCAAGAAATATATCCAAGTCTTTCTGGAATGATCATCAATAAATGTTACATAATAGTGATTACCACCAAGTGATTTTTGAAACATGGGATCACAAACATCATAGTGAATTAGGTTCAAGATTTATTTTGGTCTTCAGTCACTGCTAGGAAATGGATTCTTCACACTTTTTCCAAGAGCACACCCTTTGCAAATTCCTTCATGTTCTTCTTTTAATTGGGGCACACATGTAACCATGTGACTCAAGGATGGAAATATTTTGTAATGAATATGACCATATCTTCTATGCCACAATTCACATGGATTGATATCAATGTTTCCTAAAGCTTTATGAGGAGGAGTTAGAAGTCTATACAACCTCCCCTCACGAATCCCAATAATTCTAGCAGTATCTATACTAGATCCTTTGTCCTAAACAACTACCTTACCATCAATAAATGATATCATGTCCCCTTTATCTTCTAAGCAAGAAATCAAAAGTAAATTATTTTTCAAACCTGGAACATAGAGGATGTTGTTGAGATGAATGTTCCCACCAGATTCCAACTCTATGGAGGTAGTTCCAATGCATTTGATCGAATACTTATTTTGATCTCCAAGTTCAACTTTGTGAGAAGAGCTTCCTTTTGATAGAGTGTTGAGATGTCCACGTTCACCTGTCATATGCCTTGAAGCTCCACTATCGATTACCCAAGTGTTGTCATCTTCAATTGAAGCTATAAGAGCAAAGTAGAAATTCCCATCCTTGACTCCTTTAGATAATTTAGAAACAAAGTTGATGATGTATTCTTTGACGAATATCAGAAGAATCCTTAGTTCCTTGAGACCTTCCTTCATGTACTTGGTGGTTGAGAGAGAGAAAGAGTTGCTACAAAGATGTATTTAATTAAGAGTACTAACAAGATGTGATCTTCAAGCTTCCTTCCATCACCTTAGCTATGATCTCATGTTGAGAAACCAATTATAGTAGAGATTAATGCTTGATTCCTCTTCTTGATAATTACTAGTGAATGTTAGATGCCTTCTTATTACTTTTTATGTTTTCTTCACAAGAAATTGTACAAATGTACAAAACATAAAGATCACAAAGAGACAAGAGACACTAAAATTTGGACTACTATCCTAGCAAAAACACCACAAGGGGCAAAACCGAACTATCCTTCTTATATAGAATCAGAACAAAATAAGATATCCAAGACTAAGACCAAGACCAAGTCATCCACAAATATTGTAAGTCAAACCCTCCTCCAAGTCCCCTCCAATAGTTAAACTCAACGTTGGCCAACTTGCATGAAATCTAGTCAAAACATAGATTTTTGGCCTGTTGATGGGAAAAAATGATCTCCATCAACATCAGGGAGACCACCTAGCCAGGGCCTCAAATCAGACCCTTTTCCATTGAAGATGGTGGTTCTGACTAGTTATGGGCCCATTTACCTACTGACTTAAGACTACCCTAAAGCTAACCTAGCCTAGTCTAAGTGTTAATCTAACCTAACTAACCTATATGATATTAAGTTAAGACTAATCGTTAGTCCTATATGGTTAATTAGATGTTAAGGTTACAATACGACTAATGTTATGTGTTAACATTTTCATCTTATGTTATACCTATATTACTATGTTAACATTACCTAATATAAAATAGATCTAATATAACCATGATATAATTCTAATCAACTATACTATTTATACATATCAAACTATATATTAATGCATATGATACTAAATCTAATATAATATATTAATCAAATATTATACTAATCTAGTAATATCACTTAATACTGTCTAAATTGTAACAACCCGTGGTTGATTTTCCATGTAAATAAAATAAAGCCAAGGTCATGGGACACATATTCCAAGTTAAATGTTGGGCAAATACTTTAGTGGGCATCGCTTGTGGATTAATTAATGGATATGGAAATTGGAAAAGGTATTGGAAAAGGAAAAGAAGCAATAATTGAAATTTAATTATGAGAAATAAAGGAAAATAGGAGAAGAGGAAGGTGAAGAGACACAAATTTTCATGCAAGGGAAATTAGAGGAAAAATGAAGGAAATGAAGAGAAAAGAGAGATGAATGATAAAAAGACATAAGAGAATCAGTTGCTAGCTTTTGGACAACTTTTTCACAGGTTTGAGTTGAGCTCTCCTTTCATTCTCTCATTCTCCCATACTCTTGCACACTTAGAGCATTCTTGGAGCATGCTTGGAGTATTCTAACATTCACTTGGATTTGGATAAAGAAAGAAAGGAAAGCAAGGAAGTGTAAGGAGACAGTTGGATCATCAACTACAACAAGATTACTTTGCAGGTAACAAGTTACATGTGTGATCTCCTTGCTAATTTTGGATGCATGGTATATGCATGTGGTTCCTTCGTTATGTGTCATCATTGGCATGGAAATTTTCCTGGATTGACAGTGGTTTCAGCCTTTCCTTGCCATTTCCTAGATAGCCATGGTGTTTTGGGTTCCCTACTTCTTTTTCTAAATGGTTCTCAAGTTCCCTATGGTTGTGGATTGGAACAAATGCTCTAGAGCCCTGGAGCAACTTGGATTGAGTTACTAGTTCCTAGAGCCTGCAGTTTGGGACAAACGTCTAGAGCCTTGTGGTTTGAGTTACTAGTCCCTAGAATCATGGGTTGTAACAAATTATCTAGAGACCTGATTTAGTTGTGGTTTGAGATACTAGTTCCTGGAGCTATGGAGAGCTTGGGTAGAGACCGATCTGGTTGATGTTAATGATTTCTGGACCGTATAAGTGAGATCATTGTGGTTGAGGGTTGAGGTGGTTTGGCCTTTGTAAGCCCTAGTTGGTTTTGTTTTGGTTTAACACTTATGATCCCACATTCATGCTTAGAATATGTTGTGAGGGCGATTGGCTGAAAGAGAGATTTGGTTCAGTCCAATCTATGGTCAGGTGGTACGTGGAAGTCCCTAACTTGGTTGACAGTTTCATATGTTAATATGAGATATTTTCCTATTGTGATATATGAGAATTTGTATTTATTATGATGGTGATTATATGGTTGATTTGCCATGGTTTCTTTGGTCATATGTTGGTTATATGATGTATTCTATCTATGGCTCTTGACATGTTTTGTTAAGTTACTGGATGGTTGATGAATGCATGGACTAACAAGTGTTATAACACCTAGCTATATAGGGATTAGAGCCTTCTTGGTGATTCTTAAATGAAATTAAGAAGTTTATGATCATATATGCATTCAAGACTTGTAGCTTTCATGTTTATCATATGTTTGACAAAATTTCTATCATGGATTAGGCATGGCTAGGTCAAGTTCTTGTTCAAGTTTGAATGGTTAGCATTGTTAACATCTTGTTTATGTTTTTAAAAAGTTACGAGCAGTGGTCTAGAGGCTAGCCTGGAAAAGTGGCTCAGATTCTGGAACTACTAGCACAAAACTAGAGTTTTTGGGTCATTACTGCATGGAAGTAGGTGTATGCTTGTGGTTTGGGAGTTTCCCTTGTGAAAATAAATCTAGCTCAGGGATTGATCACTTGGGGTGGCTTGCAGGTTCCTGAGTGGTTTGTAGTCCCTGAGGGATGTCTGTAAGTTGTCATTGTGTTGGCCCCACTTCCATAACTAGAAATTGGAGGTTGGGTCATATCATAGTGACACTTGTCTCATGTTTACCTTGGCGAGCTTGTAAAAGTGGGTAAATGTGGGGTGGAATTGTTATAGATTGGTATCAAAGCTTTCAGGTAAAAAAATTGGACTGGATGGACTAGATGTAGTTGTTATGCATGCATGTTAGTTTTCAATGTGTTTGTGGTTCATGCATTGTGATTTTTATGGTTATCATGCCTAGTAATCCAGACATGCATTGTGGTGGTCATTATTGCAGTCAATGTCATCATGATGATGTTGGCATGTTATGAGGTTGAGATGTTGATATGTGGGTGTCATTATGTATATATATTGTCCTAATCTCGATTGATTGTGAAGACAAGATAGCCCCCCTTGAACTTCACAAATGTATGATTTGATTATGACTATATTTGGTTTATCTAACATGACATGTTTACAAGAGATAAAAGATCAAAGATGATGAGTTCACGTGACTCCCCTTACAAATCAGTTGAGTAGCAAGGAGATGAGTATTCTTATGATATAGAAGGTACATTGAGAAATTTGAAGACATAGATTAGAATGTGCAAGGAAGACAATAATAGGTTGATCGAGTCACAAGAAAGACTCACCAAAGCTCAGGAAAAGAAAGCAGAATTTAATGCAGTGATCCTTCAGAGTCTTTCAAATTTGCAGAAGCAGAGACAACTGAGGATCTGTCATGGAAAGGAGGAAAGTAATAATGGGGCATATGGTAACAGGTCTCGATCAGGATACAATTTGGATAGGGATGATATAGTCATAAGTGGCAGATGGTTGGATACACCTGACATGAGAGGTAGTGTTCATGGAAGTTTATTCTAGTTCTAGTTTTGAGAGACATCATCATCACTACCACCAACAACCTTATAAGAGGATTGAGAAGAAATACTTTCCATAGGATTTCAAGAATGTTAAGCCTCCTACTTTTGATGGGGATGTGAAGAAACCAAAAAATATAGAAGCATGGCTACTTGGGATGAAGAATTTCTTGGAGTTGCATGATTATTCAGAGAATATGAAAGACAAGATAATGATGGTCAATCTCAAGGGAAAATCAGATATCATGTGGGAATATGTGAAGTGTGTCAGAGTAATCAGGGTAGAGGAGCTTAGTTGGCATGAGTTTAAAAGACTCTTCAGGAAGAAGTACTTGTCCGAGAGATACTATGACGGAAAGGGCAAGGAATTCTGTAAGTTGAAGATGGGTTCTATGACAAATGAAGAGTATACGACTAATTTTCTAGAGTTTTTGAGGTATGTGACCTACCTCAAGGATGAGAAGACAAAGGTCCAAAGGTTCATCAGTGGATTTCTTTTAGCATTTAAAGATGGGATGGAGTATGATGAGCCTTGGTCATTGGAAAAAGTCCTCGGGAAGCTGAAGCATATTATGAGAAATCAAAGCACAGGTCAGAGCCTAAGTGGGATTGGAAAGGTAATGATAAGACTTAAAGAAAGTGGGCTAAGAAGCGAGGAAGACCTCGGGATGCAGGTGATAAGGAGAACATGGTACCTTATCAGAATTTCAATGCAGTTGAAAGAGAACATGGATTTTAGCCTGAGGAGCAGAACAAAGGCGATGGTAGGAAGCCTTTGCAGATTATCGTAGGAAAGATTTTCAATCGCACCAGGGTGGCAGGTCTTAGATTTAAAATGATCAGGAAGCACATACAATTGGAGATCTTGGGCACAATATTCCTCAGATTTATGTAACAATTGATAATATGTAGGATGATCATCAAGCATCCATTACTGATATGTAAGTTAAGCTTTGTGATCAAGTTATTTCCATTTTGATTGACCCTGGATCTAACTATAGTTATATCAATCCTAACTTGGTGGATAAGTGTTGCTAGAATAAAGAAGTGCATGCAAAATCTTGGTTGGCGTAGTTGGCTACAGGGACGAAGAGAAGAGTTCATCATTGGGTGAGATCTTGTGCATTTGAGTTGAATGGTATGGCTACATTAGCACATCTAATTGTGCTTCATTTGGGTTCATATAGTATGTTTTTGGGCATGGATTGGTTGTTCATTCACGTGACCAAGGTAGACTGCTATGATAAGTTTATTGAGTGTCTGGATGATGATGGGGAAAGGAGAATCTTGTAGGGAAAGAATAATCCTACATTAGTGAGAATGGTTATAGCCATCCAGGCAAAACACAGTTGCAGGGAAGGATGTGTATTGTTTGCAGTGCATATTTCTAGTGACAAAGGGAAGAATGTTGAGGATGATGAGGTCCTACAGAGGTATCATGTTTTGCAACAATTTCAGGATGTGTTTCCTGCAGAGATTTCAGAGTTTCCTCTTCATAGGGAAGTGTACTTTTCTATATAGTTGATGTCAAGAGCATTACCAACATCTAAGGCATTGTACAAGATGAGTACTCCAGAGTTGGTGGAATTGAAGTTGCAACTTAAGGATATGCTTGATAAGGGATACATAAGGCCAAGTGTGTCACTTTGGGGTACACTTGTATTGTTTGTAAATAAGAAGGACAATACTCTTAGATTATACATTGATTACAGACAATTGAACAAGGTGACTATCAAGGATAAGTATCCATTGCCTCAGATTGATGACTTGTTTGATTAGTTGAAGGGAGAAACAATATTCTCAAAGATTGATATGAGCTCAAGAAGCTTATCTTGAGGGAGTTTCATGTCAAGCCATATTCAGGTCACCCAGGATATCAGAAGACTTTGACAATAGTTAAGAAGTTCTATCATTGGCTGAACTTGAAGAAAGAGGTCGTTGATTTTGTTGCGAGATGCTTGGACTGTCAGCAGGTGAAAGAAAATTTTAAGCATTCAACTGGTTTGTTGTAGCCTATTCTGATTCTAGATTGGAAATGGGTGGTCATTTCCATGGACTTCATTACAAGTTTTCCGAGGACATCGAGACATAATTATTCCATCATGTTTGTGGTTGTCAGGTTGAGTAAGGCAACTCACTTCATTACAGTGAAGTCTACTGATTCAGCTAGTGAGGTAGCTCAGATCTTCATGAGGAAGATAATGAGATTTCATGGTGTTCCTAAGAAGATCATATCAGACAAAGATGTCAAGTTCACTTCCAAGTTTTGGAAGGAGTTGTTCATAGGCTTGGGGATAGAGTTAGATTTCAATACAACTTATCATCCACATACATATGGATAGATAGAGAGGGTGAACAAGATTCTTGAGGGCATGTTGAGTATGTATGTCATGCATCAACAATGGAAGTGGGAGGAGTACCTTCCACTGGTGGATTTTGCTTATAACAATGGGTATCAAGAGTCCTTGAGGATGAGTCCATTTAAGGCTCTTTATGGGTGGAGTTGTAATACTCCTATCAGCTAGAGTGATCAAGTGAATAGGGTGTTGATTGGGAAAAATATGTTGGATGAGATGGGGCAAGAGATGTAGGTTATTAAAATTAATTTAAAGGCAACATAGGACATGTAGAAGAGTTATGCAGATCAACATAGAGAATTCAAGGAGTTTCAAGTTGGGGAGCATGTGTACTTGCACATCAAGCCCAAGAGGAGCTCCTTAAGGATTGGGTCATGTGCCAAGCTGGCACCTTGGTATTGTGGTCCTTTTGAGATCCTTGAGAGGATTGGATCAGTGGCCTACTGACTTGCACTGCCGCCAACATTGAAAGTCCATGATCTTTTCCATGTTTCATTACTTAAGAGATATGTTTAGGATGTTGATCATGTGTTTGATTGGATTGTATTACATGTGGAACCAAAGGGAGAGTTCTAGTCAGAACCTCAGTGCATTTTGCAACAAAAAAAACTCATGCTCTGGAACCAAGCAATAGAGCAAGTTAAAGTGTAGTGGAAGCACTTTGGGCCTGATGAAGCTACATGAGAGATGACTAATCAAATGAAAACTTTGTATCCTTATTTATTTTCCAATTGAGTAGATGTGTTTGGTTTATGTGTTTTGGTTATATTTATATATTTATATATGTATTGTATATACTATAATGAGTTGTGTTATAAAGCTCCAATAAGCAGTATGTTCTAAATATTGTCACTTGAGCTGTGTTATAAAGCTCCAATAAGCAATATATTGTTCATGTTTTCAACAGTTTGGAATGATGTAAATGTTGCATCGAGTTGTGTTATAAATCTCCATGGGCAACATGTTTTATTGGTTATAAGTGTCATTGAACACTAAGGATGGTGTTCCCCCAAGGGGGAGGGGTTTGTGACAACCCCTCGTTGAATTTCCATGTAAATAAAATAAAACCAAGATTATGGGACACGTATTCCAAGCTGAATGTTGGGAAAATACTATAGTGGGCATCGCTTGTGGATTAATTAATGGCAATGGAACTTGGAAAAGGAATCGACAAAGGCAAAGATGCAATAATTAGCATTTTATTATGAGAAATAAAGCGAAACAAGAGAAGAAAAAGGTAAAGAGACACAAATTTGCATGTAAGGGAAATTAGATGAAAAATGAAGGAAAATGAAGAAAAAAGAGAGATTAATGATAAAAAGACATCATCGAATCAATTGCTAGTTTTTGGACAACTTTTTGATAGTTTTGAGTTGAGCTCTCCTTTCATTCTCTCATTCTCTCATACTCTTGCACACTTAGAGAATTCCAACATTCACTTGGATTTGGAGAAAGAAAGCAAGCAAAGTAAGGAAGCACAAGAAGAAAGTTGGATCAATAGCTAGAACGATCTTACTTTGCAGGTAACAAGTTGCATGTGTGATCTCCTTGACGATTTTGGATGCGTGGTATATGCATGTGGTTCCTTGGTTATGTGTTGTCATTGGCATGGATATTTGTTTGGATTAACAATGGTTTCAACCTTGCCCTTCCATTTCCTAGATAACCATGGTATTGTGGGTTTCCCACTTGTTTTTCTAATTGGTTCTTAGGTTCCCTATGACCGTAGGTTGGAACAAGCGCTCTAGAGCCCTGGAACAACTTGGGTCGAGTTACTAGTTTCTAAAGCCTACAGGTTGGGACAAACACTCTGGAACCTTGACGGTTGAGTTATTAGTCCTTCAAGTAGTGGGTTGGAAAAAACGATCTGGAGCCCTGATTTAGCTATGGGTTGAATTACTAATTCCTTAAGCCCTGTACAACTTGGGTAGAGATTGGTCTGGTTGATGTTAGTGATTTTTGGACCGTATAGGTGAGATCACTATTGTTGAGGGTTGAGGTGGGTTGGCCTCTAGAAGCTCTAGTTGGTTTTGTTTTAGTTTAATCCTTATGATCCCACATTCATGCTTAGAATATGGCGTGAGGGTGATTGGATGAAAGATAGATTTGGTTCAGCCCAATCTATGGTCGAGTGGTATGTGGAAGTCCCTAACTTGGTAGGCATTTTCATATGTTAATATGAGATATTTTCCTGTTGCGATCTATGAGAAATTGTATTGATTGTTATGGTGATTATATGGTTGATTTTCCATGGTTTTTGTTGTGGTTATATGATGTATTCTATCTATGGATATTGACATGTTTTGTTAAGTTATTGGATGGTTAATGAATGCATGGACTAACAAGTGTTATTGCAACTAGCTAGAGAGGAATTGGAGCCTTCGTGGTGATTCTTAGATGGAATTCAGAAGTTTATGATCAAATATGTATTCATGACTGTAGCTTTCATGTTTATCATATGTTTGACAAAATGTCTATCATGGATTTTGTTGAAGAAAGTGTAACTAGGTTCGATCTTCATAAATGTAATTTTGATCTTTGTACTTGTAAAAGAAAATAAATATTATTTTTGTAAATTGTAAAAATGAGTTTCTTGCTCATTGCATAGGTCTAGCACATGTTGAAGTGCTATATGAAAGTCAAAGAGTCAAAGAAAATGTTGAAGAACCCTTCTTGGGCATATATCAAATGTATTTGAGTCATAAACAATGTCAAGAAGCCCTCCAAAATGACAAGCACAATCCTCTTCGTCATGTCAGCCTGCAAATCAAATTAAAAGCAGTCATAAGGAGACACATCGGTTCACACTGTCAAGTTGGCTAAATATGGAGGAAAAACTACTATATATACCCAGTTAGGGTCTGCACAAAAGAACAGGAGAAAATCTTAGATTCCTCTATAATTTTCGATGGGTACAATGAAGTGCAGGAAACTCAGATTCCTCTAAAATCTCGGATGAGTACAATGGTTCTATGTTTCTCGGATGGTCATCATGATCACTATCTCAGTATAAACAATCTCGACATAATTGGTGATGAAGATCTTGGTGCAAGGAACTCTTAGTCATACACACTCAACATTACTCTCTAGACATAGTTACAACCTCGGCATGATTGTGACCTCACTATTATACACTCTCGACATACCAGGCATAGTGATAATCTTGGCACAGTGGCAACCATGGTCTCAGACATAATCTTGATGAAGACAAGATATCAGTGCAGATTTCATATGTATATACATACATATATTAGTACAAATACCTTGTTGACATAGTCATGATCTCAGTGAGAGTGCAACAATCATCTAAGTGAAGATGGAGCTATGGTGCAGCAGTAATGATCTCATTGTTATGATGAATATCTCAATAAAGGTGCAGTAATGATGACCTCAGTGAAGCAACATTGATGATAACGATCTCAACAATGACAAAGAAGAGGATTGGTGTCTTGGTCTTGGAGTGGCCTAATAGGTCAAGGGTAATGGTCTTAGTATTCGTTAATTGAAATCTCTATAAGAAGAATTTTGTGTGGGTTTTCCTCTCAAAGAGTGAGAGGTTTTGGCCCTGGCAGAAATCCAACATCTTGTGTCCTTGTCTCTTTGTTTTGGTAGCTATTTGATGAACTAAGAAGACACACTCTAATAATATCAAAGAGAAGATTATGCTAATAAGAAAAAGTTAAAAACACCTCACAAATAGTTATCATGACTAGAAGAATCTTATTAACTTCATTTTCCCTAGATTCTTCAACATGGAAGCAGAGCTAAGGTGTTGAAGTCAAAGGAAGGGAAACAAAGAGACATTCAAGGATCAAGCTTCAAGAAGGACATCAAAGTAGGTTGAAGGCTATCAAAGAAAAAGGATCAAGATCTACATTGAAGGATCAAAACCTAGATCAAAGAAGTAGTTTGAAACAACAAGAGCTTTTGTCTCCATAGTCATCATCGAAAGTCCACCAAGACTCTCATTAAGATGTCTACAAAGCAATGTAGCTCAAAGGACCTCAAAAACGATGATCACATCATCTTGGAAAAGGATGAAACCCTAGAAGCAGTCCTGATCTACAATACAAAAGAAGGAAAATCATATTGAAGGCAAGAAGGAATTGTCATCTTCAATGTTATAAAAACAAGCAAGGATCATCTCCTTGCCCTAGAAGAAGATCATTCGAGGAAGTAGCAAATCATCCCCAACAAAAGGAGCAACGTTTTCTATTGAGGAAAGGCTCTCTCATTTAAAAGAAGATCATCCAAGAATAAGTCCTAATACATCTTCTTCATCCATCATCAAAGTGATCAAGTGGAAGAGTTCATATTCACGTGTCAAGTAAGTACCTTTTCATTCTATAATCAAGTTTGGTTAAATGACTTCATGTTTGCAAGGAGATCTATAAATCGGTTGGGTCATCAAGATTCCTTGCATAAGAAAGGAGGATAGATATAGTCCCCAGAAGAGAAGTCATATGAAATCAGTCTCAGGTCCTCTCATCCCTATGTAGTAGGGGAGGTGACATAAAAGAGAGATATGAAAGGCTATAAGATATACTCTCTAAAATGCAGTGAAGAAGGTCATATCGCTTAGACCTGATTTAAGGTATCTAAGAATGAAGGAATGTCTTCATAAGATCTCAATTTAGAGATGAATATAATAATAATTGTTTTAACTGATAGGAAAGGTAACAATTGTCCATGGACAAGAAAGTTACCTCATTCAACAATTTGTGGTCTCTATGCTAGATAGAGAAAGACAAGATGATGGCAAAAGTATTGAAGGTTAAAAGGACTCAAACATGTGCATAAAGGAAAGGGAAGTTTGGTCCTCAAACAAGACATAATAATATATCTAAGATTCAATGCTATGGAAATATTTTTGAAAAAAACTCATATCACCAGAAAGATGGAGGAAGCTGAAGGAAAGGGCCAAGGAAAGAGGGAGTAACAAATCTCTACTATGATCGAGATGATATCCCTCACAAAAGGGTCATATCATAATCTACTAAATATTATGTTATATATATGACCATGATAATAAGATGCATTATGGCATCATGAAAGCATTAGAAACAAGATCTCATGACATTACCATGGGAATCATGAAGAACAAAAATCCACGGTAGTAAAAAATAAAGGATATAGCTCTTGGGAATCTCATTAGACATTGAAGGAAAGGAAGAAGTCATCCAAGACAAGGCTCATCATATAAAAAGGAAACATCTGCCAGATAGGGATATGCAATATCGTAAAGGTTCTCTAATGGAATCCTCATTGGAGGGTTCACTAATCTATAAAAGAAGCAAGTGTTTCATCAGGAACTCTAACTTATGGAATTCCTGGGATGATGGTGTGATGACATGAGAAATGAAGCATATCAAGGGATTGAAGATCTTTTTAATCAAGGAAGCTGCTGGAAGAATCCTAAATGACCTAAAGGTAAAATGAGGTATGTATGCTTGTGTTTAATAGTATAAAAGCACATCGTTTGGTTGCAAATAACATGGATCATTACTTATATCTTAAGAAGAATGATCAAGAGAAAACGGATCTCCTCCTCTAAAAGGATGCAGGAAGGCATAATGTCACACTAAGATGAAATCAACATAATATGTCCTCATATGAATTATGAGGTGGTTGACTACAATTAAGAAACTCTGATTGAAAGCTCCTGGGAAAGGAATGTACAAGGAAGGAAGAGATAGTGAGATATGAAACCATGATGAAGGCGGTCAACATCCAAAAGACCAAGAAAACTTGACTAGGAAATCTCCCGGAAGGATATGGAGACTCTGATAAAAGTCTGACAAGATGAATACCCTTGACAATGGATATCTCTAGGGGACGTGTCAACATGTATAAAGGATGCTGATACTTACAGAAATATGTCATGATGAAGAGAAATCTTGAAAGGTACAATTTGATTTAATGTTATGATTTCTTGAATAATATTTGGATGAGTTCATGCAGGGCTACTGGAACAAGAATTTTAAGTACAAGTACAACTAGCATTCATGTGGTGGATGGAAACCCCTGAAAGAAACATGATGAGGGAGAAGTAGCCACATGACGAATGTTCTAGCTATGTATCAAGGAGACCAATTTCCATGAAGAAAGGAATGACATGAAAAACCAAGAATGAAAATGATCGATGGCTGATGCTCTACAAGGAAGAAGTTGATAGGTCCCTATAATACTAGTGATTACCCCATTACTATTGTAATTGTATCCCTTATTAATATCATTGTGCCCCTATTGTCCCCATATTTTTATTACTGTGCCCCATAGAATCCCTCTATTGTTATTTTTGTGGCTTTATATTATTATTGTTAGGTCGACTGGGTTATATTGTGACTCCTTAGACTCATATATATATAGAAAGGAGGTTTTTTCATTTGAATCATCGAAGAATTACTCATTTATGTAATGTAAAGGAGGTTGCCCCCTCGAAGAGGCTGAATTCTAAGGCGTTGGTCTATCTTTTCTATCTTTTTCTTGAGCTCGTTTCATAACATTTGGTATCAGAGCTTTGGATTCTAGGGTTTCGATGCTCCAAATAGGTCATCGTGGAATTTTTGCAATAACTTTTTTTTTTTTTTGCTGCGATGTTTCAAAAGCTAAAAAAAAACCCATTTGAGAAGAAATCGCGCTGAATCTCGGGTCCGAATTTCAGAGCTTTTTGCACTATATTTGCGGAGATATGATCTAAGGAAGTTGGTATTTTTGCAGACTCCTGAATTACATTCCAAACAGGTGACCTGGGGAAAATCGTCATAACTTTCTTTCTGAGCATTGAATTGAAATTTCATAAGAAGGTAAAGAAAGAGGATGGACTGTAGTTTCTTATATATATTTTTTAGAGCCAAAATTCGAAACAGTGACTCGTGGCACATCGTACAAGTTCGCTCTACTGAACTAGGCTATAATGAGGTCACTGTGGGAGATTGTGCATAACTCTTTCTTGGAGAATCCAATTTGGATCAGACTGGTGGCATTGGAAAGAGGACACAGAGGGCTACTACTGATCGCAATTTTAGAACTAGATGATCCGAAATTACAGAGATACAACAGATTCAATATCAGGCTCCTACAAAGTGAAAAAATGTGTGTAGTTTTTTTTAAATTTTTGCATAAGCTTGGTTTGAAAAATTAGTTTGAAGGAATTCAAAGGGCATAGTAAAGCATTATTATTGGTAATTGATGCCCCGAGGAAAGAAAATGCAAACACCTAGTAGGCAACCTGAAAGTTCTAGCATGACTCATGAAGAAGGGGAAGAAATGCAACATGATATATCAAAATTACGAGACCAAGTGCAACAAGTGTCACTTGCACAAAAAGGAACAGAATCTAAGATGGATGGTTTAAAGAAAGATGTAGAAGCTAAGATGGAAGTTTTAAAGAAAGGTGTAGAAGCTAAGATGGATTGTTTAAAGAAAGGCATAGAAGCTAAGATGAATGACGTGGAAGCTAAGATGGACGATTTGAAGATAGATTTGAAGACAGACATGGAAGAATTGAAGATAAATATGAATAAGTTGCTACAAGAAATGGTCACTAATGGTGAAAGGGTAGTAAAGGAAACTCATGATGAGAACGAAAGAAATGTTAATCATGATTCCATAGACTCTAATGTTGGATCGAAGACCCACCATATTCCAAAAATCGATGTGAGGAAGTTTGATGGCAAGGATCCCGCAACATGGATATTACAAATGGAGCAATTTTTTGATCTCAATAATGTGCAAAACACACAAAAGGTACGTATTGCAACTTTATATTTGGAACCAAATCAGTTTGTATGGCATCAATGGCTTTGCTCTCGTAAACAAATTATCACTTGGGCAATTTTACGGAAGAATTGACAGCACATTATGAGGATACAAAAAGCAACACTTTTTTTAGCCAATTGATAAGTCTCAAACAAAAGGGTTCAATAATGGAGCACATTGAGGAGTTCCAAAAATTGAACATAAGGGTAAAAAATATTCTACAGGAGCATAGGATTGATGTGTTCATAGGGACTTTAAAGGATAATATCCAACATGATGTTCGCCTTTGGGAACCTGATTCATTAGAGAAGGCATTCAGGTTAGCAAGAAAAATGGAAAGCAAAATTATGGCAACCAGGAAGCATACCAGTCACAACTATAAAGATGGAAGTGTTTTTACCCCTAACCTTCCACAACCTATAAGGTTGACACCACAACAATTGAAAGGAAAAAGAGCAAAAGGGCTTTGTTACAGTTGTGATAGCAAATACACTAAAGTTCATAAGTGTACTGAGAAGAAATTATTCTACATAGATTGTGAAGAGGAAGAAGAAAAGGAGCAAGAAAGGTCAAAGGAAGAGGATATACTCCAGGAACAAAGCCTAGATAAAGAAGAAATGAATCCAACTATATCTTGTAATGCATTGGCTGGAATTACCACTCCTCAAACCATCAAGATAGAAGGACAAATCAAGAAGAAAAAGGTAATAGTGTTGATTGATTTAGGAAGTACCCACAATTTTATTCATTGTAAGGTAGCAAAGGAATTGAATTGCTTCCTATATCCAGCACCAGAGTGTCAAGTGATGATTGCAAATGGAGGAATGATAAATTTCTCTGGAAAGTTCCATAATATCAAGCTATCCATGGGAGAATATGTATTGACTAGCCCAATGCTTTCCATTCCAATGGGAGGGGCTGATGTTGTACTAGGAGTCCAATGGTTACAATCCTTGGGTACAATAGCTTTTAATTTTCAAGAACTTTTCATGAAATTTTCTGCGGAAGGAAAGGAAGTTGAATTAAGGGGTATTGCAGGGAAAACGGGAAAGATAATAAGCTCTAACGGTATGACAAAGCTTCTAAAAAAGGAACAAAGAGGTGTAATTACACAATTATGTTCGATAGATGTTTCCACATCGGAATCATCTATTTCTCCAGATCTCCAAAAAGTCTTGGACAATCATTCCAAGGTATTTGAGACTCACAAAGGTCTCCCACCTATTCATGATCATGATCATGCTATTCATCTGATTTCAGGAAGTGTTCCTCCAAACATCAGGCCGTACAGATATCCCTATGCCCAAAAGAGTGAAATTGAACGTATGGTTGCAGAAATGCTAGAGGCTAGTATAATTCAACCTAGTCAAAGTTCTTTTTCTGCTCCAATAGTATTCGTGCACAAGAAGGATGGATCATGGCACATGTGTCCGGATTATAGGGAGCTCAACAAGCTCACTATTAAAGATAAGTTTCCTATTCCTGTCATTTGATGAATTATTGGATGAATTGCATGGATCAATTTACTTCACCAAGTTGGATCTTCGTTCAGGATATCATCAAATCAGAATGAAGACTGAAGACATTCCAAAAACAACATTTAGAACTCATGAGGGTCATTATGAATTTTTGGTCATGCCTTTTGGCCTTACCAATGCACCTTCTACATTTCAAGGTTTGATGAATTCCATTTTCAAACCCTTCCTTAGAAAATTTGTGTTAGTATTTTTTGATGATATACTAATCTACAACATGTCTTGGAAGGATCATGTTGAACATGTTGACAAGGTGCTACAACTATTGGAGGAGAAACAATTATATGCAAAAAGATCCAAATGTTTCTTTGGAGTACAAGAGGTGGAATATCTGGGTCATATTGTATCTCATGAGGGAGTTAAGGTAGACCCTAGCAAAATTAAAGCCATTAAGGAATGGAAAATCCCCACATCCATAAAGCATCTGTGAGGATTTCTCGGGTTGACAGGGTATTATCGCAAGTTTGTTAATAATTATGGGAGAATAGCAGCACCTCTAACAACATTATTGAAGAAAGATGCATTTTCATGGACTCCAGAAGCAACAAAGGCCTTCGAACATCTTAAAGAGGCAATGTGCCAAGCACCGGTCTTAGCTACATCGGACTTCAAAAAAACCTTTATTGTGGAATGTGATGCTTCAGGAAATGGAATTGGTGCTGTTTTAATGCAAGATGAAAGACCCATTGCTTTTGAAAGCCGTCTAATCAAGGAAAAGTTTTTACACAAAGCTATTTATGAGAAGGAAATGTTGGCAATACTACATGCACTTAAGAAATGGCGACCCTACCTAATGGGAATACACTTCAAGGTAAAAACGGATCATGATAGTCTTAAATACTTTTTAGAACAAAGATTATCCTCTGAAGAGCAACAAAAGTGGGTCACAAAGATGTTGGGTTATGACTTTGAAATCATCTACAAAAAAGGGAAGCAAAATGTGGTGGCAGATGCACTCTCAAGAAAGGATGAGGATGTGGAAGTGTTGTTGTGCGCCATTTCTATTATCCAACCAGATTGGATAAATGAAGCAAGGGAGGAGTGGAAGAATGATGAAGAAGTGTGGGCACTTATTCGAAAGTTACAACAAGATTCCAGTACATCTGGTACATTTAGCTGACAAAATGATTCGTTATGGTACAAAGATCGCTTATACCTCTATAAGAATTCGCAACTCAAACAAAAGATTCTTATGGAATTGCACACTTATCCCTTAGGAGGGCACTCAGGATTTTTAAAAACTTACCATAAGGGTAAGAAGGAATTTTTTGGGATGGCCTTAAATCAGATATTCAAAAGTTTGTGGCGGAATGTTTGGTTTGCCAACAAAATAAAGTTGAAACAATTAAGACCCCGGGTCTATTACAACCTTTATCCATTCCAAGCCAACGTTGGGAGGATGTTTCAATGGATTTTATCACAAGTTTACCCAAGTCCGAGGGAAAGAGTGTCATCATGGTGGTAGTTGACAGACTTACCAAGTATGCACACTTTTATGCATTATCACATCCATTGAAAGTCGATACAGTTTCTACTGCATTTATGGAAACAATTCAAAAGCTACATGGAAACCCAAATATTATTGTAAGTGACAGAGATCCCATTTTCACTGGAAATTTTTTGACAGAATTATTTTCTTGTCTTGGTACTCATTTAGCTCATAGCTCATCTTATCATCCTCAATCTGATGGGAAAACTGAGATAGTAAACAAATGTTTGGAAGGATATCTTCGTTGCTTTGTATATGATAAACAGACACAATGGGTCAAATGGTTTCCTCTGGCTGAATGGTGATATAACACTTCCTTCCATACAACAACAAAAATGACCCCATTTATGGCACTTTATGGATATCAACCACCATCCATCACATCATATTTAAGAGAAAATTCTAAGGTTCAAGCAGTGGAACATCACATTGAACATCAACAACAAGTCCTCCAACTCTTAAAGGATAACCTCGTGTTGGCACAGAATAGAATGAAACAACAAGCAGATCAACATCGCAGCGAAAGAAGTTTTGATGTAGGCGATTGGGTATTCCTATGGATACAACCATATAATTAAATGTTCCTCAAGCAAGCTAAGAAGGATAATAAATTATCACCAAAGTATTATGGTCCGTACAAGGTGTTGCAAAAGATTGGTACTATGGCATACAAATTGGAGCTTCCTGCAGCATCTCGAGTGCAACCAGTTTTCCATGTTTCATGTTTAAAGAAGGTTATAGGCGACAAGCTCCCAGTTCAAACAATATTGCCAGAACTTGACGAGGAAGGAAAAATTATATTGGAACCGGAAGCAGTCACAGAAACAAGAACTCGACAGCTACGAAATCGATCAATCTCGGAGTATCTCATCAAGTGGAAGAACTTATCTGCTAAAGATTCCACATGGGAGGATGAGAATTTTATACAGAAGCATCCAGAACTACTCAAGCATTGAGGACAAACCTTTTTTTGAAGGAGAGGGGCATGATAGGTCCCTATAATACTAGTGATTACCCCATTACTATTGTGTTGTATCCCTTATTAATATCATTGTGCCCCTATTGTCCCCATATTTTTATTACTGTGCCCCATAATATCCCTCTATTGTTATTTTTGTGGCTTTATATTATTATAGTTAGGTCGGATGGGTTATATTGTGACTCCTTATACTCCTATATATAGAAAGGAGGTTTTGTCATTTGAATCATCGAAGAATTACTCATTTATGTAATGTAAAGGAGGTTGCCCCCTCGAAGAGGCTGAATTCTAAGGTGTTGATCTATCTTTTCTATCTTTTTCTTGAGTTGGTTTCATAACAGAAGCTCAACTAAATTTCATGACATCAAGGAAAGAATTTGATCAAGAAATAAGAGGACCCACAAAGAAGAAGCTACTGGTGAAGAAAGGAGAGTCCCTTGTTAAGAGGGAGCTTTGATAGGTCCTTGATCAAGAGGGAGCTTGGATTGGGTCACCCCTGATTAAAAAAGAGTGACAATTGTGTTTTTCTATTTCATGTGTCATGCACTAGACCAGTACTAACAAAATTAAGGCTTAGTGAAGGCCATGAAGATAAATGTAGACACATGAGGGATGTATCCTCCCTAATTGAGAGGGAGAGATAGACAGAACATTCTTGTCTTCATTTGGGAAGAAATAATGAAGGATTAGGTAATCATCTGGCATCTGATACTCTTTGAGGATGTGTAGGGCATCCAAGATAAGAGTAGGCAAGAGGATCGATATTGTTTGAGGGTTGGGAACCCAAGATAATAATAGTCCTAGAAGGTCATACTCAGTGAACACCTGGGTGAGTATGTACCTTGAGAGACAATGATGAAGGTGTCTATAATCATTGGTCTTGCCAGCATTGTAGCTCATGGTCTCGTGGAGAGATGGAGATGTTAGTCAAGGCCTTGCATTGTGGCAATGTTGGTTGATATGATGCTATACAGATGGGATTACCAATCCAATTATTCTTATGAGAAATTCTTCAGATTGAGAATGATCAAGTACCATTACGAATACCTCCCTAGTGAAGAGGGAGTGTTGAAGAAAGTGTAACTAGGTTCGGTCTTCATAAATGTAAGTTTGATCTTTGTACTTGTAAAAGAAAAGAAATATTATTTTTGTAAATAGTAAAAAATGAGTTTCTTTCTCATTGCATAACTCTAGCACATGTTGAAGTGATATAGGAAAGTCAAAGAGTGTTGGTATTTTGTGTAAGGGAGTGTCATAGATCAACAAGTTAACCAAGGAATGCGGAGAAAATCCCTTCATGGCTTCAGAAACAACACTCCTATATTACATGGGGATTCATTGGAGGTTGGAGCATATGCTCTCTACCTTTCTCCCGATAAAAATTCTTGGCATATAAGGTTCATTGATGATTTTTATGATGGTATATCTACATCCGATGTGACAGGGTTTATGAACCCAAGGATAAAGAGACTTCATAAGTTTAGTAGGGGATTCTAAGTGACATTGTGGAGGGTACAGTGATTCATATGTAGTCAAATAATCTATCAAATCTCTATTGTCTTTGGAAGTAGATGGATTAATAATTGTAATAAAAAGTATTTGTAAACATGGTCCGATGGTATGAATGCCATTTGGAAGAAAGCCATTCAACATATATATTGCATCATTGTTATGTCACAAAAGAATTTTTATTGCTACAAAATTGAAAATTTGTTAATGGATATTTCCTTATGAAAATGCAAGAATGTGCTAGTATAAAACCTCAATAATATATTTTATTAACTCTTTTCCAAAAATGTAGCGGAAGCTTCAACATAAATTTTTCATGACGTTGAAATATTTAGAAGAATGAAAATTGAATAATAAGATAATTTGTAAGGATGTTGACTACATCTGCGAGGTGTTAGATAAGAATCTTGTCCATTGTTTTTCATATATATATATTATGGGCTATGCCTTAAATTTATTTATGCTTGGTTAAGAGCTCGTTGGACGAAACATGTTAAACCTGCCCCCTTATGGACCACCAACAGGTAATTATAGATGGCATGGTTTTTCTTGAATAACAACGATGAGTGAACTTGCATTTGTAGATAGTAACCACGATTGGCTATCCCTACCATTAGTTTGACAACTGAGTTATGATATGTATGGGGTTAAATCTCCATGGATAAGAATGTTGTCTATTGTTTTTTCATATATATATATGTGTGTGTGTGTGTTAATGACCCAAGACCCCGAGGCATTTAGCAAGAGCGAAAGTCTGCCCCCTTATGGACCACCAATGAGTAATTACTACTCCCTTATGGACCACCAATGAGTAATTACTTCTCCCTTATGGACCACTGAAAAGTAATTACAAATGGCATGGTTTTCCTTGAATAACAATGATGAATGACTTGCATTTAGAGATAGTAACCATTCTTGGCTCTCCCCATTGTTGGTTTGACCATTGAGTTATGATAGGTTTTCTTTTTATAATTAATAAAAATTATTATTTAAAATAAAATTACAATTTATTTAGTTTTATGATTTTTTAAATTTTAACAACTTAAAATGTATTATGAAGTGCTTTAACGTTTATCTACATTTATTGACCATTTGATTTATAAGACAACAATAATTTAATAAGCTTTTATGGATTTTTCAACTATCAACATTTAACAATGATTATGCATTTAATTTATATAGCTATGCTAATTTAATAAAAATCCAACAAAATTTTCCTCTAATAAAATTAATAACTTTACCACATTAACAATATATTTTTTCTCAATAAATGTAAAATTAATAGTTAACAATACCTTTATTTTCTTTTAATAAAGTTAGAATCATATTTTTTTAAATGATTTTTTTTCATTATTAAATCCTAAATACAACTCAACTTTATTAATATTAATTCATAACTAAAAAAATATTTATCTATCATATTACATTATTTTAATTACATCTAAATCTTGACTTTAAAAATTAACAACTTTACCATATTAACAATTTTCTTTTTAATAAACTTGAAATTCATTTACTTTCTTTTTAATAAAGTTATAACTCAACTATATTCCTATTACATCATGAATTCACCATACTATCGACATACAAATACATATTGTCTCTTAAACCCTTAAAATGCAAATACATGTTATCTGAAACATTTAGAATACAAAAACATGGTATCTAAAACCTTTAAAAATTTATAGGTGGATCCATAATACAACTCAATTATAATATTACTCAATCATAATTTCAATGCAACTATAACATCCATAACATTTTTAAATCACGACTTCAAAAATTACAACATGACAAAGTCAACTCATTACATGTGCATAACAAAACTCATCCACAACACTATAAACCATGATTTAAAACTCAATTATAACACGACAAGCACAAACCATCCATAATACTATAAATCATGATTTCAAACAATAGAAACATAAATCAACTATAACAACCCCAACACTGTGAAACCTTTGCATGTGATCACCTACTAGAACTCAACTATAATTCTACCAAGATTTCAAGACAACTAAAACACTCTTAAATCATGACTTCACCACTTCACATGCAAAATAAACTGAACTTTCCAGTGTCACACTGTCACAATGCATGTTTTCCATTAAAATTTAAACTTTAAATTTATGTTAAACCTTTAAACTTATAATGTTGGTATATGTCATCTCTTAAATCTTTAAACTTTAAGTGCTAGTAGGTGTCTAAGCTTTAAATGAGCCAATGCAGATTATGTGTTGGCCTCTACTAAATTCACGAGAACTCTATTTTTTCTTTAATTACTCACTAATACACCATGAGCGCCTAGAAAGCACTATGACAACCATCTTAACATTTTGTGCCTACCCAAACAAATTTTGCACAATTCTTTGTTATATAATCTCCATGTCCATGCCAAACACCATCCTCCCCCCCCCCCCCCCAAAAAAAAAAAAGGAACACCCAAATTGAAAAACCCTAAAAATTTGGTTTTTCTAGGCTGCCATTAAATATGCATCTCTGCCATTTCAAAAAATTTATTGACTCTGCCTAACCTGGATCAAGCGTTGCTTAAAATTTTTGAACTTGGAGATAAAATTTTATGCCATAAGCAGTAATAGTTGTGCACTTTACGAACAAAATTCTTTTTATTCTCCATAAACCATTCAATATATTTGTTTCATGTTACCTTGACTCCCCTGAAGGGATATTTGTCCAAATATTAAATGTTATGGACGTCTTGGTAACTTTACATTGGAAAAGACTTTAGCCACTTGAACAGAAAACAAAGAGAAACAACCTTCGAGTTAGTGGATCCATAATACAACTAAATTATAACATTACTCAATCATAATTTCAATGCAACTATATCATCCATAACATTTTTAAATCATGGCTTCAAAAATTACAACATTACAAAGTCAACTCATTAGATGTGCATAACAAAACTCATCCACAACACTATAAACCATGATTTAAAACTCAATTATAACACAACAAGCACAAACCATCCATAACACTATAAATCATGATTTGAAATAATAGAAACACAAATCAACTATAACAACCCCAACACTGCGAAACCTTTGCATGTGATCACCTACCAGAACTCAACTATAATTCTACCAAGATTTAAAGACAACTAAAACACTCTTAAATCATGACTTCACCACTTCACATGCAAAATAAACTGAACTTTCCAGTGTCACATTGTCACAATGCATGTTTTCCGTTAAACTTTAAATTTATGTTAAACCTTTAAAATTTTAATGTTGGTATATGTTATCTCTTAAATCTTTAAACTTTAAATGCTAGTAGGTGTTTAATCTTTAAATGAGCCAATGTAGATTATATGTTGGCCTCTACTAAATTCACCAGAACTCTATTTTTTCTTTAGTTATTCACTAATACACCATGAGTGCCTAAAAAGCAATATGGCAACCATCTTAACATTTTGTGCCTACCCAAACAAACTTTGCACAATTCTTCATTATATAATCTCCATGTCCATGCCAAACACCATCCCCCCCCCAAAAAAAGGAACACCGAAATTGAAAAACCCTAAAAATTTGGTTTTGCTTGGCTGCCATTAAATATGTAGCTCTACCATTTCAAAAATTGATTGACTCTGCCTAACCTCGATTGAGTGTTGCTTAAATTTTTTGAAGTAATGTGGAGATAAAATGTTATACCATAAGCAGTAATAGTTGTGCACTTTATGAACAAAATTCTTTTTATTCTCCATAAACCATTCAATATATTTGTTTCATGTTACCTTGACTCCCCTGAAGTGATATTTGTCCAAATATTAACAGTTATGGACATCTTGATAACTCTACATTGGAAAAAACTTTAGCCACTTGAACATAAAACAAAGAGAAACAACCTTCCAGTTAGTGGATCCATAATACAACTCAATTATAACATTACTCAATCATAATTTCAATGCAACTATAACATCCATACATTTTTAAATCATGACTTCAAAAATTACAACATGACAAAGTCAACTCATTACATGTGCATAACAAAACTCATCCACAACACTATAAACCATAATTTAAAACTCAATTATAACACGACAAGGACAAACCATCCATATCACTCTAAATCATGATTTCAACTAATAGAAACATAAATAAACTATAACAACCCCAACACTGTGAAACATTTGCATGTGATCACCTACCAGAACTCAACTATAATTCTACCAAGATTTCAAGACAACTAAAAGACTCTTAAATCATGACTTCACACTTCACATGCAAAATAAACTAAACTTTCCAGTGTCACACTGTCACAATTCATGTTTTCCATTAAAATTTAAACTTTTAAATTTATGTTAAACCCTTAAACTTTTAACGTTGGTATATGTCATCTCTTAAATCTTTAAACTTTAAATGCTAGTAGGTGTCTAAGCTTTAAATGAGCCAATGCAGATTATGTGTTGGCCTCTACTAAATTCGACGAAACTCTATTTTTTCTTTAATTACTCACTAATACACCATGAGCGCCTAGAAAGCACTATGGCAACCATCTTAACATTTTGTGCCTACCCAAACAAACTTTGCACAATTCTTGGTTATATAATCTCCATGTCCATGCCAAACACCATCCCCCCCCAAAAAAGGAACACCCAAATTGAAAAACCCTAAAAAATTGGTTTTGCTTGGGTGCCATTAAATATGTAGCTCCACCATTTCAAAAATTGATTGGCTCTGCTTAACCTGGATTGAGTGTTGCTTAATTTTTTGAAGTAACGTGGAGATAAAATGTTATACCATAAGCAATAATAATCGTGCACTTTATGAACAATATTCTTTTTATTCTCCATAAACCATTCAATATATTTGTTTCATTATTGATTTGAGGCTTCTGCGATCTGTATTTTGTGTGGTGTTATCTTCCGGAGTCACCGCTTTCATGTTTTTGGAATCGACGTTTCGAACCATCCTCGGTGGTTCATCATCATGATAGATCCATGAGTGAATAAGTCAGAACTCAAAAGCATTAATAAATACAGGTGAGGGCTGGGATGGGAATGAATGGTAGACTACAAGTTTGATAATGATTTAATTCAGTTTTAGTTTTAATTTTTAATTTTGTTAATGATTTTTAGTTTTAGTTTTTAATTTTAATATCTAGTTTTCCTTTAAAGATTATTAAAAATTCTTTTAAATTTTTGAGCAAGCTAATTCACAAATAGTTGTTGATAAATAAATTTTTGTTCATTGACAATTGTATTTAATAAGTTGTTTAAATTATTTTTAATTTTTAATTAAATGATTAAAAATAAATAATAATTAATACCTAATATTTATTAATTATTATAAACTAACTTATTATTTTCCTGCATAATTAATTAATTTTTATTAATTTCAAGATTGACATTAAAATGAATTTAATGTTTAAATTGAATAAAATTTTTAATCTTTAATTTTATGGGATTTTTGCATAAAAATAAAGTTTGATTTCTTTTTATTTCAAATGTCCAACTGGACATGACTCATAAAAATAATATTTCATCCAAAACATTTTTTTTCTCACTATTTTGACTCTAAGCATGAAGACCATGCTTTAAAATATAAACATATGAATATAATAAATAATAAATACATCAATGATAATTTTATATAACCAATATTTTGAATATTGGTTATGGTTGTATAATAAAATTAAAGCAAGAGTTTTAGTGTGGTGCAATCATTGGCTATGTTATGGAGGTAGATTAACCTTGGTTAAGTTTCTTCTAGAGAGTATAGTGTGTTGGTTTTTTATTTTATAGGTACTTAAAGGAAACTTAACCAAAATAAAAGCTTAACCAAAATAAAAATTAAGTGTTTTTGACTTCCTATGGACAAGATTGGGGGCTATGGAAGAAAATTCCACTACGTAAATGGAATAGGCTAGCCACTTCTAAGGAAGCTAGGGGTGGTGTTTAAAAACCATGCATTGCTTCATCTTAACACTTATAGTTAAGAGTCTCTTGAGATTGCTTTATAATGATGGGCTTTGGTGTCAAGTCATAAAAGCCAAATGCTCAAGAGCTGCATCCATGAAAGATTGGTTTAGAAAGGAACAAAATCACTCACAAGCTGCTTCCATTATAAGGAAATCCTTGGTAAGATATTTTTCCCCCGATGGGTGACTAGGTATCCCAACAAATTGGAAATGGAGGAAAATTTGAAATTGGGGAGGTCCTATGGATTGAGGTTACACGTAGTTTCAAACTTTTAAAGGCTCTACTTGATAGTTTACACACTCAACATATTTACTATCTTAGAGAGGCAACCTCATGCTTAACCAGAAATGCTTGGTCTCAAGGATGGTTGATAAAACACAATATGAGTTTACAAAATGAGCTAGCAAAAGAATGTGCCAATTACATTGAATTCCTCTATTGTGTAATAAAACATTGGCTAATTAAGTCTTTTATTAAGCTAAGTTGTTGTTTCCTTTCAATGAAAATGACATACATGTTTATGTTTTTTTATTACATACTCACTTAGTGATATGCCATCACATTTATTTTCCATACATAGTATCTATCACAATTTATGATCATTGATCTTACCCTTTTTACTTAGATTTATTGTTGTCTTTATATAACGTGCTTGATATATAGTTCTTGTTTTTCTATTATATGTTCACTAAGTAATATACCATTGCTTTTACTACACATGAAATATTTGTTTCAATTTATGGTAATTGATCTTGTTGTTTTTATTTTGAATTACAATTGATTAATCAGAATGCATCGGGCATTTGGGGTCATGTATTTTTCTCACGAATGGTCCATAATGAATATGTAATGTATCTACTATCTACTTTGAATGATATTATCATATGATTATCATATGTTTTATAATCATTTGAATGAGTTTACAATTATCTTAGTAACAAATGACGATACTTAGATATAGACTTTGAATACGATTGATATCCATCACAAAAAAATGGCCCATCCTCTACTTTTCCTTTTTCATATGGCGTTGCATATTTATGAGATATCCTTGCAAATGTTTAATAATTGTCATACTTTGTATGACACCATTTGTTAGGTGTTGTTCTAAATAATGGAATATATTTTGATTTCCACTCATAAGTGCATTGCAGAAAGATTGTGTAATATAATCATCTAGAGTTATAAAGTTTTAAAGATTGTACATCAACTTTCTATCAAATAACAAATTACATCGAATACATTGTCCTTGTAATTAGAGGTATTTGTTTTTGCACTATGTAATCTGTGAGATTACATTTAATCCATCATGCATTTCCAATAATATTTGAGAATTTTGCACATCAATGATACATATTAGATGCTTCAAAATTGCATCAAGATATTATTATGTAAACTAAGGACTCATAATGGCCACTAATATGAATTATGATATGAAATAATATGTCATATGTATATATATTAACACTTCCATTATAAAAAAATATATTGTATTGATATATTTAACCATATCGCTAACCACCATATGCAAAACATATATCTCCATGGTCCTCTCTCAATTTCATTTAAATTTATAGAAGTAGATAATCACATTTTATGAAAATGGGTGTCAACACCATGAATTGAATGTAATTATTACAAAATATTGGATGCTAGTTCACATGATGCTTCCACATTACTTTTATGTAAATAAACACACACACACAAACACATGAATGATTTATTTATCTATTTCATAATTTGATAAACAAGATTTGAAACGCATCAAGTAGACACTCTTTTTTTTTTGTAAATTTGTTCATTAGGTTTCTATTGATATCAAAAGGTTTTTACATTGCAAGATTATCAACAAACCTTCAAAAAGGCAACCAAGAAGAGTAACTTGGGAAATCCTATTTATCCCCAAGGGTAAGCATATGTATTACCAAATCTATCGACTACCAAAAGCTAAGTTGAGAATATCCCGAGGATGGTATATTTTGACATATAACTCTTCATTTTTACCAGTCTTACGAAAACTAGAATAATACATATAGTCATCCAAAAACTAGGCTTAAAAAAACATTAAGATGGTGTTTACAAAAAACAAAATTTGTCACCCATAACAGACCCATAAACAAAGTGTTTGGTGGACTTTTAGTCCAAGATGATTACCAGTGGTGGACTTGTTAGTCCAAGACGATTACTGGTGGTGGACTTGTTAGCCCAAAATGATTACTGGCGATGTGGCAGAAGCTTTGGCATGAGGAGAGCCTTGAGATGGAGCATTGATGACCATTGGCATGACATGGAGCTCATTTGATTCAGTTTTTGAATCCGAGACAACATAATGCTCTATTCGAGACACTCTGACCACTATATCATCCAAATTATATTTGATATCCTGCAAAATTCTCTTCATCTCCTCCTGACCTGTAAATAACTTATAGTTGTATACTTGCTCGTCTCTAATAACCATGCTGAGGAGTTTCCAGTTATTAATGTAGGTTGATGGAGTGAAGGAAATGAAGGCTTCTCTTTTGAAACTTCCTTGGGTTTGGTAGCCACTTGAGGTTGTTGTCTCCAATCTCTAAGCCCGAGAAATACACATGATCCCTAAACTCTTTTGCCTCTAGATGGAGAAATTCCGTCTGGACCTCTACAGGAGCTTCCTCAAAGAAGTTAGCGACTGATTCCCATCCAAACAAGTGTCATATTCTCATCGAAGGTGACCTAGGAGTGCCACCCCTGCGACTAGGAAGGTGCTGCTAAAGAGCCATAAATCCAATTGACCTGTAGTGCAAACAAATATAAAATGTGGAGTATTAACTGATTGTGATGGATCGAGACAGGAGATCGCAAGGTTTGCTAACAAGAGGGGCTGCAAACACTAAGGGAATATCATGTGTAGAGTTATGTGAACGAGATATATAACTTGATAACCCAAGACTCTTACAGAGTGGAGATTACCTATAAACCCAACATTCAGTAACATTGTATACTAAAGGATCAGAAAGGAATTTCAATATTGAACAACCAACAAGACCATATACCCTATTAAAACCAAATGGGGAAGGTACCTAGGTACCACACTCCATAGACCAACACTGGATAGTTGAAAGAGATCCTGACTGGGTTTGATTTCTGAGGAGTCATCGAGGGTAATACTGCAACCAGTTCAAAAGTCAGAATATACCCAAATTATGAAGGAAGAGTACAAAGAACATTGGTCCCTCTGATCAAGAAGCGGTGAAACCAAAGACCAAAAAGTGGATGAATAGTTACATAACATACAACTAAGAGATGACTTGACCTTTACAGGACTATGACACAAACATACAATAAGAACTTGAATAAGATACAAGAGCAGTATACCTCCACACCAGCCAGAGCAGTAGTGAAATTGAAAATACTCGTTGGCCACAACCTTGGTACAATGGTTTTGCCACCCTGAGTCCATGACCATGAAGATATAATGAGCTGAGAACGTGAGAGAACAAGCATGTAGAATGAGGTAACAAATAAGGACACTCTTCATGGCAAGCCAGGTGTAATGTCTTAGACTGTATTCTCTCCTTTCAATACTTTTGCACATTATTAACTCTTAAATGAGCTTATCTCATATGTCAAAGGTGACTATGCTCGTAGCCAATCTGCCATGTGAGGGGCAATCCAAATGAGAAGAGGAAGAAGGAATTTTATAGCAGGAGAAACTAACACACACAATAAACTTACTTCCCGCCTACTCACAATTAAGTCGATACGACTTGATCAAGTGAGAAGAAGCTTGGGATCCCAAATCTTGCCACGTGAAGGGCATGCAACGCCAGGTGTGGAGCATAGCTCTATCATCGAGGGCCACCATCCTATTAACCAAATAGATTATATGCATGTTAATAATTATGATATCCCCATTAAAATTCCACCGGGGAGCCCTTTTGTCATTAAACCAGTTGCAAAACGAGACTTCTGTTATGTCTCTCACCACGAAAAAGTTGCCATGCAAGCACCCCCATCGGGGACAAGTAAAGAGTCTCATAAATCATATGGAAATGAAAATAGTCTAAAATATTCTTTTCTATCTGAGACATCATCCATGATATCATTTACAATGCATTGCTCTTTCATTTGATAATTTTCATCATCCATTCCTTTTACCACCTTCTAATTTATTTGGTTGAAATTTTTAATTTACATTTCTAAAATACAAAAAATAACAAAAATAATACAACTTAAAAATAACTTACCTCATTTAATTTTTATATATTTTTAATAATTTAACCTTCAAAATCTATATAATTATAATATTAATTAACATATATTATGAATCTTTAAAATAACATATCAACTAATTATAAATGATTGAAATAAATATTTTTTATGATTTTAAATAAGCGAGCATAGATTCATCTTAACTTTGGATCTACTAAGCACCGAAAGATCAAATATATTTACTCTAAACGAGGTTTGCATTTCAAGATATTTTATCCCTCTCGGGGCTTGGTAGTTCCAAAGTTAAGATGAATCTAGATTGGTTTAATTATTAATAATAATTAATTATAATTATAGCTATAAATATAATTATTAATTTTATGTTTTTTGTTTTATTTTATTTTTAGTTTTATGTAATTTGACTAGGTTAAAATGTTTTATTGATTTTTTTGTGTTTGTAGTTCGACATTATATTACTTCAAAAATAAAGTACATAGAGTTTTTCTTAGTGATGGGTTCTGCCTCGCAGAGAAACTAGCCCACAAACACCAATTTAAAGTCTTCAAATTACATATACTCCACTTAACCAATGTGTATTTCAAGAGCATAGACAAGTTTGATCCTAGATTATAAAAAATTGCAAAATTACCCTGACCATGACTACCAAACACAAAAATTCTAAGGACTGAGGAATACATATTATTACTTGACCACAAAGAGACAATTCAGATATTCGAGGAACTTGGCAAAGAAGTGAGGACCATTCATGAGCTAGAGGCTGCGATTGGTTAAACGAGGTTTGATACCATCATTGCGAGGGCTCCACGAGGGTTGATCATCTACATTGCCATGACTCCATAACATGGTTTCACTGTCAACGTTGTCACTGCAACGGTCCCACAAATCTGTCCAAACTTTGATGCCACCGCTATCCTGTGTCTCCTTCTCTGCCTTGACCTTGTCACGAGTCCTCATCCCCATTAAAACTCTAGGCTCTACTCAGACCCTCTTCATATAACGACTGATGACGAGGCCCAAATACCGACATTGGACATTGAACATGAGGCAACGTCCCTTCTCCATTGGACTGAAGTGCCACCTAGCAACACCGCTACTCCAATTCACCTCTAAGTGATGAGGGTGATGAACCAGTGGAGGGAATACCTTTGACGTTGACTCAATTTCACCATGTACAAGAGTGTCACTGGGTCCATCCAAGAGTTCTCAAGACAGGTACAGAGAGTTGTTAGAATTACAGCTATTCAATGAATTTATCCAAATATTATTACTCCCACCATCGGGCATAAACGTTGAGAGTGGAAATATAGTTGTAGTTATGGGTCTGTCTCCCATGGAGACCATAGGAAGTCTATTAAGCTTTGTGAACCCTATGACCAATGGACTGCTAAACCAAGTCTCCAAACAAGAGAGAAAAGTAGTATGCCTAGCATCGGTGCTAAGTCGGATTGCCAGATAACGATCGCTATCACCGACATGATTGCAGATGACCACCATATCCTTCACAAGCAGAATTACCTCACTGAGCTCGATGCACATAGTTCTTTTTAAAGCTCTCCTACACGCACAACATTAAGCCTCCATGGATTGATTTCAAGCGGGTTGATCAGATATAATAGCTTCCCATAATGCAAAGGTTATCGATGTGCTCATCGACTGGAGTGGGGATGGATTGCAACCTGCAATAATTAATACCAATGTATGCTAGGGTTTGGGAATGGCACATGTTGATCTAGCAGGTGTCGGGTTTCGCTCAGGGTGGTCTTTTCATTGTGATGATCTTCCATTGGCACCCGCGATGGGGTTAGTGTCTTGTTTGCCTATTTCTTCACATGTTGATCTCAGTTGCTGAGGGATTGAGTGAGATCAGTTCATTTCCATAGCCTTACAATGAGAGTATAATGCATAATTTTCCATGAGGCCAACAAGCTTATTGCCTGTGTGATGAACATGGGAGAAGATGGGAGATTAATTCTCTTGATGATCTCTATGACCCTTTCAAGATGAGATTCAAGTCATCGTATGGAGGAAGCCTTTAATAAAGGATTTCCATTTTGGATCTTTTTAAGAATTGATATAAGAAGTAGGGAGTCTCCATCGACAATGATTTGATCAGAATCCAATTTAAGGGCTTCTATAATACCATGTTCCAATCCCCAAAGTTTCGCTTCATTGTTCATTAAGGTTCCCAATGAGCCCGCATAAATGAGAATAATACGACCTTCAATGTCATAGATTACACCACCATAACTAGTAGCTCCATGATTTCCCCTGGACACCCCATCAAATTTGAGCTTTAAAAATCCCATCGGGGAGGAGACCAGGTTGTCAGGATGGAAGTTGATGGATAGGGGTTATTGCTAGAGTAGACATGAGGATGTTGATGGATGTTAAGGGTTAGGATAATGCTTTTTCCTTTGGGTGGGCAGTCCTAGTCGTGAGGGCTCTAATGAACTGAAGTAATGGTTTCCGCTAAATAAGTAGTTATTAAGTTCTAGGCTCTATTCATTGAGGGGGCTTATTTTTTGAAGAATTGAGCATTATGTTATTTCCAGAGGATCCAGAGAGTGAACCCGGGTGTAAGATGCCATATTCTATTTAGGATGGGGCTTCTGTAGGGCAAGGTATTTCAATGTTCTAAGTTGACGGGGATGGACTAAGGATGAAGTTTGGATACCTGAAAGGTATGGAGTAAATGGCCCCATATGTCCATGACAAAGGCACAATCGAGAAATAGGTGATTTAGATTTCCCCCCTGACAGTTGCATAGAGGGCACATTGAAGGACCTATGAATCCTTGTTTTTGTAGATTCTCCCATGTGAGTGGTTTCTTTATGTTGAGTAACCATAGGAATAGGGTCACCTTAAACCAATGTTTTAATTTCCATAAGTGCTTCCACATCATATCAGGAGCTTGTTGGTGGCCTGCACTAAAGAGTTGATATGATTCTTTGATATTATAGTTCCCAGAGATGTCAAGGATGCTATGCAAAACTATATTATGGTTACTCAAAATCTATTCCAGTAGTTGACTTTCATGTTCTTGTTTCCGCTAATCAGAGGAGAAGATTTTCCAAGTGCGCCATTACACCTCCTAGGTAGTGTTATTCTTCCAAAAGTGAGCCACTACAGATAACTCTTGAGAAAAACGGTTGTTTCTGATAATGGGAGAGTGAGGAATGGACGAAAGACGAGGCCATTGATTCCAGGAGTCTTCCCAAAAAAGCGTTGTTTTTCCATCCTTCGCTTCCTGAAAATAATGGTCTAGAATCAAAGATTTGTTGTTGCAAGCTACCTGCCAAAGAGGGAGCCTGGGGGATTTCTTTCCACTCGAACACATTGTAAGTCATGTACACCAGGGGAGTATTTATTAGTCCACACCTAACCCCAAATTTTTGTTGGATTCTTGAGCCAACGCCACCATACTTTTGCGCTTAGGGCTTTACTGATTAGTTCAGAATCCCTAAGGCCAAGACCGCCTTGAGTTTTGGGTAGACAAAGAGTGTCCCAAGCAACCAAGGCCCATTTTTTCTGAAGCGAGGCTCCTCCCTAAAGAAAAGAATGTTGGATGCTGCTGATTTATACAGGCATGGATTACAAGACAAATTTTAAGAGAGTGAAGCAACCAACTATGTTTAAGGACCTAAAGGTCTAATTTGAAAGAAATTTGTTCTCAATTTTCAAAAGAAGGTCTTCCCTGATTGAGCATCTTAGGGGGTAGAGTTTAAGAGGGGCACCGAGGTATTTGGTCGAAAGGGAGCTCCTTTGAAAACCCAAGTAATGAGAGATGTTTATTTTAAATGTAGGAGGGGTATTAAAGAAAAATATTTGGGATTTTCCTTATTGATTTCAGTACTAGAGGCCGAGGATAAAGTGTCTAAGATTTCCTTGAATGCTTTGGCTTGATTGATGGAAGGAGTGCCCATTAATAGAGTGTCATCCACAAATTGCTGGTGGGTTGTGCTTTGATCAAGGGAACCTAGGAAGAGGCCTTTGATTCAATGAGTAGAGAGGGAATGAGTGATGGAACGACCAAGGCCTTCAACAACAAGGAGGAAAATATACATAGAGAGGGGTCCCCCTTTCCTAATACCTTTGGAAGGAGAAAAGGTAGGAGATGGAGAGACAATTATCATAATGGAGAAGAAAGTTTCTGAAATAAGGGCCATGACCCATGAGATCCACATTTCACGAAAGCCTAAAGCAGTAAGAGTATGGTATATATACTGCCAACTAATTTTGTCAAATGATTTTTAAATGTCAAGTTTAAGGACCATACCTGGTTTTTTGGTCGATCGAACAGAGTGCAACTGCTCTTGAATTAGAATAATGTTGTCCATAATTTGTCTCCCTTCAACATAACCTGTTTGTTCATAGAAAATGTCAATAAAAATTTACATAGCGCCAACCTTGTGACAGAATCCATTCCAGGTTTTCTTCCTAATGTGAAACAGCTTGAACTACAGTGGAAATAGGCAACAGAAGAAAAAGTAGAAGTAATAAGGCAAACGACTAGGTTAAATTGGGAAGCATATTGGCAACATTTGGTAAAACCTCACAGCCAATGGATGACCCTGCGATGCCTAACCACTTCTACGGAGAAAATGGCGCCAACACTAATCGATGCTGTATTCGCTGGACAGTTGAAAGCTGAAGTCGGCCAACCAACACAGCTCAAGCCCATGATGGACATTTACGATCTGAAGGATCAAATGCAGGATAACTAGTCACCATGTTTATTTCTATTTTGATTTTATTTTTGCATAATTTGAGGCAGGTCGTTTAAACCTCCTCAACTATTTTTGTAATAATCTATTTTTAGTTTTATAGTTTAAGTATTTAAACCCCTCTCATGAATTTAGAGAGGTCTAGAAATTTTATCAAAAACAGTCTTCAAAATATGCATTTCTGTCCCTTTGAGGAAGTTTTGGTAAAATTAATGGAACATGATTTATTTTTATATGATTTAGCATCTTCTACTGAAATTGCACTTTGGTACTCTTAGATGGTGTTGAATGGACTGAAGATAGATTAATATTGCTGAAGCACATGAGGAGGACGTATTATAAATGGTACTTTTATCTCGTAATCCTTTTTACTTATGCATTAAGCAATGATTTCTTTTTGAATTGTTTATGTATGAAAGTATGAATCTTGATTGTCATTATTGCACTTCTTATGATGATGATCTATATTTTATGCTGAATACATGAATAATTCCTTATGTGATATATATTTCACAATTGTTTCAACTAACTTTTTATGCGAAACAATTATTGTTAAAACAAATTCATTTCTCATCGCAATTGAATGATCTTTATTATCAATTGCTTTCAGACATTATTGCAGATCACATACATCAATTTAATCTCGAGTCTAGTTATAATTAGATAGTGTTTGAACTAGGATAAAATGCATGTGATCGTTAGTTTCTATTAGATTACTTCTGGCTCAAACATTACTTCAAAACATTACATATCACCCCATTAGCACAATCATTAAATAGATTGGCAAACTCGTCCCGTTATCCCCAATCAGAGCCACTACTCCAAACAGAAAAGGAGGTACCAACCAAGGTCCGGACCGGGTGGTTTTCCCCCATGTTGAAGCAACGGTTTTAGAGGCTTCAATAGAAGGATAATAAATTATCACCAAAGTATTATGGTCCATACAAGGTGTTGCAAAAGATTGGTACTATGGCATACAAATTGGAGCTTCCTGCAGCTTCCCGAGTGCACCTAGTGTTGTGTGTGGAGCATGATTGTTCAGAGGTCTTTGTTTCAGCCGGATGTATACCCCAGGAAATTTGTACACCCCTCCACGCGGGGGGGTGGGGGGAACTTTTCCCCCCGCGGGGGTCTGGGGGGGCTGATCCCCCCTGGCTGGGGGGTCCGTGTAGGAATTTAGACCAATTGGGTGTCAAGCCACGGATCAAGTGTCTGTAATACCGAGGAGAGAGTGAACCGTCGAATCACTACATATCGTGACCGTCGGATTGTAAGTTACAAAATGTACAACGGTAAAGAAACACACTTTACCTAACTCTATACTAGACCAAGTTGAACTTAACTATTTCCTATGTGTCGGAATATCCTAACATCCCCCCTTAAGAACAACTTGGGATAGGATTGAAGGATTTACAAATATGACACAATAGGAGAAGGAAGGAGGCACTAGAGCCTATCCCCCCTTAGTGACAACTTCCTGAACTCCAAGCATATATGAAGTTTAGTGAACTTCGCCTCTGTGAGAGCCTTTGTGAAGATGTCTGCAACCTGATCATCTGTTGAACAATATTGCACTTCAAGAACATGGTCATGAATGAGCTTTATGATGAAGTGCATGTGTAGTTCAATGTGTTTGCTGCGCTGATGCTGGACTGGATCTTTGCATAGCTGAATGGCACTTTGATTATCAAACCAAAGTGTGGTTGGATGCTACTGCTCAAAGCCAAACTCTGATAGGATCTGACGAAGCCACAAGGCTTCCTTACTAGCTTCCACGGCACCACGATACTCTGCTTCTGCTGACGAAAGAGAAATGGCAGCCTGTTTCTTACAAGCCCATGTAATAGGTCCTGAACCAAGAGTGAAGACATAACCGACAGTAGACTTCCGATCATCAGGGTCACCAGCCCAATCAGAATCAGTGAAACCAACTAATAGAGGAGCTGCTTTGGCACTGTAATGAATCCCAAACTGTATTGTACCTCGAACATAACGAAGTATTCTTTTAGCTGCTTTCCAATGACTTTCACGGGGGTTTTGCATAAAACGAGAAACAAGGCCAACAACGAAGGAAAGGTCAGGACGAGTATGGGTTAAATACAAGAGTTTTCCTACAAGTTGACGGTATAAGGTAGCATCAACTTCAGGAGAAGTACAAGAGATGGAAAGTTTGACTCCAGACTGAAAGGGAGAAGGGGCTGGCTTACAGTCTTCCATGTGAAAATGACGAAGAATATCACAAGCATACTTGGACTGGGAAAGGGAAATACCCTCCTTGGATTGCAAGACTTGAAGACCGAGAAAATAGTGTAAGTGTCCTAAGTCTGTCATTTCAAATTTCTTTTTAAGGCTGGACTTCACATGGTTTATAAGGTTGGGATCACTACCAGTAAGAATAAGATCATCAACATAAAGAACAAGGATGATAAGAGAGTTGCCCACTTTCTTGGTGTAGACAGTATTGTCAGAATAACACCTAGAAAAGCCAGATTCTAAAAGAAAGCTATCCATTTTGGCATACCAAGCCCGAGGAGCTTGCTTGAGACCATAAAGAGATTTCTTAAGTCGACATACAAGGCTGGAGTCTGTTTGGATGAAGCCAATGGGTTGTTCCATATAGATTTCTTCATGCAAGTCCCCATGCAAGAAGGCAGATTTAACATCCATCTGATGGACTTCCCATTTTAAAGAGGCAGCAAGGGAAAGAACAAGGCAGATAGAGTTCATTTTGGAAACAGGGGAGAAGGTTTCAGTGTAGTCAATGCCTTCAACCTGTGAAAAGCCCTTAGCAACAAGACGAGCTTTATGTTTATCAACTTTCCCATCTGGTCCATACTTGGTTCTGTAAACCCATTTACATCTAACAAGTTTGCGTCCCTTTGGTAGAGGAACAAGATCCCATGTATCATTTGCCAACAATGAATGATATTCTTCATTCATAGCTGTTTCCCAATGTGGATGGCCTGAAGCTTCTGCAAAAGTGTCAGGATCATGATTTACTGGAGCTTGAGCCAGTAAAGAAGAGGCTCTTTCAAACTGAGAACGTGTACGTCGCTGATCTGTAGGATCACCGGCAAGATCACCTGCTGCATCCCGAGTAGCACGGACCCATCTTGGAAGTTGAGGATCCTGAGAAGGTGGGGGAGGATTTTCATCCTCACTTTCATCATCTGAAGAAGAAATGTTTTCAAAAGTAGAAGAGATAGGAAGAGGTGGCACATCCGCCGGACTAGGCTCGCAGGCCGATTTATTTTCATCAAATTTTACATCTCTTCTAATGATAACATTTTTGGACTTAAATGGAATAAGTCTATAACCTTTTACATGTTCAGAATATCCAACAAAAGTACATTTCTCACTCTTAGGTTCTAAAGCCTTATGCTTTTCATCTGGAATATGGGTCCATGCTTCACTTCCAAAAACACGAAAGTGACTTACATCTGGTTTAATGGAACTCCAAGCTTCTTCTGGAGTGATATTCTTTAGAACCTTAGTAGGAGTGCGATTGATTATATAATTTGCACAATTAATTGCTTCGGCCCAAAAACTAAGACTGAGTCCTTTAGATTGCAGCATACAATTAGCCATTTCCTTTAAGGTGCGATTTTTCCTTTCAGCTACACCATTTTGTTGTGGAGTGTATGGAACAGTATGTTGCATTTGAATTCCATTTTCGGTGCAAAAGTTGATGAATGTGTTTTTAACATATTCTCCACCATTATCAGTTCTTAGCTTAAGAATTTGATGTCCAGATTGTTTTTCAGCAAAGGCTTTGAAGGCCAAAAATGTGTTAAATACTTCGCTCTTGAGTTTTAAGAAGTATACCCAAGTGCGTCTGGAGAAATCATCAATGAAAGTTAAGAAATACTTGCAGCCAGAGAATGAAGCAACAGGAAGTGGACCACATAAATCACTGTGCACAAGCTGTAAAGGGGCTGAGGCGTGCCAAGAGGCACGTTTTTCAAAACTGTCCCGATGATGTTTTCCGAGTACACATCCGGAACAAACACCATCTCTGCAAGATACCATAGGAAGACCTGTCACCATATTTTCTTTACATAGATGCTGAAGGGAGCGACAGTTTAAGTGACCAAATCGCTCATGCCAAAGTTTGCTCACTTCATCATTATGAGCAACAAATACCGAGGGAAGATTTGATGACCCAAAGTTGTGAAACTTATACAACCTTGTGGAATCATCAGCAATACCAGTAGCTAGAATCTGTTTAGGATCTCTCAGATCCTTGATTACAACATCATGAGGTGAAAATTCAACAATGTTACCTTCACCTGAATGAGTTATCTGATATATAGATAGAAGGTTGCAGGATAAGGTTGGAACACATAATACATCATTAAACTGACCATTGTCTAGATGAACAGTTCCAGTCCCTACAACATTAAGAGATCTATCATCACCAACATATATATTTTTGGTGTTACAATCATTTAAAGAAGAAAACATGGCTTGGTTTTTGGCCATGTGATAAGAGGCTCCAGAATCAATGAGCCACTCATGAGAATGAGAAGAAGAAGATACATTTAATGCATAACTAGACTGATATGATTGACAACGACATGCAGAAAGTGCCATTCCTGAAGTTGAAGTTGAAGTATGCTCCACATGGATGTTATGTTTCTTCATTGCGGCTTCCAAGGCTTCCATCTTCTTAAAGCATTTAGATTCTAAGTGGCCATCTCGATTACAAAAGTTACAATGTCTATCAGTCTTCTTCCATTTGTTTTTATTGATCTTATCATTTTGCTGAAATGATCTTTCAGTTTGAGGCTGAGTTTGCTTAGGACCCTTGTTTGGTTTAGGACCATTCTTTTTAGGATAGGACTTCTTAGGATTCTTTGAATTTGGTTGATGCTGGGCGGCTAACACTTTCTTGGAAGAGTTTCCAAGATTAAGAAGACCAAGGTGTAAGAGTTTTTCTTGTTCTCTTATTAAAGAATCACAAAAAGAGTCAAAGGAAGGGGCCTTGTAGTCTTTTCCTTGACAAATGAAAGCTTCCCTTGTAGAATGGAAAGTGGAAACAAATACAGAGTAGGCTGGTCCCAACTTAGTAAGGATGGAATACATAAGGTTACTATCTTCTTTCTTAACCTTAACACCTTCCAAGAGATATCTAAGGGTCTTGAATTTGGACAAGAAATCTTCAATGCAAGAAAAATTATTAGGATCCAATGTAAGCAACTCATTTTCAAGTTGATGGGCTCTAATTTCATTTTTAATCCCAAAAATTTTAGTGATTTGTTCCAATGCTTCATGAGGAGTATCAAGTTCTACAATATGGAATCTAAGATTAGGAGAAATAGACATCCCTATCAAACCACGTGCTTGATCTTGTCTATATTCCCATTTTGCAGCCTTGTCTTCATCTTTTGGTTTCTTCTCTTGGCCTGTGGCTATTCTGTAGAGACCTTTACTTCTAAGTAAATCTTCCATGTAGGATATCCATTGGAAGTAGTTAGTGCTGTCAAGAATGACTTGGCATGGACTTTCCATTTTAAAAAAAACTGAAGCTGAAGATGCTGAAAGTAAGTGTTCCAATGGATAGATCTCGAAAAATTAGGCGATTTTAAAAAAAACGGCTCTGAAAAAGGCTTCCGGATGAAGAAGTTATGGCTTTTTGAAAAAAAATTGTTGAAGTTGCTGGCAAAGTGCGCGAATGTGCAGAAATGAAAAAATCCGCCCCCATAAAATGGAGACTTGAACCCAAGACCTCTACTCTCTTAAAATAGCTTTGAACCAATTGATCTATACAAAAAATTTGAGAGAGAGAGAGAGAGAGAGAGAGAGAGAGAGAGAGAGAGGGGCCTTGGTTTGCGTGCTTGCCTTGAGAAAGTTCTTTTTCCCTACAAAACACAAAACACAAAACCCAACACGAACATGCAAAGAAAACGAACCTTATGGCTCGAAGTTAGCTTTAGCCAAAAAACTAGATATTTTAAAAAATGAACCTTGCGGCTCAAAGTTAGCTTTAGCCGAAAAACTAAATATTTTTCTCAATGTTTCTGATTTTCCGAGATCACACTAAGGTGCAGGGAAAAGAGCATACGCATGAGAAAAATCCTTCCTTTCTGTTTCTGATTTGCCCAGATCGCACAGAGTCGCAAGGAAAAGAGAATACGCAGAAATGAAAGGTATAGATCCGGTTAAAAAAAAGGCTAAATAAACCGAAACTGAAATAAGCAGAGAGAAAATAACAGTAAACTGCAAATAAAGACTGTATACCTCCAGATCTTAAAAATGACGCAGCTAGGGCTACCAGAAACCTTTTCGCGTGAAACGAAAAGGGTTCCTCACTGGAACAGATGCTCCGAACACAACAGAGCAGTCCTCTCGGCCCGAAAGCAGTCAGAAACAGCAGATCTAGGAAACGGCAGTCGGATGCAGTTCTACTGGCTTCAGATTTGGATCACCAACGGACGCGGATCTCAAATAGCTTTGATATCATGTAGGAATTTACAGGGTAAGTTCCTCAGAAAGAACACCAAAAGGACACCACTCACAACCAGATCACAGATCAATACACCAGTATTTTTGACGTGGTTAAAACCCTCAAAGAGGGAAACAGTCCACAGCCTGTGCCAACGTGGCTACTACAGGCAATTTATTAATCAAAGAATGAAAATTTACATAAGCTTCTCTCATGCACGGATTACCTGAACAATGACCCTCCATGCGCTTTAAATAGAACTCATGGACCAATTGGGTGTCAAGCCACGGATCAAGTGTCGGTAATACCGAGGAGAGAGTGAACCGTCGGATCACTACATATCGTGACCGTCGGATTGTAAGTTACAAAATGTACAACGGTAAAGAAACACACTTTACCTAACTCTATACCTAACTCTATACTAGACCAAGTTGAACTTAACTATTTCCTATGTGTCGGAATATCCTAACAGTCCGGGGGCCAGTGCCCCCGAAGCTAAAAACAAACGTAAAATTGCCTTGTAAAAGTATAGTAATTTCTAGTCAATCTGGGCCGTTCATTAGGCAGATGATCTGACGGTAGAACTTATGTTTAGTTTAGGGTTTTTTGCCCTAGAAGGAAACCCCTCTCTTTGTATGAGGGCATTGTATTTGAGGCTGAGATATAGATGTGTATTCTGTGAGCGAGAAACAGAGAGGTGAGACTGTGAGAGAAAACAGAGGATATTACAGCGGATTTGTTGTAGGTTGTGTCTCTTCATTTTGCTGGATAATAGAAAGGAAGGACTGGCTGTTCGGGGTGGACGTAGCCCAAACTGGGTGAACCACGTATATCTGTGTCTCTCTTGTCTTGTGCGTTCTCTGTGTTTATATTTCTGCAATATTTTATGTGTTCCATTGCTCCGTAATATATAATTTTCTAACAACTGGTATCAGAGCCGAAGGTCTATTTGGCTGATAAACTCGCAGGAAAGAAGGGTTCCTGGTTCGAGTGGGAGCAATGGCAGAAGATGGTAAGTTTAGGGTCGAGAAATTTAACGGCCAAAACTTCTCGCTGTGGAAGATGCAAATGGAAGATTATCTGTATCAGAAAGATCTATACCTACTATTGGGCGGAAAAACAAAGATGCCGATGGGTATGAAAGACGAAGAATGGAACCTTCTCGATAGAAAGGCACTCGGAACAATACGGTTGTGCCTTTCTGCGTCAGTCGCCTTCAACATTTCGAAGGAAACCACGACAGAGGGTTTGATGCAGACGTTGTCGAAACTATATGAAAAACCCTCGACCTCAAACAAGGTATTTCTTATGAAACGGTTATTTAATATGAATATGTCGGAAGGTGGATTTGTTGCAAACCATTTAAATGATTTTAGTACAGTTACAAGTCAGTTAAGTTCTGTAGGGGTAAACTTTGATGATGAAGTTAGAGCTCTGTTATTCTTGTGCTCATTACCAGAAAGTTGGAATGGTTTGGTAATGGCCATTAGTAACTCCGTTTCTGGATCTAGTACTTTAAAGTTTGATTATGTTGTCGGTGCTATCCTTAGCGAGGAAATGCGACGGAAAAGCTCCGGTGAGACATCGGGAAATTCTTTGAGTGCAGAGTCTAGAGGAAGAAAAATGGAAAGAGGAAAGAGCTCAGGATATCGCAGTAAATCAAGGAAAGGCAGATCCAAGTCCAGATCGGGGATAGTGTGCTGGAAATGTGGAAAGAAAGGACACCTAAAGAAAGACTGTAGATCTCGGAAGGGAAAAGAAGGAGATGCACAACAAGAAAACAATCATGAAGCAAATGCGATAGGTGAGGTGTTACAAGATGCTTTGATTCTTTCTTTCGAAAATATTACTGATTCTTGGGTGGTAGATTCAGGGGCTTCATTCCATGCCACACCTGATAAGAAATACTTTCATGACTATGTTCAAGGAGATTTTGGACAAGTTCGTCTGGGTGATGATAAACCCTGTAAAATCGTTGGAATGGGTAAGGTTCTTGTAAAACAACAGAATGGAAACCAATGGCTATTAAAGGAGGTAAGGCATGTTCCATATCTAAAGAAAAATCTGATTTCAACAGGGCAGTTAGGCGGTGAAGGTTGTGTGACAACTTTCACAGATAAAGCTTGGAAGGTCACCAAAGGAGCCCTGGTAATAGCAAAAGGCGAAAAGGTTGGTACATTGTATTTATGCAATGGTATTTCTAACTCTGTTAATGCTTTAAATTCCAAAGGAGCAGATGTAGCATTATGGCATCATAGGCTCGGACACATGAGTGAAAAGGGGATGAAGATTCTTCACTCAAGGAATTTGTTCCCGGGTTTGAAGAATGTTGATTTGGACTTCTGTGAGAATTTCATTTATGGAAAACAGAAGAAAGTCAGATTTCTCAGAGTTGGGAAAGAAAAGAAGAATGAAAAATTAGAGCTTGTGCATACAGATGTATGGGGACCTGCTCAGGTATCATCTCTCGGTGGCTCTCGTTATTATGTTACTTTTATTGATGATGCAACTAGAAAAACTTGGATTTATTGTATTAAGAATAAATCTGATGTATTTGATACTTTCAAGAAATGGAAAGCTTTGGTTGAGATTGAGACAGGAAAGAAATTGAAGTGTCTTAGATCAGACAATGGAGGTGAATATTGCAGCAAAGAGTTTGATAGGTACTGTTCAGAGCATGGAATTCGTAGAGAGAAGACAGTTCCAAGAACACCACAAGAAAATGGTGTGCCAGAAAGGATGAACAGAACAATCATGGAGCGTGCAAGGTGCATGAGATTGCATGCAGGATTGCCTTTACAGTTTTGGGTAGATGCTGTAGATACTGTTGTTTATCTAATAAATAGAGGGCCTTCAAGTTCCTTGGATGGTAGTGTTCCAGAGGAAGCATGGACAGGTAAAAAGGTAAACTACTCCTTTTTAAAGCCTTTTGGTTGTGAGGCCTTTGTCCATATTGATAAAGAAAATAGAACAAAGCTTGAAGCAAATTCAAAGAAATGTACCTTTATTGGATATGGTGTTAATGATTTTGGTTATCGCTTATATGATTACGAAAATCACAAAATCATTAGGAGCAGAGATGTAATATTCAATGAAAAGGTCTTGTATAAGAATCAGTTGCAGGAAAAGAAACAGGAAAAGGAAAACAAGAATACGCAGTTCTTGATGAAATCACTGAAAAAGGAAAGGTGCCTGAAAATAATAATAATCAACAACCACAACAACAACAACCACCACAACAACAACAGGCACCCCAAACACCTGAAAGTGGTGTTAGAAGATCTACCAGGATAAGTAGACCCCCTGAACGATACTCTCCTTCATTATATTATTTATTGTTGACTGATTCCGGTGAACCCGAATGTTATGAAGAAGCAATGCAGGTTGAAAGCAGGAAGAAGTGGGAGGTAGCCATGGAAGAAGAGATGGACTCCTTAATGCATAACCAGACTTGGGATTTAGTCAGGTGGCCTGTAGGAAAAACTACATTGAAGAATAAATGGGTTTACAGGCTGAAGGAAGAAGATGGAGGAAAACAGAGGTATAAAGCTAGACTTGTGGTGAAGAGGTTTGCACAGAAGAAAGGTATTGATTTTGATGAAATATTTTCTCCTGTTGTTAAAATGACTTCAATCAGAACCATTTTAAGTCTTGTAGCAGCTGAAGATTTGCATCTTGAGCAGTTATATGTAAAGACAACCTTTCTCCATGGGGATTTGGAGGAAGAGATATATATGCAGCAGCCACAAGGATATGAGGTGAAAGGGAAGGAGAAACTAGTGTGCAGGTTCAATAAGAGCTCGTATGGCTTAAAACAGGCTCCAAGGCAATGGTATCTATAATTTGACAAGTTTATGTTTGAACAAGGTTATACTAGATGTCACTCTGATCATTGTGTTTATTTGAAAAAGCAAAATGATGGCAGCTATATTATATTGTTATTGTATGTAGATGACATGCTTGTTGCAGGATCTAACATGCAGGAAATAAATGTTCTCAAAAGAAAATTGGCAAATTCATTTGCAATGAAGGATTTGGGAGCTGCAAAACAAATCCTTGGTATGAGAATAACTAGAGACAGGAAAAATCGTAAATTAACATTGTCTCAGAATGAGTACATACAAAAGGTGTTGAAAAGATTTAACATGCACAATGCAAAACCAGTTAGTACACCTTTTGCTAGCCATTTCAAACTTATCAAGGAAATGTGCCCAAAGACCCAAGAAGACATGGATTATATGTCTAAAGTTCCATATGCATCAACAGTTGGAAGCTTAATGTATGCAATGGTCTGCACAAGGCCTGATATTGCACATGCAGTGGGAGTTGTAAGCAGGTACATGAACAATCTAGGAAAGGAACATTGGATGGCAGTGAAATGGATTCTCAGATATTTGAAAGGTACCACCAATCAAGCATTATGCTTTGGTGGTGCAAACATTTCTCTACAGGGATACGTTGATGCAGATATGGCAGGTGACATAGATAACAGGAGGAGAAATACAGGATATGTATTTACTGTTGGAGGAACAACTGTCAGTTGGGTTTCAAAAATCCAAAGTGTTGTTGCACTTTCAACAACAGAAGCAGAGTATGTTGTTGCTACAGAGGCTAGTAAAGAAATGATTTGGTTACAAAGGTTTATGGGTGAATTGGGTAAGGAGCATGATAAGGGCACGTTATACAGTGATAGCCAAAGTGCCATTCATTTTGCAAAGAACTCAACATTTCATTCCAGGACTAAACACATACAACTCAAGTACCATTTCATACGATCAGTGTTGGAAGATGGAGAGTTGAAGCTGGAAAAGATACACACTAGCCAGAATCCTACAGATATGCTAACAAAAGTTGTAACCAGGGAGAAACTGAGAATATGCTCAGTTTCAATTGGTCTTCAAGGATGACGATGAAGATGAGAAACAGCCAGGTCCAAAGAGGAGTCATTGTCCAACAAATGAAGCAGCGGTGGAGTTTCTACAATCATTCTCCAAGTGGGAGATTGTTGTGTGTGGAGCATGATTGTTCAGAGGTCTTTGTTTCAGCTGGATGTATACCCCAGGAAGTTTGTACACCCCTCCACGCGGGGGGGTGCGAGGGGGACTTGTCCCCCCTGTGGGGGTCCTAGGAGGCCGATCCCCCCCGGCTGGGGGGTCCGGGGGCCAGCGGTCGCCCGGCGGGGCTCGGGGGCAGCGCCCCCGAAGCTAAAAACAAATGTAAAATTGCCTTGCAAAAGTATAGTAATTTCTAGTCAATCTGGGCCGTTCATTAGGCAGATGATCTGACGGTAGAACTTATGTTTAGTTTAGGGTTTTTTGCCCTAGAAGGCAACCCCTCTCTTTGTATGAGGGCATTGTATTTGAGGCTGAGATATAGATGTGTATTCTGTGAGCGAGAAACAGAGAGGTGAGACTGTGAGAGAAAACAGAGGATATTACAACGGATTTGCTGTAGGTTGTGTCTCTTCATTTTGCTGGATAATAGAAAGGAAAGACTGGCTGTTCAGGGTGGACGTAGCCCAAACTGGGTGAACCACGTATACATGTGTCTCTCTTGTTTTGTGCATTCTCTGTGTTTATATTTCTGCAATATTTTATGTGTTCCATTGCTCCGTAATATATAATTTTCTAACACCTAGTTTTCCATGTTTCATGTTTAAATAAGGTTATAGGTGATAAGCTCCCAGTTCAAACAATATTGCCAGAACTTGACGAGGAAGGAAAAATCATATTGGAACCTGAAGTAGTCACAGAAACAAGAACTTGACAGCGACAGAATCGATCAATTTTAGAGTATCTCATCAAGTGGAAGAACTTACCCACTGAAGATTCCACATGGGAGGATGAGAATTTTATACAAAAGCATCCATAACTACTCAAGTGTCGAGGACAACATTTTTTTGAAGGAGAGGGGCATGTTATGTTCCTATAATACTAGTGATTCCCCCATTACTATTGTCATTGTAGCCCCTATTGTCCCCATATTTTTATTACTGTTCCCCATAGAAGCCCACTATTGTTATTGTTGCACCCTTATATATTATTGTTATGTCGGCTTTGATTATATTGTGACCCCTTAGACTCCTATATATAGAAAGGAGGTTTTGTCATTTGTATCATGGAATAATTGTTCATTTTTTAATATAAAGGAGGTTGCCCCCTCAAAGAGGCTGATTTTGAAGTCGTTGATCTATCTTTTCTATCTTTTTGTGAGCTGGTTTCATAATACGAAGTCTAGCTAGAAAAATATTTCTTTGTATTTTCATGCCACCGATCTGAGTGTTGGGGGTCTTCCCCTTCCTTAGATCAGTTGGATATGGATTACTAAGCTCAAAATGTACTAAAGGACTGAACTTTATTAATATAATTGAATGCCAGGTTCATGCATCTCATTCTTATTTCCTGTAATGTTAATCTTTCCCTCTTAGACTAAGTATTTTCCTTAAAGGGAAATGAGTTGGTTGGCTAGGGCCCAACCAACTAGCTCGTTCTCCCCGTTTTATAGCTATGTGCATTAGGTGCAAGAATGATAAGTTAGAAGGTTGCTTTCTTTGTGTTGAGCATGCATGTTTTATAGTACTCTTGTGGTTATCTTTCTTTCATTGCGTAATCTCAGATCTGAGGGATTTTTGTGTGTTAAGTGTGTTTCATTTCAGACTAAGAATTCTTATTTATTTCCCTAAGCATCACAATGTGTCCTTTTCTTTTGAGAAAGCTTTTCTTGAATCATTTTTGAATGATAGTCAGGGTTGCAAGTTTTTGATGATTTAAGTTATGTTCAAAGATTTATTTCCTTATAGCAAGCATACTTTGATTGAAATATAAATCATAACTGTGTGATGGTATTAATCCCTCTGTGTATAATATTATGCTCAAATGATATCCCTTGCCTTAATGAATGATCGTGAATCAACCTTTTTGAGTATAGGAATCGTGGATGTTGTTTTCCGAATCCAGGACTGAGAAATAAAGGCTTTTATGTTAAGACTGAATTCGTTCATATGCAGGGTATATGCCACACTATGATAAACACTCAGAGAGAGTTTGAGTTTGGAATATTTTAAGTAGTGATTCTTTATTTAAAAGTAGGAGTTTATCGTTTATTGAAACTGATAGAATTTCCATTGATATTTGCAATTTATCTTTTCGAACCGAAGTTTGCATTTGATTTGGGATTTCTTTTGTTGTTTCTTAAGTTAAGTTTTCCTTCTGCATTTGTCAATTTCATGCTTGGTGAACATAGTGTATTGATTTATAAATTAAGGAATGAAGGGTTGTTGAGTGTAGGTTCATTTTGGTACAGGAACAAAATCGTTCCAGTATATGAACAGAGTGGTTCCAAAACATGAACAAAATCGTTTTGAGTGCAAGAATAGAATCATTCCAGTATAGGGACAGGTTCATTCTAGTATAGGAACAAAATTGTCATAACAACAAAAATGAACTCACTCTATTTTCCTAGTACAGGAATCACAGTACAAGAGTAGATATGCTTTTTGAATCTTTTGAGTTTTGCAATTGATTTATTGAGTAGCATGAATTCTGAGTTTATTTATTTATTTTAAGAATTATTTTTCCGGTTAAGTCTTTGACTGTTATTTCCTGAGTGAGAGTCCAGTTTCTAGAGTAGTGTGTGGTGTCATTGTATTAACTAGTGGTGTGAGTAGTTTCTACAAAAACTAGGGTTTCATTTTGCAGGTTACTGAAGTCTCTCTCTGACATTTCCAGTGTTGTGCCTCCAAGTTTACGAACTCCTGGATTGAAAATTAAATGTTAGGTTGTTTATTACACCCAACATGATTGAGAGGGAGTGACGATGTACATCATGTACTTGACTAGGATGAACAACCGTAAGTCTAAATGAAGGCCTTGGAGAGAGAATGGTAGAGGATTGGATAAACATTTAATATTGGTACTCCTTGAGGATAAATGTTCCTAGAAGTTTTGATCTTGGTAATGACAATTCTGTACTAGTTTGTATAACCATGAGGTTGAAGCACCGACCAAACCATGGTAATGAGTTATTGTACCTTAGGTTGAATAACCTGTATGATGGTACTACTAGGGTTTGTACCTTGGTGGGTAGCCTAGATGACACCTGGATCCTTATTAAGTTGGTGTCTTGGCAGGTAGTCTAGATGAAACCTGGATCCTTATTGAGTTGGTTTCTTGGCAGGTAGCCGAAATGACACTTGTATCCTTGTTGAGTTGGTGTCTTGGAAGGTAGCCTCGATGAAACCTGGATAAATGTTGAGTTGGTGTCTTGGCAGGTAGCCTAGATGATACCTAGATCCTTGTTGAGTTGTGTCTTGGAAGACATCCTAGATGACACCTGGATCCCTCTTGGGTTGGTACCTTGGTAGGTAGCCTAGATGGTGCCTAGATCCATTGATGGGTTGATACCTTGGCAATTAGCCTAGATGGTATCGATATATCTAGCATTGTATATGCTGATTGTGATACTATTCTTAGAACATTTCAACTTGAGGTCATCCTTGTACAATTTGTACAATTATGAATACCTCCCTAGTTAAGATGGAGTGTTGAGAAATGTAACTATGTGAAATCCTCATAATAGCTATTATATTTGTATCATTATATATTTATTGTAAAAATGAAAAAAAAGGAGAAAATACAATTATTTTTGAAGCATGGGTTTCATCCTCTTTTCATTTGTCAACTAGGCCAAACATATTCTTCATGCTTCTAGGATTTTTTTGAGTTAATAGAGTCATTTTGAAATGTATAAGATCCTTCTTCCTCAATTGGGATGCGAATCGGCCCTAGTGGGCTTGTACGGGCCCAAATATTAATGTGGCTCATTAAGAGTGTCATGACCACTCTCCGCATGTAGCCAACACTTGGAGCAATGGCAGCAAGCATGCGAGGTTTAATGCATGAGGGCAGTAGAGTGTTAAGGACAGTTGGAGAGGGAAATACTTTGTTTGGATTGTTGAGGAGAGTAGTGTGGGTGCTCACGATCCTTTGGAACTGGTGTGCGAGGGGAATTCAGGACGAATGGAGAAAAATGACATCCTCAGTAATTGGTAGCGATTCCTAGTATGTTATCGACCTTAACCCTACAATTTTAGTTAAAATGGAGCAATGTATTCAGGCTTGGGTCAGGGAATTCAATGTGTCTGAGCTATGGGATGACGGGTTTTGGAAGGGCTAGAGGCATGGCCTCGTTGGGTTCCAAGTCGGGTCTGTGTCCATAATTCTGCTCGTCCCAGTGTCAATAGAGTTTAGTATATGTTTATCTCTCATGGGTGCATGCAAGGTCGAGAAGGTAGAGAGTAGGGTATGTGGAAATTCCCCTCCCATGGGTTTGGAAGAGCTGACAGGGGGTTGGGTCTGTGGAGAATTGGAGGGAGATCCAAATTTCCTTGGTGTAGAGAGAGCCAAGGGTTCAAGGAACTTCAGATATACCCTTTGGTGGCAGAGGGGTGAAGGTAAAGAAGCCTTGTTGGTCAATTTATGGGTCAATATGATCTTGTGGACTCAAATATCTTGGGCCAGGAACCTCTGTTTGGATGGAATTCATCTTGGTTATCAGTGGTGGGTATGGATTGACAACGAGAAATTGAAGTCGGTTATGGAAAAAGGGGTCCTGATTCTCATAGCCTAGGCACTCTGTATGGGATCGTTTATTAAGGGGTTCGACGGGCTATGGGATCAGTCTCGCGTCTGGCTCGAATCCCCTTTCAATTCTTGTTACTATGTTTGGTTGATGAAGTCAATTATTGTTGGAAATTGTTGTTATACTACTGATGGCCTGGTAATAGTTGGCATGGCCAGTTCATTCAGGCTATGCACTGGGCAGAGGAAGGCATGTAAAAACAATGGCACCATAATCCTGTGTTGGCATACAATTACTCACATTCAATGGAGTGGGTTCCTTATTCGGCTGGTGTTGTTTGGATTTGAAGCAGATATGTAGTGTGGGCGTGACCTCTAGCAGCTTCGAGCACCCAAACTATGGCCCTGGGCTAGTGGAAATCTATGGGTGATAGTAAAAGAAAAGCAATTGACAGGAAACGACAACAGAATGGCTCAAGCGAAGGGAACAAATAACAACATTGGTGGAAGCCAAGGACAGGGGAGGCAGAGAAAGGTAGCCCTGTCGCCAAGAAGCCAACACAATTTTTCTAGTGGGGCAACTGGGATGGGATGAGGGCGCAAGCTAGCCTCACTTATAATTGATGAAGCACCCCAAGCTTACCATGCCAACAGCTCCAACCCGGTTAGGAAATTGATCACATAGTGGGAAGAAGAAATCCGACAAACTGTGGAAGACTTTGATTTGGACATGGATAAGTGGAAAGCAATGGCCCCAGATCCTGGCCATACTCGTGGAAGAGTAACTCAATGCAAGAAGACAATGTGCCTATTCTGGATGATGAAGGGAATTCTGGCAAAAGCATTAGAACAATTTCCTTTTGACATGCATGTGGCCCCTCGAGGGCATTCAGATTTCACCAAAGAACTGCAAAAAATTCAGTTCTAACTGCAACAATAGAGTGGTTGGCTAAGATGAATTGAGCAACACATCCCTTTCATACCTCACTCGGAGTTGACTGGTTATACTGTGAAGGACCCCACTTCGGTGGATTTTGCTGATGATGAACAATGACAATGCACTCATGTTTTTCATTTTGAATGCTTTAGTCCTATAGTTTTAGACTTATTATCAGTTATGTTTATCGTTATTTAGAGAATATGAAGTATAAGGACTCTCAGGTATATATAGCATGGCTGGAGAGACTTATTATTTTTTTCTTATGGATGGAATATTTTGCAGTGAGGTGGCCAACATACCTAGTTTCCCATTGGGCAGGTTGAAACCACTTAACTTTGAGACATATGGATGTAACCTACTTTATTTACAAAAATTAATAGAAAGGTACCACCAAGCTTACAAAGAAAATGTATAAGACCCTTATTGGGCATTTGTAACAATTTATTTTGTGTCAAGAAAATCATTTTTCTCCTTCACCATGTTGGCCCTGTGGAGAGCTATTCGACATTGGAAAGAGGTATATATAGAAGATGACTTCGACCTATTTATGTTTTTAATACAAGCAAGTTCGATCTGCAATAGAAAGAAGAGAAAAAGAGAATGAAATCCAAGAAGAAAGAAGTCAAAATCAAAGAAGGAAGAAAACCAAAGTTTTGGGGAAACTTTTCTCTCACACATGCAAAATTTTTAGGGTTTTTGGACAAATTACAGGGGCCAAAATTTCTGCAGTGACTGCAGGACCGAAATTCTGAAGCTGCAGAGGCCGAGATTTTGTTTAGAATAGTCTTGAAGGACGTTGATTCTTGTTGACACTAGTTGACTATGACGACTTGAAAGGGGGCTGACTTGGTGATTGGAGAGGGTCTTTGTCTTGTTTTAAAGGTATTGGATGTATCATTTTGTCTTGGTTCTATAAGAAGAAGATATTTTTTATTGGGTTTTCCAATAAGAGAGGGATTTTGCACTGGCAGAGAGCTTACATATTGTGTTCTTTTGTTCTTGTGATCTTCATGTTCTTTATTGTTTGATAGTTGCTTGATGAAGAGAAGAAAAAATAAAAGAAAATAAATTCAAATTATCACAAGCTTTTGAAGAATTCTTCGGCGAAAATCACATGGAGAAATTTTTGTCGACGCATTTCGAACCAACCAGTGTGGTTCATCGTCAGGACAAGTTGAATGAGCAGATCTGGCATATGCACTTTAAATAGACCGGGCAGAATATCCAATGACTCAGATTACTTGATAAGGTAACAGCTAGAAAGACAACAGCTCGATTTGGCCTGATAACGGCTAGTTTGACCATTATATTAATTTATATTATTTATTTATTTTATTTATATAACAGAAATTTTAGTTATAAATTAATCATAAAATGAATTAATTATAAAAATTAATTTTAGATATATTAATAAACTTACATTAATTTAAATTTGTTAGAAATGTATACTATAGTAGGTAAAATTATAATAAGTAAATTACTAAAAATAAATAAATAATTTCAAATATATTAATTTTGAACTCTTAAATAAAAATATTAGTTAGTTATAACGGCTAGTTTAACCATGATAAGGGCTAGTTTGATAAGGCAAATTTATTTATTTATTTACTTATTTTATTTCAAAAATAGAATTAATAAATTATAATAAGTAAATCATAAAATATATTAATTTCAAATATATTAATAAATTTAAATTAATTTATATTGTTTAAAATATAGAATAAGTAATAATAAACATAAATAATTTCAAATATATCACAAGATTTATTTTTTTTACCTTTTTTATTTTCTAACACCCCATACTAAACTAGAAAAAGTCTTTCGGTACAATTAAAACTATAATTTAATATAATAAAAATATATAAATAAGCCAATATATATTAAAAAATAAATCAATAAAAACACAATGAACTATATCAAAAAATAAATCAATAAAAACACAATGAACTATATCAAAGTTAAAAAAACAAAAACAAAAAAAACATAAGGGAAGCTATTGAAATTGAAAAAAGGCCGAACAATCTCAATAGAGATGACGGCTGGAAGATCAATAGCTGCTGGATCCCTGCCCTTTCTTCCTAGTCTTGTTTTTTCTAGTTTTCGATGTTCTCTCTTTATTTCGCGGATTTTTTCCTTGATGCCTTGTCTTCATCCTAGAGTTTCTCCTTTTGACTCGGTATAATTATTTATTCATTTATTTTTAAAGTTAATAGTATTCTATTATTATTAGTATTATTTATTTATTTTTATTTTTTAATACCGTTTAGAACATTATTAATTAAACTCTATATATATATATATATTAATTTTTAATTTTAATTTTATTGCTATTATCTTTATTTTTTACTTTTATTTTTATTTTTATCTATTTCTTATTTATTCATTTTGATTTATTTGTTTGTTTATTTATTTTTTATTATTATTATTAATTTATTAATTTTTATTTATTTATTTAAAAAATAAATAGATAAATTAATAAATAAAATTATTTCTATTTTTATTATTTATCTGTTTATTTTACTTTATTTATTTATTTAATTATTTATTAATTGTTTTATTTTGTTTTTATTTATTTATTTATATTTAGATTTATATTTTTTATTTATATTTTGATTTATTTATTTATTTTATTTATTTTTATTTTTATTTATTTATTTATTTTTTACTTATTTATTTATTTATTATTTTTCGATCCATTATTTTTATTAACTCTAACTAACTTTTAGATTAACGAATTTAGACTTCTGTGATCCATAACATTGTTTAGATATCTTCGGCAAAATCACATAAACAATCTTTTTGTCGACGCGTTTTAGATTAACTTTTAGATGTTATTTATAATTATACAATTTATCCCCCTTTTTCTAGCTAATTGGTAATTTTTAATTAACAAACTATACCCCTTTTTAACTAATCTTAAACACCATTTAAATTAATTTATATATTTTTATTGGTCACCTAATATAACTAAATTTGACTCTGGTCCTATAGTCAAAAGTAGCTGTTAGTCGTGATAGTCTTTGGAGGCTCTGCTCAAACTATTTAACATGCTAAGCTGGATCTGTCTCTTCAACTTGTCCTGACGATGAACCACACCAGTTGGTTCGAAACGCGTCGACAAACGTTTTATCTTGTGATTTACGCCGAAGAATTTCTTTTAAACTTGATATGGATCACAGAAACCTCAATTCAACAAAAAAAACATAAATAAACTATTTAAATTTTTATGTTAAAATATTTTTATTTATTATTCATTTTTATAAAAAAAAATTACAATAATATTTAAATTGAAATAACATTAATAAATAAATTATTTAAATAACTAATATTAGTTTCTCAATGGTCAACCAATGTTTTATCCCCATAATTCAATACTTCAAAAATGATTTAAATATTAAAATAAGATTCGCTCATAATCTAAAATAATGAGGCAACCGTGAGTTATAAAATTATTCATTAATTTATTTAAAATATGAAAACACGTATCCTCTTGACTTACATCAACATTGATTTAGATTCTCAACGACTTAAGCATTATCAATATGGTATAAGATTTCCATGGATATATTGTTTATTTTTTTATATCATAAATCTTAAACAATTATATATATATATATATATATATATAATTATAATATTTATTATATATTTTATATATTTGAAATATAATTACATTGATAAGTGTCTTTTCTTCAAAATCGTTACGCCAATTTTTATTTACCTTTTTGCCTTTGGGCTGATATCTGTCTCGTGCTCTCACAATGACATCTGCCTCCACATATTTTTACGCGGATAGAATGCATTTGGGCCTCCACAGATTTTTACGTCGGTCTCTAGAAAAATCATCATTCAAATTTCACTCTGCGGATTCAATTCCATGATGCATGATCAACTGTTTAGTTTACTTTGTACCTGGTACATTGTTTTCTTTCTTCAGGTTAAATCCTTTTAGGAAATACATGGATCTTTTCAGGATCCTTCTAATTTATTGTATATTCTCTAAATGGATAATTTGTTTGGACAATCTTGGATTATTACAATGGAAGTGATATTGTACAAAGTTAGGGTTTGTCCATTTCAGGGTTATTAATGAATTTCCTTGAGCATAGTTCCAATGAAAACTTCGATAGAAATTGCCTATCCAATAGAAAATTTGGTATAAGTTGAAATGTATGACATGATTTCCAACCTGTCACACCTATAAAAGATTTGATTATAGACCCTGAAAATATTTCCACACATTTTCAGATTACAAACCACTCGCCTAGAAGTCTCAAGCCTAACAACAATTTCTTTAATTCCTCTTGTATTAGCTCTTCTGGCACATATCCTTCTCTTTGCCTCCTCCTATGCATCTGATATACTCGCCTAGGAAATTTCTGTGGATTGTTTCCTCCATAGAAAAATATTTGCGGAGCCAAGAAGACCGTTCAGAGCAATATAAGCAGAAGAGGTAACTCCAGTGCTTGCTCATGAATTATTTTTAGATGTTTCAAGGACACATTGATAGGGAGCATACTCAACCACAACTTTGAACTTATTTCATTTCTCATCAACAAAGATATAACCATTAAACATATTAGCAAATTCAAACACATCCTGACAGGTTTTCAATTGAATGTACACTCGAGAATGGAGTTGCGCGAGTAGCTCAAGCTGATAGTGTTGGGTAGTCAGAAAGAAAGCCAATTGTAGCGACTAATGAAATGGGAATCGATCCAATCCATGGTGGCACTTTCTAGATAGAAAGATTCTAAGATGGAATATGCCTTAAGGATACTGGAGGAGGTATACTAATTTGAATTGATGCTCCCTTCTTGCATTTGGTAGAAGAGCTTTAGTGCATCCTCACTATATAACCATTATGGGCATTTTATGAAACCATTGCAGTATGTGAGATGACATCCCATTCAAGAGTTTGATCAAACACTTTTCATGCATTTTATATATCCCTCACTTCATATACATGTCAGCAAAATTACTCTCCACAGATATTTTCGATTCCAAACCAACTCTAATAACTTGGGTATGGACTTCCTCGCCCCATTCTAGCCATAATAGGTTACCTCCATGTTGTAGTTTCTACAGCCACCCTCTAAAATTTTCCCTATAACTTGATTTTGGAGCCTACCTTTTGTCCATGAGGACCTATATTTCATTGTGGTCAAGTATTCCTTCTGATTATGAAGACTTATCTTTGCATGGAGTGCTTGTGATGACTTGATTAAGTTGTTTTGATCTTAACTGAGCATTTTCTAACACAAGCCATCTCCTACTTTGACCTTGCACTTACTGTTGGTCTTCTATCTTGAAAATATGCAAGCCACTGTCTCTCGAAACTGTGCTAGCAATTGAGGATCAAAATTGCGCATTCCTTGAAGACAAGTAGCCCTTGAGCACAAAACTGCGCTAAGCCTTCTCTCTTAGTAAAAAAAACTGTGCAATTCACTGAGGCAGTGAACTGCGCAATCCCTTGTTCTCGAGAATTGCACAGTCCCTTCTGCCAGTGTGACTGTGTAGTTTCCTGAAAAAAACTAAGTCCTCATCCCTATAAAATACGAAATGCACAATTAATGTTCGACAAGTGGCACACAGTGGTTTTTTTCAATCTCAAGACAAGTGTCAATTTTTCCTTGATTTTAGGCATGCACATCATAAACCCTAACATGACTAAATCTATATAATAGAAACCTCTAGATCTCATTTGCACACTCAAATTTGGAACTTTGGCCTTCCCAATGAGATCAAGGAGCTTTTGACTTAGTTTGAAGTGCATTTTCGGGTAAGTTTCGCATGTATCACTTTTTATCACTTTTTCTGTTGCTTTTGCTGTTAAGAGTGCTATTTTTCCTGTTTATTTTCATAATAGCTAGTGTTTTAACTATTATTAGATTTTACAAGTGTTTTCTCGGTCCGTCATTCACATTTTACAAGTGTTGCATCAACTTCTTCCTTTTTCCTACTAGCAGTTGCCGCTGCTGGGTCGTTTTTTGCATGTATGTTTTTCCTTAAGCATGCTTGATTCTGACACTTGATTTTTCACTGATCTAACTTCCCTTGAAGCCGATCTACATTCCTTCTTGACCCAACACTAAGATCTAATGATTTTCTCTCTCCTTCCTAGGAAGATCTACGTAATCTTGACCAACTGCTGCCCCTCCCAACTGCACAATTCACATCCTCAAGGCCTGAGCTTCATCCTTGGCCTTTGAGACCGGTTAATGCACAACCAATAACTTTCCCAACTGTGTAGTGTCAGGCCTCAAGCCTTAGCCTTAGCCACTAAGACTACATAATGCACACTCTCCTCCCCCAGTCTACCTAGTTGAGATTGCGCATTATGCAGTCTCAAGCCTCAAACTCCCCCCTTGTCTACTAATATTGCACAGTGCACAATTCATGAGCCCATTTTACCTCCTTGAGCCCAAAAACTGCGCAATCCTTCTATCCAGCGACTGAATTGTTGCTTTAATCTTAATGATTGAACTAATTTTCTTGATCCGATTTGTTCTCTCCATGAGTGCATCTTATGATATAGGTACTGCAACTTTTTGAACTTGTCTCTCTTTCATCAATTGTCATCATCATGCCTCCAAAGATATTCTCCTCAAAAGGCACCACATAGAGTAACACTAGTGAAGTAGTGTAAAGTGCACATAGAGTAACACTAGTGAATTAGTGTAAAGTGCCCTTGTCACCATGCCTATTATGTCAGACGTTCAACACTTCATTGAGAAAGATTAAGATGTCACTTGGCACACAATTAAACATGCATTCACAACCACCAGTTTCAAAGCAGATCTAGAAGACATACAAGTTTACATAAATGTCTAGAGGTCAGGCTTCCATAAGGTTGCATGCAGGTATCCATCCTTCCCTTGCGTAGGTATCCTCAAGTGGATACTGCATCACATTGATACAAAGAGCATGATCCTCAATAGTGTTAGTGGACAACAAATTGCTTCATATCTGACGCATGACATTCATCTCATGTATCAATTTCCTAAACTGGAAGCATCCATGGATTCTCATTTCTATGCGGTCACCTATTATTTGAGCACCAAGGATGTTGTCAAATCCTGGGTTAAAGAGCCACCCAAGTTATTCTTGACACCCAACAACACTTACAAGACTAAATATTTGAGGAAAGCGTTTGAGTACTTGATTGTTTTAGGCTGTCAGATCTATGGTCAAAAGAATATTGATACCTTTCCTGAAGGTTGGGCAATGGGCATATCTTTTGCATCAGATTGCCAATGAAGGAAAGAAATTCAACTCGTCAGATTTGTTGGGCCAAGAACTATTGGTCAATGTGACCAATGCAAAGAATCCTCCCAAGGGAAAGCAAGCCAGATTATATACGTCTTCATACTTGTTGGACATGATATGTGCTTAGAATTCTTTCCTTGGCATGAGCTGGAATTGGACATCAAAGGAGCCTACTATGCATATATACTGCAAGTTGCTTTTGGAGTGCAGCTATAGAGGATTAATGTAGAAGTTGTCTGATAACTTCCTCATAGTATTGTACCAAATGATCTTTGAGGAAGAACCACCTTGCATGTCCCATGAGGCTATGGAAGCCGTAGCAGAACTTGCGAATTGGTTTGCCTCACATGATGGCACTTACCTCAGGGTGTTTGGTTGTTAGAAGTCACAACATTTGCTACCAAGATATGCCACTCACAAATTGGTTGTGAAGGAGGTTTCGTACCATCTTTCCATAAGCTTATCAGGAGTCTTGCAAAGGAAGAAGAAAGATCCTTGGACCACTCTTCCTTTGCAGATAGGATCGTATGAGATTAAGAATCTAAAGGCTGCAGAGACCGAAGGTAATGAGTTGAAGAACATTGAGTTTGGTCTTATGGAGTACCACATGTATGATCCAAGAAGTATTTGCAAGCATCACTGTGCAAAAATACACTTCAATTGGCCAAGTGACACTTATTTTAGACTAGAGGAGGAAAAGAAAAGAAAATATTATAATGCCTCTAAGCCTCGCTCAGCATCCACCTTTCTAGGTCCATTGCATGTGACTCTAGAGCTACAAGCTACTTCGAAATCAAGGCCATCAGAAATATGCAACCCAGTAAGCATAAAGTATAAAAGGAAGGTTACACATATTCCAACAGAGGAGTAGAGCCGCAAATCATGGAATATTTTAGGGGCGAATGTTTGCCCTTTGGAGAAATTAAGGGGTTTTAAATTTTTAGTGGGTGAATATTTTGTATCATAGTACATTTTTACAAATTGCCTCAAATAGCCCATCTTATTTTAAGGGAGAGAGTAAGAAAGGTAAATTTAGCCCTTGAAATTAGGAGTCACAACCTTCCATTCGCCCTAATTTTCAAGAATAGGTTTTATTTAAGTGAATCCTATGGGCCAAATACCATATTTATAAAAGAGGTATGGTAAATTAATAAAAATATAAATAAATGAGAGGTATGGTAAATAAATAAAACATTTTTTATATTTACTCCATAAGTCACCTTATATACATGCAAGTGTGTAAACAAATAAAAATATAAATAAAGTGGAGGTATGGTAAATAAATAAAATCTCTTTTTATACTTACTCAAAGGTATGGTAAATAAATAAAAATAAAAATAAACTAGACGTATGGTAAATAAATAAAACCTCTTTTTATATTTAGTATATAGCCCTCTTTCTATTTATGAAGGCTCAAAAAAGAGGTTTTATTTAAGTGAATCCTATGGGCCAAATACAATATTGGTAAAAGAGGTATGGTTAATTAATAAAAACATAAATAAACTAGAGGTATGGTAAACAAATAAAACATTTTTTTTATATTTACTCCATAAGTCACCTTATATTAACACTCAAAAAATGCGTTATATTTAGGTGAAACCTATGGGCAAAATACTATGGGCCAAATACCATGGACTAGATTATTATTAATACCATGCAAAAAAACATTATTAACCCTAATATTAGTATTAATAAAAATAAAAATGTCACATGGTATTGACCCATGGTATTCACGTGGTATGTAGCCTATTTAAATGGGGGAATTAAACCAGCGTAGATCCATCTTTACTCTGGATCTACTAAACCCGGAGAGGTATCAAATATCGTGATATGCAAACTAGCATAGAGTGAAAAAATATTTGATCCCTCTCGGGGCCTGGTGGATCAAGAGTAAAAATGGATGTTGTAATTTAATGTATGTTAAACATTTTAACTTGGTTAAAATAAAAAAAAAATAATGATCGATTATTAATTTTATTAATTTTTATAAATTACTAATAGTAATTTTTAAGCTCCAGGTTTATAATAACCCATGGTATTGACCCATGGCAATACCATGGTATTCATGTGAGCATAGAATATTTAAAGGGGAAATTCTATCATCTTAGATCCATCTTAATTCCGGGTCTACTAAGTTCTCAGAAAATAGATTTCATCCCCCTAAGAGTGGTAGATGTGGAGTTAAGATGGATATACGTTGGTTTTTATGATAATGAAGATATTAAATAGACTTAGGAAATTATATTGTAAAAACTTCTTAAGGTGAATGGTTAAAGCTACATTTAGTCACTTCACAAAATTTAATAAAAAATACCAATATCTCCATTAATATTGGTTTTTAACTTTTTTCTGATTTAACAAAAAAAAATTCAAAACAATGAAACTTTATCACTCTTTCCTCATCACCCTCGCAGAAGATTTCTCACCATTTTTCAAACATTCTCAATATGATATCTTCATGAAAAAGTTTAGGTACTGATGTTGGATTAGTTGTTTGAAAAATAAGTTGGTTTGTATAACCTTTCATCTTCTATGCTATTCTTAGTTTGTCCTAATGATCTGTAGGGGTTGGAGCCACTGCACCATATTTTCCTAAAAGGTGGAGATTGTTCACCAAAAAGGAAATTAATCTACATGTTACAACGCTGTTAAAAAATGCGAGACCTATGAGGGTAGTGAATTATGTTAATAAGCAATTTAGATTGGGAGAGACATAATTAAATTTTGTTATTTAATTGAAGATTTCCAATTAAAATAATAATAAATCTACATTTATATATTCATATATTGATTGGAAGAATTCCCACAATGGTCACTTCTTTCAATTAGATCCCCTTCAAGCCCCTGAGATACCTAATACTTTCTTATATAATATAGATGGGGCTTGCTACTTGTTGGCGTGTTGGGGTAAACAAACTTGATGTGTTTTTTTTTTTTTAATCTTGCAATTGGAGTCTATGGAATAAGAAAGAAATTTGATAACTTGAAAAAAGTGGTAGCTTGACAAAAGTTGTAGAGAAAAGATTAATCTCTCCTACCTTGACAGAACTCGTTGTCAATATCAACACCTACAAGAACTTTGTTGTGGAATATTATCAAAACTAATAGAAGGATATGAAAGAGTGTATTGTAAGAACCTTGACAAACACAGCCACTGAAACTTGGAACATTGTTTGTAGGAAGAGAGAATTATGTTTCTTTTTCCAAACATGTATATTAGTATATTATAGTTTAATGAATATTTTTTCTTATTATCATATATGGTTTCATACTTTAACAAAACATTCGCCAAGACTTCATAATGTTTTATTATTCAGTAAAAGATTTGCCAAGATCTTACAAGATTTTATAATTCAGTGAAAGATTCTCCATCACTATATAAGATAATATAATCTGGTGAGAGATTCGCCAAAAAAATTATATATACATATTATATTATTGATAAAATCGCCTCCCATTTTTCCTATGTATCATGGGGATTAGCCCATTTATTACACATATAAATTTAGGGTGGTTCTTAAAATTTTCCTTGCTGCAAATACAAAGAAAATTCAGTTATCTTGAAAGCAGTTATGGAAGCAATGAGAAAGAGGAAACAAAAGAGGAAAGAGGAAGAACTAAGACAAAAGTAAGAACAAGAGAAGAAAGAAAAACAAGAGAGGCATATGTAAGAAGAAGAAATGAGGAGAAAAGAAGAGCAAGAAATAATGTTGAAGCAAGATGGAGAATGAAAGCAAAATCAGTTACTTAAAGAAGAAGGCAAGCAACAACAGGATAAAGAACCTACCAAGGATATTGAAGACTTGATAGTCATTCAAGACATGGAGGTAGATCCAGATCAACAGAATCAATATGTTAATCTTATGCGTTGTACACAATAGATCACCACTCAGTCCCCACCTCCTCTTGCAGAAGAGAAAGCTCCAAATGATGAAGAGGAAATTGCTCCTCTTAATGAAGGTCTAATTATGGATATTTGAAGCATGACTTACGATGACCTTTAGAGGAAAATTGTTCAAGCTAGAAAGAAGCAATTTCCAGACGATCTCACACATCCTATGTTTATCAAGGAGAAGGTTATTGTAATAGACACCAGGGAAAATCCCGAAGCTATTGCCGCAACCAAATTCACCTTCACAAGAACTTCTAAGTCAAACACAAAGTATTTTATGGCCAAGAATAGACAAATTGTGAAGAACTTATAAGCTACAAGAAATAGATTGAACAACTCCAGGTAGAGTTTCAGAAAGCAGCTCCCGCAAAGATGTACTTAGAAGAACTTCGAGCGGCTATACTTGGTGAAGTATTGGCACTGGGAGAAGCCATGAGGAACCTCTATGAGGAGTTAGTCACCATGAATAAATATTTAGAAATCAAGAGAGAATGCAAAAGCTCTCAAGGTTGTTCACGCAACTACCACTGCAGTGCATGAGTGGGGAATGAAGTATAGAGGCGCACTGCTTGAGTTGGTAAAGAAGACAAGAAAACAAGTTGAGTTGGAAAAAGTTGAAGTTTAGATGCTTATACAAACCAACAAACAACTCGATACCTTCATTACCAACATTTTGTCCTGTTATGCATGGTTGTACAATAGTGTGGATTCTTTGGTGAAATCTCAAAAAATCCCTTTAGTCGGCACACCCACAGAAACAAAAGGAAGAAATGCGGTTAGATTGGAAGTTGAAAAATACTTGTACTAGTTTAGGCAGATTGCCACCAAAGGGGACTTGGAATTCAACAAACATGACATGCAGAAGTATATTGGTGGCCCTGCCAAGATTAACAACATGTTATTCTTGCTGAAGAAGGAAACACAAACTAGCTACAAGATTGTATACCTAGATGCGATTGAGGCTAGAGTCCGCTTTCATCCTAATACCATCAAAAAGTTTGAGGGAATCATTTTATAGTACAAAGCTTGGCATTGCTATGCGACTAAAGATCTACAAGTTGAAGCTGTTGAGCTAGAGTTTCCTCAAACTCAAGCTTGATATGTTATTTTGTCTTATTAGGCTTGTTTTATTAGAATCTACACAATTTTGTCTTATATGGGTAATTGTAATATTGTATTTGAAATAAATTTTTAAGTGGAATTCCAAGTGTCAATTGTGGAATATGAAAGTTAAATAGTTGGAAAAAAGACAAAATAATTCAAAGAGTCACGAGGGAAGTCCAAATGTCAGAAAGGAACATGGATAGTCATCTCAGATGTTATAAATATACCCCCATAACTCATGTAGAAGGATTTTGGTTGAGGATCGAAATCTTGGGAGTATTGCTGAGAGTCTTGGGTTCTCCTTTAGCATAGAAGGATTATCTTTCTTTGGAGAAGAAAGTGTTGGATTCATGTTCCACTATTGGGGCTAGTGTCTTGTCAATTGTAAATGTATGTCTGGGACTTTCACTTTTAATGAAATCTCGAAGTGAGTACGTCTTCATGCATATGTCGTGGATTTAGTAAGAATATTCTTGTTATGTTTGTGGTATGTGTTATTTCATTTTTTCTAACACTTATGAACTATTTCACTTGCCTTAGTATGAATCTTGTTGAATGCATTATGTTATGTTATTTTGATTATGGTTATCTTGTGAATTACTTTGCAAGTAATTTATGATTCTTTTATTGCTTGTGTGTCCCTTTTAAGCTAAGTACTATTACATGCTTCTAAGAGGCCCAATATCCTCCCCTTTGATGTGATGGAACTTCTCATGCATTACACTTGACACTTCACAAACTTTATACACTTATTTTTACCAAAGTCACATATACATCATTCTATGTGTTTATTGCAGGCAAGACACACTATTAAAAACCACCACTTCGGCAACCGACCGTATTCTAATTGGGGCTCCTACTCCAAATGGTGTGGGGTCTAATTGTGACTTCACATCGGGGAGACTCCCTGCCCTGTTGGCGCCTTCAAACATCGCCAATAGGTTTTTGGTGCTAGAAGGAGGGCTAGGTGACAAGGTGAGTCTGTGAAGTTTGTTTGAACCTTTCTTATTCTTTAAATGACTTCTTCCCATATCTTCACCCCAACATGTTTTTCTGGAGTTTCAAATCTGAAAGCTACCTCGGGGGATAATTCAAGACTTAAAAAATTTCAAATTTGATGGTGAGGGTGGAACAACCATTCTTGAGCACACCGCTCGTTTTCTTGAATTTTTCACTTATTGGGAAATTGATTGTGAGGATACTACTTGTAGATTGTTCATCCTTACATTCGAAGCACACATTTAAGAATGGTGTTACACATTGATGAATGCTTCCATTGACTCTTTCAAACATCTTGTCAAGGAGCTTCATCACACCTTTAATGAGTATTACTATGAATTTGTTTATAAGAAAACCATTCATCTTAGGGAAAACCTTGATGAATCCCTTGAAGATTTTCACAATCATTTTATGCATTTTTTATGAATTTTCTGAGGATGATATTGGTTGGAATTTATGAAAGAGGATTTTGTGTATCTTGTTCAAATTTCATTGAATCCATCAGAATATGAATCTTTTTAAAGTATTCCAACATTTACTGGTCATGGAGCTCTCAAATTTGCAAAAGAAGAAGTTTTTGTTCCGAGCGACTCTTCGCCTTATCCTCATAAAAAAACTCCATGCACACAGGTTGAGGTTGTAGAAATTGAAAATCAATATGTTGATCTATCGCCATCTTCTCCCACCCCGCATGTTCAAAATTTGAACACAACCTTCAATTGCAGATCTGATTTAAACGGTGATATCCTTTCATCTTATTCTCCATCAGTTACTTTCTTTGATCCTCTTGATCTTGAGATGTCACATCAACTTGTTATAATTACTTCTTCTGATTCTCAAGAGGATCAAGTTCATGATGGAGTTGGTGATAACCAAGAAACTTGCAATATCTTTCATAATGACTATGTGTGGGATTCTAACTCCGAACAAGTATCCGCGATGAACTTTCTTCTAATATCTCAAATTATCTATCAACTCTCCCTCATTATCTTTACATTTTCCATGAGCCTGTCGCAACTGTCACATATTTCGATGAGTTAATTTTTGAGGATATTGATTTTGATCGCAGCCAGGAATGGTGGAATGTTAGTTTTACATCAAAAACAAGGTGAGGAAAAATCTTCTCTGTGTAATCTCTCTCATCCGTCATTATATCAGTTTAAACAATCAGAGAGTGAAATTCCTTATTTTCATTCATCTCATATCTATGATTCATCTAATCATGAGGATTCCTTTCTTTCTGATGAATAAATTCTAATCATGGTTATCTTGATATATTAGTTTATTCATCTAACAAATTTGTATCTTCCACTGTCAATTATTCTAAGCCGTCGATCTTTGATGATCTCTCTTCTGATGCCTTGGAGCTACCTAAGTTGGCAAGGCACTTTAGCCTACACTGAGGGTTATGTCAGGTTCTCGTAGTCTTGATGTCAGGTCTAAGTGTGATGAGGTTGATACTCTTTCTTGGAATAATCCTCATCAGGTGGTTGCGAAAGTTGAAAATCAATCTATCTCTCAATATCCTGATCCTTTACCTTTTTTTCACGATCCTATTGCTCAATGGTTGGATGAATCATACTTGGCAAGCACATTTACGAAACACAAGATATTCACTTTCTTTATGCTTTATGTAACAACCCTAGTGAAGATTTCATGTAATAAAAGTTAATAAAGACAAATAAGACCGTAGTTAAGGGACACTTATTCCAAGTTGAATGTTGGCCAAAGATATCCTAGTGGGAATAACTGGATGTGTGTTTTGACTAAGGGAAATTGGCAAAGGCATTTAAAGGCAAAAAGGCATTTTTGGCACATTGATTTATGAAAATAAAAGAAATTGGGAGAAAAGGAAGGTGAAAGGTCACAGGTTGCTTGTGAGGAGGAAAATGAAGGAAAATAATGGAAATTGAAGAAATTAGGGGCCTTATTAATAAAAAGGCTTCAAAGGTTTAGTGGGAAAGATTTTTGCTAACCTTTTGTTAGTTCAAGTTTGGAGCTCTCTCATTATTCTCTCTCTCTCTCTCTCTCTCTCACTCTTGGCAACTTAGAGTTTTCTTGGAGCACTCTTGCTTTGGATCAAGGAAGGAAAGGCAAGCAAAGGGAAAGGAAGGAAAGCAAGGATCAAGGAACAAGAGCAGGATCAAGAAACTTCGGCAGGAATACTTGCAGGTAACCTTTTGCATGTGCAATTTCCTAGCTAGTTTGGACATGCATGGATTTGCATGTTGGTGTATGGTTCTCTTGTTTTCGGTAGCATGGTTTTACCGGGTTATGATAGTAGTTTTTAGCCTAGAATTTCATTTTTATGGATTCCATGGTATGTTGGGATGTTTATCTCAGTTTTGAGGTTTGGTTTTCTGGATGGATTTCAGAATTCCGGGCGGAGGTGGTCTCAAGGTTCATTCCCAAAGCCCTAGGAATCCCTTGACCGACTTTGGCGTGATACACGGTAAAGCTTGAGGGAGAAGTTTCGGTTTAGGACCTAGTTATCCGGGATTGGATTGTGGTAAAGTCTGAGAGACAAGGAGACAAAAAGTTCCTCAAGGATAGTGATGGATTCCGGATGACATTCCAAGTTCGGTTCGGTTGTGATTGGAGCACTGGTTTTGGTGTGATCACAGTTTGGTGAGGGTGGAGGTGGTTTAACCTATGGATTCCCTTGGTTTTTCTTGGATTGGTTGTTCTATGAGATCCCACATTCATGCTTGGAATATGGCATAGGGGTGACTGGCTGAAAGAGAGATTTGGTTCAGCCATGTATATGGTCGAGTAGTACGTGGAAGTCCCGAACCTGGTCAGATTTTCTTATGATTAATAAAAGCTAAGTTCTCTTACTTTTGCATTGGTTTATATATGGATTTAATGGTTGTCATATCTCTAATATTTATATGGTTTTATGCTAGTTATAAGCATGGTTAAATGACTGGTTCATGTCATGGTTATTTCATGTATTTACTTGTAATTATTAAATGGATGGATGCAAGACCTAATTGATGATATAATAGTTCAATGGAGAAGGAGGTGATCCTTATGGTTATGTTTCATAAGTTATTTCAGTCATTTATGCTCTGTCTTGTATCCTAGACCTATAGGTTGCATTGATGTCAAGTGTTTGACAAAATGTTAGTCCCAGTTGGGGATGCTTAGGCTTAATCCTGAGGTTGATTTTTGATTTATCAACATTGTTATCATGTCTTTGATGGATTCTGAAGGTTGTAGCAAGTTCTGGGTAGAGGCCAGGATTCTGGGCTAGAAAAGTGGCTCAAATCTTGGGGTCACTGGCACAGGTTTGCTGAGAAAAGTCCATAGTCGCTGACATAAAAGCCTATGAGAGAGGCTTTGAGTTACTAGTCGTTGTCTTGCCTATAGCATGATAGCGACTTTGGTTTAAGAGGCTTAAAACATTAGTGGGACCCAGGGATAGGATGTCTGAGTGGTTGACATATCTCCTAAGGGTGTAATTGTTGACGTGGATGGGTTTGTTTGATGGGTTCTATCGATTCCATTTCCTTAAGGTCACCAAGGAGATTGAATCCCTTATAGTAACCTCTCTCATAACATGTTTTCCCAATTGGTTGGATGCTTGGGTGGACTTGGGAGGAGGGGGTGTTATAGATTGGTATCAGAGTGTGGTTGCACTCTCCTTGGGTGAAGGTGCTTGGTCATGCATGCATGTCAGTTACATGTCAATTATCGTTATAATGGACAAGTCTGCCTCACAACGTATCAATTTCATGATTGAATTTGTTAGTTGATTTTAAAGTTATCGTTATAATAGACAAGTCTTTCCCACAACGTATCAATTTCATGATTGAATTTTAAAATTTCATTGCAATAGGTCGAGTTCACCTACACCACATGTCAATTTGATGGTTGATTTTAAAATTATTGTTGCAATGTGTCAAGCTGTATTAGGCTAATATTTTAAAATAGCTATACTTTTAACATTTAAAAAAGAAATCACTCCTGGTATAATGACTTTTTTTATGCAGGTGTTCATTTTTAAAGATTTTTTAGTCATATAATTTTTCAATAATGCCATGGTTTAAATATATTGAAAACTTAAGGTTTTTATAGTCATGATATTTGGTTTTTATTCCACGGTTGAAGAATTGTAAAAAATTTAAAGTTTCTAAGTCACAATATTTTATCTTTAATGCTATGATTGAAAACAATTATAAGTATTTTATATTTAACGTCATGACTGAAAATTGTTTGAATTTTAAGGCTTTTCAAAGACATGATATTTTATCTTTAATGCCATGCTTTAAAATTGTTGCAATTTTAAGATTTTTTAGAGTCAAACAAAATGGATTTTTATTGTTTTTAACTGTTATTTTAAAAAAATATTGAAAATTTACTTCGAAAAAAAGTGGTGATGCAGAATCAACACCTTTTGTTTTCGGGCTGTTTTTTCATGCTTTTTTGGGGTTTTTTGCTAGAGTTCTCATGTTCTCATTTGATCGGTAACTATGTTATTGTAGTAAGGTTATCATGAGGAACTTGATGTGATTTTGTGGGATGCATTGTCGGGAGTATATGATTGGTTGCATATGGTTATATGTCACTTACATGTTGATTATATGTCACTTGAATACATCCTTGTATGTTAGACACATTCTTGAATGTTTTGATTACATATATTAGCCTTATAGTTTGGTTACAAGAATTGATCGCTTATGCTCGACTACATGTGTTCATACGTATGTGTAGTTGATTAGGCATTGCTTATGCATGTTGATATTTGCAGGCGACAATGTGTGAAATGGAGTAATGGTTGATGTCATGCATGAGGTCATAGCATGCATTATTGATATGGCCTTGCATTGATGACTGGACCCTAGCTAGAATGGTGTTTATGCGTTGATACATTTATTCAATATATGTCTATATGTTGTTATAATTATGTTATACATGTATCACGCTGATTTGATGATCTTGCAGACAAGGTATCCTCCCTGAATGCTAAGGTACTTTGGTTTATTGTGATTTGGTTTAGCTAACATAGTACGCCTTACAGGAAAGAGATCATATGGATAGCAAGGTGGTAGACTACATTGAATCTCCCTATGCATCAGATGGGCAGCGTGGTGTGGGGCACTCTTCTAATTTGGCAGACACGTTGAGAATCCTGGGGGAAGAAATAAGGAGTTGAAATGTAGACAATGACAAAATCATTTAGGCACAAGAGAAACAAGCAGAGGTGAATGCGATAATACTTCAGAGTTTGTCAGATTTGCAACAATTGGGACCACTTCATATTAGCCATGGACATGAGGAAAAAACTAATGGGGCATATGGAAGTAGGTATCCTAGTATACACAGGTAGGATAGATTTGAAACGATCAAAGATGGCAGGCTATTGGACATTCTGGATAGGAGAGGTGATCAACATAGGTACTATTCCAGTTTTGGTTCTGATAGACATCATGATCGTCATCGTCGTCATCCTTACAGGAGGAATGACAAGGGATACTTTCCATATGAGTTTAAGAAGGAAAAGCCACCTATCTTTGATGGAGAGATGAAGAAATCATAGGATGTAGAAGCAGAGTTGTTGGGTATGAAGAATTTTTTCCGATTGCATGATTATTCAGAAAACATGAAAGCAAAGATAGCCACTTTCAGTCTCAAAGGTAAAAATGATATTTGGTGTGATGATGTGAAGAATGTCAAAGGTATACATGAGGAATATTTGACTTGGCATGCATTTGAAAATCTTTTCATGAAGAAGTACTTGTCTGAGAGGTACTATGATGACAGAGCTAAAACGTTTTATGAGTTGTGGATGGGTTCTATGACATATGATGAGTAAACTATCAGGTTCTTAGAGCTGTTGAGATATGTGCCTTACCTTAAGGAGGAGAAGGCCAAGGTTCAAATATTCATTAGTGGATTTCCAGCTGCATACAGAGACCAAATTGAGTTCGATGAGCCTAGAACGTTGGAGGAGGCCATCCGAAAGTTGAAACATTGTTATGAGAAGTCAAAGCGCAAAGTTGAGTCCAAGCATGACTTGAAAATAAATGAGAAAGCTAAAGGAAAATGGCCACCAAAGAGAGGGAGACATCAAGATGCAAGTGAGAAAAAACATCCAGTTCCTTACAAGAGATTCAATACAGCTAAGAAGGGACGTGGAGAGAAGCAGGCTACAGGTGGTGGTAGGGAACCATTGCAGTGTTGGATATGTGGTAAGGATCATCATAAGAGGGATTGTCTGCAGTATCAGAGTGGTGGTAGACCCAAGATCTATAGTTCTCAGGAGGCGCATAAAGTTGGTGATGCTGGTCATAACATTCCTTAGATATATGCAAATGTGGACAACAGGTACGTAGATTATCAAGCATCGATCATTAAGTTGGATGGTAACCTTTGTGATCAAGTTGTTTCTATTTTGATTGATCTTGGATCTAATTATAGCTATATTAATCTTGACCTAGTGGATAAGTGTGGTTTGAGAAAAGAAGTGCATGCAGAATATTGGTTGGTATAGTTGGCTACATGTATAAAGAAGTGAGTTCACCATTGGGTAAGAGCTTGTGCATTTGAGTTAAATGGTATGCCTACAACAACACATTTGAATGTATTGCCGTTGGGTTCATATAGTGTGATTTTGGGTATGGATTGGCTATACCTTCATAAAACCAAAGTGGATTTCTTTGAAAATGCCATTGAGTGTGTGGATGATAGTGGGAAAAATAAGACTCTGCAAGGGAAGAAGAAGCCTACATTAGTGAGGATGATTATCACTATGTAGGTTAAGCATAATTGCAGAAAATATTGTGTGATGTTTGCAGTACACATTTCTAGTCACAAGGGTAAGGAGGTTGAGGATGCGATGTGTTCAACAGATACCTAGTTTTGCAACAGTTTCAGGATGTATTCTTTGAGGACATTACAAATTTTCCACCTCACAGGGAGGTAGGCTTTTCTATTGAGTTGATTCCAGGGGAAGCCATAATATCAAAAGCACCTTATAGGATGAGCACACCTAAGTTGGTTGAGTTAAAGCTACAACTGAAGGGAATGTTGGACAAGGGGTACATTAGGCCAAGTGTATCGCCTTGGGGTGCGTCAGTGTTGTTCATGAAGAAGAAAGATGGTACTCTTAGACTGTACATTTATTACAAGCAAATGAAAAAAGTCATGATCAAGAACAAGTACCCATTGCCAATGATTGATGATTTGTTTGATGAGTTGAAGGGAGCAACAATGTTCTCTAAGATCGACTTGAGATCGGGATACCATCAAGTATGCATCAAGGAAGAGGATATCTTCAAGACTACTTCCAGGACCAGGTATGGGCGTTATGAGTTTATTGTTGTTCCATTCGGTTTAACTAATGCTCCATATACATTTATGTGTTTGGTGAATAGTGTGTTGCGTCTTTATCTGGATAAGTTTGTTATTGTATTCATTGATGACATACTGGTATATTCTAAGAATGAGGAAGAGCATGTTGAACATTTAGCATCAGTGTTGAGATTGCTAAGAGAGCATCATTTATATGCTAAACTTAGCGAGTGCAACTTCTTTCAGACTGAAGTACATTACTTGGGGCATGTCGTCTCCAAGGATGGCATATGAGTGGATCCAGAAAAGATAACGACCATCATGGAGTGGGAAACTCCTAAGAATGTGGATGAGGTGAGATAATTTATGGGTTTGGAAAGTTACTACAGGAGGTTCACCAAGAAATTCTCACGCATTTCATATCCTATCACATCATTATAGTGGAAAGGTAAGAAGTTTTAGTGGACATAAGAATGTGAGGTTAGTTTTGACGAGCTTACGCAGATGTTGACACATGCACCAATGTTAAAGATTGTGGATTCAGACAAGGAGTTTGTAGTGTGTACTGATGCTTGAAATAAAGGACTTGGTGGAGTTCTCATGCAAGAAGGTCAGGTAGTTTTCTATGAGTCACAAAAACTGAATGAGTACGAGAAGAACTATCCAACGCATGATCTTTAGCTATCAACAATTATACATGCATTGAATATGTGTAGGCACTATCTTCTTGGCAGGAGGTTTACATTGATGAGCGATGACAGTGTGTTGAGGTATTTGTTTGATCAACCAAATCTAAATGCTAGAAAAGCTAGATGGTTGGCTACCCTTAGTGAGTTTGACTTCAAGATCAAATACATCAAAGGGAAGGAGAACGGGGTTGTAGATGCTCTTAGCAAGAAGGCACATGTAAATCATATAGAGGTTATGAGATCTTATAGGATAGAGTTACAAGATGGATCTTGCGGGTAGGGTAGTAGGATGACAATTCATGGAGATTATGCACAGGTTAAAACAAAGAACAAGTATAGGTACAGGTACAAGTGTAGGTGAAGGTATAGGTACAGGTGATCGGGATGCAGATTATCGTCTTATGATAGATGGTTTGTGGAGGTTTAGAGACAGGATCTATGTGTTGAATTGCAGTGAGTGCAAGAAGCTTATCTTGAGGGAGTTTCACGAGAAGCCATGCTCGAGTCCTCCAGGATATCAGAAGATGTTGACGATGGTAAAGAAGTTATACTATTGGTCGAATATGAAGAAGGAAGTGGCAGAGTTCATGGCTAGATGTTTAGATTGTCAGCAAGTCAAGGTGGAATGTAAGAATCCAGGTGGTTTACTACAACCTATAGCGATTCCAGAATGTAAATGGAAGTTCATTTCCATGGATTTTATCATAGGTCTTCTAAGGAAAGTAAAGAAACATGATTCTATTATGGTCATGGTTGACAGGTTGAGCAAGGTAGCTCACTTCATTCCAACAAAAACTACATATTCAGCCAATGAGGTAGCACATGTGTTCATCAGAGAGATAGTGAGACTATAGAGTGTTCAGGGATGTGTTGTGCTCTACAACAACCCCCCATTTCATACCATTTTAATCATAAAACTATAATATGAAATGGGTCCCTTTTTGTTTTTAATTGGTATCAACTTTGTATTATTAAAAAAGGTCCGAAAAACAAAATGAAAGCATTATAAAAAACCTTTTTGATAAACCAATTATTTGGTCTTATAATATAAATAATTAATCTTTTATCATTGCGATAAAGCGATCGCAAGATCGCATATCGCAATGACAAAGGAAGCATAACTTAAAGGCCCATCGGTTTTCTCCGATGTGATGACATGCAGTAGGCTATCAGATATCGGCAATAATAAGTTCCCATAACAAAAGTGCCTCCCGCTTCGATGCGATGCGATTAAATGCTTTTCGCTCCGATGCGATGTGATCACGTCCCTTTCGCTCAGATGCGATGCGATATCGCTATCGGCGATCGGGGATATACCATGCATGCTTTTTAAAGTGCCCATACTCCCAATGTGATGCGATGCGATATCGCTATCGGCTATCGGGGATTTCAAAAGGTGTCAATATAAAGATTTAAGTTTTCCTCGACACTCGATTGCGATAAAGCCAAAAGCGCAAACTTCAAAAAGCCATTAAAGCAGAGGTATTACGATTAATTCGTATTTAAGGCCTTATCTTTCGAACAGTGATTCACCTGCGCTCAACCGCCAAAACGTCCAAGGCACGCTTAAACAAATCATGCGGCCGATAAGAGATATGATGAGCATTTAAAGGATTGGCAGGTTTTAATGGCCATTTAATGAAATAGTAAGCTTAAAAAATCTTCTCATAGATTGTATCCGCGGCCACTTTAAGTTAATCCCTCAACATGCATTGATCAATATATCTCACTCGTATTTGGTTTTCACTACCAATTCTCTGTGTTACGCTTATTTCCACTACTGTGCAGAATTCTTCCGAAGTAATAGATTCAAACAGAATGGGTAAGAAGTCTAAGAAAACCACAGTCGCTTCCACTACACCAGCCACAGGACAAGCCGTCGCTGATCCAGCAACTAAAAAGAAAGGATTAATATCTGATACTACATGTTCAGAACTTGGCAAGACCACTTGGCAAAGTACCTATAATTTGATCGAAGCTGAAGAACCAAAGGTGACGGCAGTGCAAGCTACAACGGGTTCCAGTAGAAAATTTGATGGTACTTTGAAAGACTTGGCCGACTCTTTCCTGCATCTGATAGCGGCTCAGGAACAAATTCTCCCATATACGGATGTAGTAAAGTGGGCAATTGAGGAAATCCCAATCACAAACAGAACCTTTTGCACCAAAGATGGGAGAATCTTCGGTTCATTCAAGGCTGATGATTTGAGGCAAATGTATCATTTGCCTGAGCCAGAAAAGAAGTACAACAAGGCATTTCTGGAGAAATTCCGAAGTGAGAACGAAACTGAATCCGAACCCATTCGGGAATGGAGGCAAAATCCAGCGAAACACAAGCATGAAACTTCCGGTAAGTACTCTGTTGATTCTCTATGTTCTCCGTATTGTTATGCTGGGATAATGATGTGTAGATTGTGGGGGTTGCACGATTCCGCTAATTTCACTATAGAAATGGTTCCCTTGATGGAAGCGGCATGTAATAGTGAGATTATGGATTGGGCAACCATACTGTCAGATAAGCTAGCGACAACAGTTCTTAGTTTTAGAACTAAAACTTCCGTCTCAGAAAGGTTTATTCCCCCATTCTACTACAGTGCTTATATACTAGATACCCTGTGTTTTAATTCTGAGTTTCCTGTACACAGCTAGAGGTGGACTCCACAAGACCCCACGCCTATTCACATATACCATCAGAAATTGTGGAAGACTTCCTATAAGCACCATTTGTACCAAGTCTGCAACGGCTTCATGTTACCCATTCATTATTCTATTTTTAATAAACCTGCTCCCAAGATTTCTTACCAAGCAGGGATTGATTTGACATCAATAGGAAGATGGTTCGGAGAGGAGAAATTTACTTATATAAGAATTTTCGGCAACCAAGCCGAACCTCATGTTCTTCCTTTGTACATACCTGATAAACTGCTGGCAAGGGAGATAACCTATCAGATTATTGCCAAAGGAGTTACACAAACTCTGAAGAAAAATAAGAAGCAGGTTTGGCCCTCCTTTCCTCTGAGATGTGGTGTCTATACTTTGCATGATTTCAAACATGCAGAAAAAGAAGCTACGAAAATGAAATCATTAACTCTAACGACTCTCCCAAATAGGCGATTTGATCCCAACAAAGTTGCCTATAATGCACTTGAACAGGCCAAATTAACAAAGTTTGATCATGTAGAAGATAAGTTTGATGACCTATTCTCTTCAGCTGAATCAATGTATCAAGTTAGATCACTGGCCATAATGCAATACAAAGATGAAGGGTTAGCTGAATTCAATAGACTTAGAGAACAGAGGTTGCAAACTCTGCCTCTAGATCTGTTAGCGACAACCCCAACAACAAGACCAAGCGAGCCTGAAAAGCGACATACTAAGGAACCTCCGGTTACAACAAAAGAACAGGAGAAAGTGCAAGAGGAAACCCAGAACAAAGAACAGGAGAAAGTGCAGGAGGAAACCCAGAACAAAGAACAGGAGAAAGTGCAGGAGGAAACCCAGACTAAAAGGCAGGAACAAAGCAACATAGAGGTAAATGTGGATACTCAAATTGATCCCAAATTACTCCAGGAATGGCAGCAATTTGATTCAATTATCAGTAATCTTGAGTGCTCAAAAGACACCGAAACTTCAAAAGTGGTAGATACACAGGATACCACTTCAAAACAGGTTCCAACTGGAACCAGCGGCCTACCCAGTTCAAAGGAAGTAGAAATAATCCCAAAGGATCCCTCCGATCAAATTATTTTGCAGATAGAAGAAATTCCTCCTTTGGATGTCTTCTATAGCCCAAGACACAAAGCTGTGGTAAAACGACAGAGGAAGAGGAGAAGGACTGATCAACCTTCCCTTTTCCCAGAACAGACGGTCACGGGCAATGTGGTTTGGAAGGAGGAATTCGACCCCTCTGATGACCTAACAAAGCTATCACAATATGCTGGAGCCTATTCGGCAGCAACAATAGACAAGGCATCAGAGGTGAGTCTTTTATTAAAAACAAAAGACCAGGAAAATTTTTTATTGCAAGCATAGCTAATAGAAGCACAGCAGAAAGCGGAGCAAGCAAAAAAGCAATTGTTAACACAACAACAAATAAATAATCAATTAACTCAACAATTGCAAGAAGAGAAACAGAGGATTGATCACAGCGCAGTCCAGAAGCAGAAAGAGTTGTCTGAGGCCTTGGCACAACTGAGGGAAGCAAATGAACAAATGCTGAAGACAAAAGATGAGCAGATTGCTCAACTATCAACGCAGCTTGAGAAGACAAAGGGCGTTCCACAGATAGCCGAATTCAAATTAGAAGCATTACAGATAAATAATGCATTAATAACACAAATCAAGCTTCTATGTCAACAAATCGCCCAGGCGGAACCACTATGTGAATTGACGGCATCAATAAGTAAACAAACAGAAAAGGCTAGAACAGAATTGGATCAAGCTGAAGAAACATTAACTGAATTTATTGACTGGCAAGATACCGATCAGGGACAAGCGGCAAATTTACCAAGAATTTTAGAGTCACATAAAGAAATATTGTTTATAGAATGGCAGTCCCAGTTAATGAAAGCAGAGAGGGCAATTTCAAGATGCAAATCAACCACAAGTAATTTGGTTGAATTGGTTAATAATACTCTCTACTTGTCAAACATGATTTCCCAATGCACTCCAGGTAAATTGACAGCGGTGAAAACATTGGAGCAGTCATGTTATCCAGATCTAGAGGAAAAGGGGAGATTAATTGCTGGAATTAACAGTTTAACATGGGACACCTATTGGTTCTTCTTGGTAAAACCACACAGTCAAAGAGCCGCCCTCAAATGCCTTACAGATGCAATCGGGTATATTATCCCCGATATTCAGGATGCCACCTATGCCGCCCAGCTTAACTCTCGCCTCAACAGACCGCCCGAAGTGGAGCCAATGCTTGCGATAAGTCAGCTCAAGTTTAAAGGCAAACAACCTACTTGATGATTCATGCCGCCGACTGCCAGGTTGCTGAGAAGGATATATTCAAGATCATTTGATACCAATTAAGTAGGATTTCAGTTTCATAGATAGTTAGTTTAATTTAGTATTTATAGACCCTTTCATTGTTTTGGAAAGGGTCGTAAAGTTTTGTACTTGACTTAAAACCTGAAGTTGCACTACTGTACTTCAGGCATATTCTTTTATAAAACTGGACCAATCATTCTGATTTTGGCAAAGAAGCTTTTATGCAAATGTGCACTACTGTCTTTGTTTGAAAGTATTTCTGCGTTAGAGGAAGAATTTCAAATAGCGATTGATATTGGAGAGTGACTCGTAGCTCATATGGTACTATTATCTATGTCTGAATCCATTCTTTTTATATGAATTGTTATTTGATCGCCTTTGCTATTATCGAATATATGTATGTGTTTTAACAACATTTCTTTATTCCCTCCACTATTGGATGTTTATGGTAATGCTTTTCTTTTGATCATATATGTATTGATGATATAAATGATGAGTGTAGAAATACTGCGTTAATCACCTTGTTTAACTATTTAAGCAAAGTAATCCTTGAATGAGTAAATGTCCATGTTTATTAGATGGAGTCATCTACATGCCTGTTAATAAACATAGATCATCAAGCGCTACACTTCAAAGTACAATAGCTCCCGGGATTAGTAGTAATTCTTTTTATTTCGCTGATAAATTAAGTTATTCGCCTATCATTAGATTAGTTAATCAATCATTCATTCATCCTGTTTATTCATTGCTGGGAAACTGGTCCCATTATCCCCAGTCGGAGCCACCATTCCAAACGGAAAAGGAGTTGTATTAAGGTCCGGACCGGGTGGTTATCCCCCAATGTTGATACAACGATTTTCGGGGCATCAACATTTTTGGCGCTAGAAGGAGGGCCATCAACTGTGCATGGCAAGCAAACCCAAATCTGCAGGCCATTCTAAGAGTAATTCTCCCTCCGCATCTCCTCGTACTTCCCAATTGCATGCTGGTTCTCCAGTATCCAAACAAGAAGAAGAGGAATCAACTACCACTGCTCAAACCCATCATACTCCAGAACAGCTAAGTCTTGAATCCCCTGAAGTTCAGTCTCTCATCCACAAACTTCAGAGCTTCTCGATTTCACCACAGAAATCTGAGGTATCTCAAAGCAGTGCGACTTCGCAGTTCAATTTACCTCACCCTCTCACCAGACTTCAGAGTGGAAAGCTCGGTATTGAACCTACTGAGTTCCCTTTACCCAAAAGAAAAAAGGCGAAGAAAAACACTGAAGGATCTGACAGTGAAGAACTTTCATCCACATCCTCCATCTCACCTTCCCCCGTGCGAAGTCAACCATCCACTCCCTCATCACACATTGTTGTTCATCAGGGATTAGCAACTACAGCATCCCAAACTGCGCAATCCTTAATATCAACTCCTTCCCAGACTTTTGTAAGTTCAACAGTAATATTATCCACTACTGCAGTTACAATGGCAGATCCATGGACCAGGCCTGGTGCAGTCAATATTCCTGCTCCATTGCATGCATTACCTGATGCACCTGAAAAATGGCTACCCAAGTTTAACCCAGATGGTGGAACACAAGCTGAGGAACATATTAATAACTTCATGTTGGCAGTTAATTTGAAAGGAGTAACGGAGCAAGATGTTGTCGTTAGGCTTTTTCCTTATACCTTGCAAGGATCAGCAGGATCCTGGTATTTTTCTTTACCTTCTGGTTCCATTACCAGTTGGACGACTTGCCAAGAACAGTTTCTTACTAAGTATGGTGATGATAGGTCTTTGGCTACACTAATAAATGATCTCTCCAATCTTAGGATAGAGCATAGGGAACCAATTAAGGAATTTAATGCGTGATTCAATAAACTCTTGAATAAAATCCCAACGGCCTCCAAACCAAGTGAGCAAATCTGAAGCGAGTGGTATATAACTGCCCTACCTGCCAATATAGCTATTTTTGTAGATAGGGCTGGAAAACCTACTTTAGCTGAAAACATGAAAGAAGCACTTGCTGTGGAGAAACGTATTAATGCTCTAGAAAAGAAAGCTGCTCTTGAAGATAGAAAAGCCAAAAAAATTTCTTTTAAAGATGATTCAAAGAAGAAAATCCCTAAAGATCCCTATGACATGGAAGGTCTTCAAAAGGTCCTCAAGACTATGTCAAATGAAATTGTTGAAATCAAAAAACAAGTAGCCGAAACCTCAACCAAAGACCCTTTAGAAATTATAAGAAAACTGAATCAAAACCACCAAATGTTATATCAAATGCAGATTCAGATCTTGAAGAAGGAGAAGAAGAAACAACTACACCAACTGATGAAGAAGAGGAAGTTGTTGAATGTCATGGAATGTGGGATTTTATATTACCTAACTCCGATACAGAAAACGAAGAAGAAGCATTTCCTGTCACTACCAGGAGTAAAGGTACCTCCGAACCTGTTCAGACAACTTCGAAGAAAAGAAGTGCAGGTGCTGCTACAACAAAAGAAAAGGTACCCCCAAAAAAGCCACCTGTAACAATTCCACAAAACCAACCTTCAACCTCAACAATTCCATCAACATCTAAGACATTGGTAGTATCTGATTCAATGGATTACAATATTGTTGATGACATGAAAAAGACTAAGGCAAACATTACCATGTTTGAACTTAGTAAATTGAAACATTAGTAAAAATTGCTTCTCAAAGAATTAAATGCTGTTCCTACTTCACCTCTTCCCAGTGCTAAAGCTGCAAACGATACAGGTCAACCACCTTCTGGTATGGTCGAAGCTACTGATACAGTCCTAATAGGAGATAGATCAAATTCTCATACTCCACCTTTCCTTCTAACCTATGAAATCTACAATAGAAACCTGCACAACTGCTTGATTGACTCAGGGGCATCTTCTAACATAATGCCAGCTTCAGTTTGTTCCAAACTGAACATTGAACCCCAGAAGTCTGCTATTCATATTGTACAGTTGGACAGGACTAAAGTACAGGTTTTGGGAGAGATCAACTCCGTAACTATCAGGTTATCTGCTGATCCCAGAATAGTACAAAGGATTGATATCTTAATCGCCGATATACCTGAATTTTATGGTTTGATCTTAAGTAGGGATTGGTCTGAAAAACTACATGGGTATATTTCTACTGATTGGTCACATATGTGGCTTCCCTATAAGGGTAAGCCAAATCAAATAAGAATCGATCGGGAAAAGCATATGACCCATACAGTTACTGAATTTGAACAAGAAAACCAACCAATAGCATTTAATAACAACATTTTGGGGAATTATTCATCAGAGTCATTCTTTGGCAACTTCGCTACCCAACCATCCCCTTTCTCAGTAAACCGTTTTACATCTCAGATCGAAAATTATTCACAAACAGATAGGTCAAGATGTTTCAATGATACTGAGAAAACTGCAAATAAAATTGTTAATACTTCTTTATTTTGGTCGTTATATTTCGATGGGTCCAAATCTAGTGAGGGCTCAGGAGCAGGACTTATTTTGATTAGCCCGCAAGGAGAAAAAACAATGCTGTCCTGTAGGTTAGAATTTGAATGCACAAATAACACAGCAGAATATGAAGCCTTAGTCCAAGGACTATATAAAGCTATTGGCCTCAAGGTCCAATATTTGAAAGTGTTTGGAGATTCTGAAATTATTATCAAACAGGTAAGGAATACAATTCATTGTCTTTCCACCCATCTCAAACATTATCAATCACCGGTACAGGAACTCACCTCCCACTTTTCGGCATTCAATATTTCTTCTATTCCCAGGTCTCAAAATTCGGCAGCCGACCTGCTAGCCAATGTTGCTTCCAAGCTCCTACCTTCCGAAGACTATACCCTAGATAGATTTTCAGTAGAATTGCTTTTTAGGCCATCAATTCCCGACAATGTAACTAATTGGAGAGTATTCAACCACGATGAAGACATTTTACAGTTTTTAACTTCTGAAAAGTCCTATGATGATCAAATCATCGAGGAAAACGAGCATGACCATCAAATGAGAGGTAAACCCGAGGAGAATTCAATCCCTAAGCCTGTGGTGAAGCTTGAGGATCTTTATGATATTAAAGACAGGTTTAAACCTGTGACTAATACAAAGCTCCAAAGTTCTACCCTAAGGTTTGAATTGATAAACCTTGGCACTGAGAAAACTCCTCAAAACATTAATTTAGGATTAGGACTTTCCTTGGAAGAAAAGGAAGCATTCATTAGACTGTTAAGGAAAAATAAACAGGTTTTTGCTTGGAAATATGATGATTTAAAGACATATGATACATCCATCATCCAGCATACCATTCCAATGCTTCCCGAACAGAAACCAATTCAGCAGAAGTTGAGAAAAATACATCCGAACTTAGAGAGTCAAATAAAATCTGAACTTAATAAACTCTTAAAAGCTAAGATTATTTTTCCCGTTCGGCACTCAAACTGGGTCTCCAATATGGTGCCAGTCAGAAAGAAAAATGGCGACATTAGGATTTGTATAGATTTCAGAAATTTGAACAAGGCGAGCTTAAAAGATAATTTCCCATTACCTACTATGGAGCAGATACTCCAATCAGTAACAGGCTCCGAGTTAATGTCCTTTCTAGACAGTTTCTCAGGATATAACCAAGTTTTGGTCCATCCTGATGACCAACTCAAAACCACATTCAGAACAAAATGGGGAACATATGCGTATCAGAAAATGCCTTTCGGACTTATTAATGCAGGAGCGACGTTCCAAAGAGCGATGGATATAGCCTTTAAAGGGTTGATTAACATAACAATAGTCGTCTACCTAAACGATATTACTGTATTTTCTAAGGAGAAGTCCAATCATTTGCATGATTTAAATCAAATCTTTCAACGCTGCAAAAGATATGGTATTTCACTTAACCCTAAAAAATCTTTCTTCGCTCTTGACCAAGGAAAGCTCTTAGGCTTTATTGTGTCTAAAGATGGTATTTATATTTATCCCGATAGTATATGGAGCAGGAAATGCAGGTTATAAAGAAGAATATAAAGGCAACACAATATAGACAAAAGAGTTATGTGGATCAACAGATGGTGTTCTAGGAGTTTCATGTTGGGGAGCATGCATATTTGCACAAAATCCCAAAAAAATCTCTTTGAGGATTGGTTCATGTGCCAAGTTGGCACCACGATATTACAGGGCTTTCGAGATCCTTGAGAGGATTGGACCAATGGCATATCGACTTGCACTTCCTTCAATAGTGAAAGTCCATGATGTTTTTCATATTTCATTGCTTAATAAGTATATAAAGGATGTTGATCATGTTATTGATTGGTCTGTATTGCAGGTGGAGCAAGAAGGAGAGTTCCATCTGGAGCCTTAGTACATATTGTAGTGGAAGCATCTCATTCTTAGGAACAGAGCCATAGAGCAAGTTAAAGTGCAGTGGAAGCACTTTGGGCCTGAAAAGGCTACATGGGAGATGACGGATTAGATGCAGGCCATGTATCCTTCATTATTTGCCGGTTGAAGCTAAGCAATTTTGGTTTGATGTTGTCATATGTTTCACTGATGTTTTAGTATATGCATGTATATGTATATGGATGCAAATACCACCATGAGTTAAGTTATAGAGATCCGATAAGCGATAGGGTTGTTATCTTGTCATGTTGTCATGATGTTTTGCTTTTGAGCAAGTCTTTCATTGTAAATACTACAATGAGCTAAGTTATAAATCTCCATGGGCAGTATGTTTGCTTTTCAATGATTTTGCTGAGGTCTTGGTGTGGTTTAACACTGAGGACGGTGTTCCCCAAGGGGGAGGGTTTCGTAACAACCCTGGTGAAGATTTCATGTAATAAAGTTAATAAAGGAAAAATAAGATCGTGGTTAAGGGGCACTTATTCCAAGCTGAATTTTGGGCAAAAATATCCTAGTGGGCATCACTATATGTGTGTTTTGGCTAAGGAAAATTGGCAAAGGCTAAGGAAAAGACATTAAAAGGCAAAAATGATTTTTTGGCACATTTATTTATAAAAATAAAGGAAATTAGGAGAAAAGGAAGGTAAAAGGTCACAGGTTGCATGTGAGGATGAAAATGAAGGACAATAATGGAAAATGAAGAAATTAGAGGCCTCATTAATAAAAGGGTTTCTGAGGATTAGTGGGTAAGATTTTTGCTAACTTTTATTAGTTCAAGTTTGGAGCTCTCTCATTATTCTCTCTCTCTCTCTCTATCAATCTTGGTCACTTAGAGTTTTCTTGGAGCACTCTAGCTTTGGATCAAGGAAGGAAAGACAAGCAAAGGGAAAGGAAGGAAAGCAAGGATCAAGGAAGAAGAGCAGGATCAAGGAAGAAGAGCAGGATCAAGCAACTTCAACATGAATACTTGTAGGTAACTTTTTGCATGTGTGATTTCCTAGCTGGTTTGGACATGCATGACTTTGCATGTTAGTGTATGGTTCTCTTGCTGTTGGTGGCATGGTTTTTCTAGGTTACAACAATGGTTTTCAACCTTGCTTTCCTTTTTCCAGATGCCATGGTATGTTGCAATATTTATCTTGGTTTTAAGCTTTGGCTTGTTTGATGGATTTCGGAATTTGGGGCAGAGGTGGTCTCAATGTTCATGCCCAAAGGCTTAGGAATCCCTTGACCAACTTTGGCGGGATACATGGTAAAGCCTGAGGGAGAAGTCTCAATTTAGGGCTTGGTGATCCGGTTTTGATTGTGGTAAATCCTGAGAGACTGGTCTTAGTTTAGGGCCTGTTGATCCGGTATTGGATTGCGGTAAAGCCTGAGAGACAAGGAGATGGAAAATTCCTAAAGGATAGTGATGGATTTTGGATGGCATTCCAAGTTCGATTCGGTTGTGATCGGAGCACCGATTTTGGTGTGATCACGGTTTGGTGAGGGTGGAGGTGGTTTAACCTCTGGATTCCCTTGGTTGTTATTGGATTGGTTGTTTTATGAGATCCCACATCTATGCCTGGAATATCGCATAGGGGTGACTGGTTGAAAGAGAGATTTGGTCCAACCATGTCTATGGTCGGGTGATACGTGGAAGTCTTGAACCTGGTCGGATTTTCCTATGATTAATAAAAGCTAAGTTCTCTTACTTTTTCACTGGTTTATATGTGGATTTAATGGCTGTCATATCTCCGATCTTTATATGGTTTTATGCTGGTTATAAGCATGGTTAAATGATTGGTTCATGTCACAGTTATTTAATGTATTTACTTGTAATTGTTTAATGGATTGATGCAAGACCTAATTGATGATATAATAGTTCAATGGAGAAGGAGGTGATCCTTCTGGTTATGTTTCATAAGTTATTTAAGTCATTTATGCTCTGTCTTGTATCCTAGACCTGTAGATTGCATTGATGCCAAGTGTTTGATAGAATGTCAGTCCCAATTGGGGATGCTTAGGCTTAGTCTCGATGTTTATTTTTGATTTATCAACATGTTATCATGTCTTTTATGGATTATGAAGGTTGTATCAAGTTCTGGGTAGAGGCCGCAATTATGAGCTAGAAAAGTGGCTCAAATCTTGGGGTTGCTGACACATGTATGCTGAGAAAACTCCACAGTCCCTCGTACAGAGGTCTATGAGAGTGACTTTGAGTTGTTGGTCACAGTCTTGCCTGTAGTATGAAAGCGAATTTGGGTTAAGAGGCTTAAAACATTAGTGGGACCCAGGGACATGATTTCTTAGTGGATGACATGTCTCTTGGGGATGTAATTGCTGACGTGGATGGGTTTGCTTGATGAGTTCCATCGATTCCATTTCTTTAAGGTCACCAAAGGAGATTGAATCCCTTATAGTATCCTCTCTCATCACATGTTTTCCTGATTGGTTGGCTGCTTGGGTGGACTTGAAAGGAGGGGGTGTTACATTTTCTGTTATGAAACCAGCTCAAGAAAGGATAAAAAAGGTAGATCAACACCTTAGAATTCAGCCTCTTCGAGGGGGCAACCTCCTTTACATTACATAAATGAACAATTCTTGGATGATTCAAATGACAAAACCTCCTTTCTATATATAGGAGTCTAAGGAGTCACAATATAACCCAGCCGACCTAACAATAATAATATAAAGCCACAAAAATAACAATAGAGGGATTCTATGGGGCACAATAATAACAATATGAGTATAATAGGGGCACAACAATATTAATAAGGGATGCAACTACAATAGTAATGGGGTAATCACTAGTATTATAGGGACCCAACATGCCCCTCTCCTTCAAAAAAGTGTTGTCCTCAACGCTTGAGTAGTTCTAGATGCTTCTGTATAAAATCCTCATCCTCCCATGTGGAATCTTCAGCGGATAAGTTCTTCCACTTGATAAGATACTCCGAAATTGATCGATTTCGTAGCTGTCGAGTTCTTGTTTATGTGACTGCTTCTGGTTCCAATATAATTTTTCCTTCCTCGTCAAGTTCTGGCAATATTGTTTGAACTGGGAGTTTTTCGCCTATAACCTTCTTTAAACATGAAACATGGAAAACTGGGTGCAATCGAGAAGCTGTAGGAAGCTCCAATTTGTATGCCATAGTACCAATCTTTTGCAACACCTTGTACGAACCATAATACTTTGGTGATAATTTATTATCCTTCTTAGCTTGCTTGAGGGACATTTGCTTATATGGTTGTAGCCGTAGGGATACCCAATCACCTACATCAAAACTTCTTTCGCTGCGATGTTGATCTGCCTGTTGTTTCATTCTATTCTATGCCAACACGAGGTTATCCTTTAAGAGTTGGAGGACTTGTTGTTGATGTTCGATGTGATGTTCCACAGCTTGAACCTTAGAATTTTCTCTTAAATATGATGTGATGGATGGTGGCTGATATCCATAAAGTGGCATAAATGGGGTCATTTTTGTTGCTGTATGGAAGGAAGTGTTATACCACCATTCAGCCAGAGGCAACCATTTGACCCATTGTGTCTGTTTATCAGATACAAAGCAAGGAAGATATCCTTCCAAACATTTGTTTACTATCTCAGTTTTCCCATCAGATTGAGGATGATAAGAGGAGCTATGAGCTAACTGAGTACCAAGACAAGAAAATAATTCTGTCCAAAAATTTCCAGTGAAAATGGGATCTCTGTCACTTACAATAATCTTTGGGTTTCCATGTAGCTTTTGAATTGTTTCCATAAATGCAGTAGAAACTGTATTGGCTTTAAATGGATGTGATAATGCACAAAAGTGTGCATACTTGGTAAGTCTGTCAACTACCACCATGATGACACTCTTTCCCTCAGACTTGGGTAAACCTGTGATAAAATCCATTGAAACCTCCTCCCAATGTTGGCTTGGAATGGATAAAGGTTGTAATAGACCCGATGTCTTAATTGTTTCAACTTTATTTTGTTGGAAAACCAAACATTCCGCCACAAATTTTTGAATATCCGATTTAAAGCCATCCCAAAAAAATTCCTTCTTAATCATGTGGTAAGGTTTTAAAAATCCTGAGTGCCTTCCTAAGGGAGAAGTGTGCAATTCCATAAGAATATTTTGTTTTAGTTGGGAATTCTTACAGAGGTATAAGCGATCTTTGTGCCATAAAGAATCATTTTGCCAGCTAAATGTATCAGACATACTGTAATCTTGTTGTAACTTTCGAATAAGTGCCCGCACTTCTTCGTCATTCTTCCATTCCTCCCTTGCTTCGTTTATCCAATCTGGTTGGATAATAGAAATGGCACACAACAATGCTTCCACATCCTCATCCTTTCTTGAGAGTGCATTTGCCACGACATTTTGCTTCCCTTTTTTGTAGATGATTTCAAAGTCATAACCCAACATCTTTGTGACCCACTTTTGTTGCTCTTCAGAGGATAATCTTTGTTCTAAAAAGTATTTAAGGCTATCATGATCTGTTTTTACCTTGAAGTGTCTTCCCATTAGGTAGGGTCGCCATTTCTTAAGTGCATGGAGTATTGCCAACATTTCCTTCTCATAAATAGCTTTGTGTAAAAACTTTCCCTTGATTGGACGACTTTCAAAAGCAATGGGTCTTTCATCTTGCATTAAAACAACACCCATTACATTTCCTGAAGCATCACATTCCACAATAAAGGTTTTTGTGAAGTCCGGTGTAGCTAAGACCAGTGCTTGGCACATTACCTCTTTAAGATGTTCGAAGGCCTTTGTTGCTTCTGGAGTCCATGAAAATGCATCTTTCTTCAATAATGTTTTTAGAGGTGCTGCTGTTCTCCCATAATTCTTAACAAACTTGCGATAATACCCTGCAACCCGAGAAATCCTCGTAGATGCTTTATTTATGTGGGGATTTTCCATTCCTTAATGGCTTTAATTTTGCTAGGGTCTACCTTAACTCCTTCATGAGATACAATATGACCTAGCTATTCCACCTCTTGTACTCCAAAAAAACATTTGGATCTTTTTGCATATAATTGTTTCTCCTCCAATAGTTGTAGCACCCTGTCAACATGTTCAACATGATCCTCCCAAGACTTGCTGTAGATTAGTATATCATCAAAAAACACTAACACAAATTTTCTAAGGAATGGTTTGAAAATGGAATTCATCAAACCTTGAAATGTTGAAGGTGCATTGGTAAGGCCAAAAGGCATGACCAAAAATTCATAATGACCCTCATGAGTTCTAAATGATGTTTTCAGAATGTCTTCAATCTTCATTCTAATTTGATGATATCCTAAATGAAGATGCAACTTGGTGAAGTAAATTGATCCATGTAAGTCATCCAGTAATTCATCAATGACGGGAATGGGAAACTTATCTTTAATAGTGAGCTTGTTGAGCTCCCTATAATCCGGACACATGCACCATGATCCATCCTTCTTGTGCACTAATACTACTGGAGCAGAGAAAGAACTTTGACTCAGTTGAATTATACCAGCCTCTAGCATTTCTTCAACCATACGTTCAATTTCACTCTTTTGGGCATAGGGATATCTGTACGGCCTGATGTTTGGAGGAACACTTCCTGGAATCAGATGAATAGCATGATCATGATCACGAATAGTTGGGAGACCTTTGGGAGTCTCAAATACCTTGGAATGATTGTCCAAGACTTTTTGGAGATATGGAGAAATAGATGATTCCAATGTGGAAACATCTAGCAAACATAATTGTGCAATTACACCCCTTTGTTCCTTTTTTAGAAGCTTTGTCATATCGTTAGAGCTGATTATCTTTCCCGGTTTCCCTGCAATACCCCTTAATTCAACTTCCTTTCCTTCCACAGAAAATTTCATGAAAAGTTCTTGAAAATTAAAAGCTATTGTACCCAAGGATTGTAGCCATTGGACTCCTAGTACAACATCAGTACCTCCCATGGGAATGGAAAGCATTGGGCTAGTCAATACATATTCTCCCATCGATAGCTTGATATTATGGCACTTTCTAGAGCAATTTATTGTTCCTCCATTTGCAACCATCACCTGACACTCTGGTGCTGGATATAAGAAGCAATTCAATTATTTTGCTACCTTACAATGAATAAAATTGTGGGTACTTCCTGAATCAATCAACATTATTCTTCTTGATTTGTCCTTCTATCTTGATGGTTTGAAGAGTGGTATTTCCCGCCAATGCATTACAAGATATGGTCAGATTCATTTCTTCTTTATCTAGGCTTTTTTCCTGGAGTATATCCTCTTCTTTTGACCTTTCTTGCTCCTTTTCTTCTTCCTCTTCGCAATCTATGTAGAATAATTTCTTCTCAGCACACTTATGACCTTTAGTGTATTTGCTATCACAACTGTAACAAAGCCTTTTTGCTCTTTTTTCTTCCAATTGTTGTGGTGTCAACCTTATAGGTTGTGGAAGACTAGGGGCAACAACACTTCCATCTTTATAGTTGTGAGTGGTATGCTTCCTGGTTGCCATAATTTTGCTTTCCATTTTTCTTGCTAACCTAAATGCCTTCTCTAATGAATCAGGTTCCCAAAGGCGAACATCATGTTGGATATTATCCTTTAAAGTCCCTATGAACACATCAATCCTATGCTCCTCTGGAATATTTTTTACCCTTATGTTCAATTTTTGGAACTCCTCAATGTGCTCCATTATTGAACCCTTTTGTTTGAGACTTATCAATTGGCTAAAAAAAGTGTTTCTTTTTGTATCCTCATAATGTGCTGTCAATTCTTCCATAAAAATTGCCCAAGTGATAATTTGTTTACGAGAGCAAAGCTATTGATACCATACAAACTGATTTGGTTCCAAATATAAAGTTGCAATACGTACCTTTTGTGTGTTTTGTACATTATTGAGATCGAAAAATGCTCCATTTGTAATATCCATGTTGCAGGATCCTTGCCATCAAACTTCCTCATATCGATTTTTGGAATATGGTGGGTCTTCGATCCCACATTAGAGTCTAAGAAATCATGATTAACATTTCTTTTGTTCGCATCATGAGTTTCCTTTACTACCTTTTCACCATTAGTAAGTATTTCTTGTAGAAGATTTGTCAAATCTGTCTTCAAATCTGCCATGTCTATCTTCAAATCTACCATGTCTCTCTTCAAATCTATCTTCAAATCGTCCATCTTAGCTTCCATGCCCTTTATCTTAGATTCCACGCCATTTATCTTAGCTTCTGTTAGCTTTTGTGAGAGTGACATTTGTTGCACTTGTTCTTGTAATTTTGATATATCATGTAGCATTTCTTCCTCTTCTTCATGAGTCATGCTAGAGCTTTTAGGTTGCTTACTAGGTGTTTGCATTTTTTTTCCTCGGGGCATCAGTTACCAATAATAATGCTCTACTATTCCCTTTGAATTCCTTCAAAATAAATTTTCAAACCAAGCTTAAGCAAAAATTTAAAAAAATCTACACACCTTTTTTCACTTTGTAGGAGCTTGATATTTACTCTAATGTATCTCTGTACTTTCTAATCATCCAGTTCTGAAATTGCGACCTGCAGTAGCCCTCTGTGTCCTCTTTCCAATGCCACCAGTCTGACCCAAATTGGATTCTCCAAGGAAGAGTTATGGGAAATCTCCCACAGTGAATTGATCATAGACTAGTTCAGTAGAGCAAACTTGTACGACGTGCCACGAGTCACTGTTTCGACCTTTGGCTTTGAAAAATATCTACAAGAAACTACAGTCCATCCTATTTCTGTAAATTCTTACGAAATTTCAATCCGATGCTCAGAGAGAAAGTTATGATGATTTTCCTCAGGTCACCTGTTTGGAATGTAATTCAGGAGTCTGCAGAGAGACCAACTTCCTCAGATCATATCTCCGCAAATATAGCGCGAAAAGCTTTGAAATTTAGACCCGAGGTTCATCGCGATGTCTTCTCAAATGGTTTTTTTTTTTAGTTTCTGAAACATCACAGAAAAAAAGTTATAGCGAAAATGCCACGATGACCTGTTTGGAGCAGCGAAACCTTAGAATCCAAACCTCTGATACCAAATCTTATGAAACCAGCTCAAGAAAAGATAGAAAAGATAGATCAACGCCTTAGAATTTAGCCTCTTCGAGGGGGAAACCTCCTTTACATTACATAAATGAACAATTCTTGGATGATTCAAATGACAAAACCTCCTTTCTATATATAGGAGTCTAAGGAGTCACAATATAACCCAGCCGACCTAACAATAATAATATATAGCCACAAAAATAACAATAGAGGGATTCTATGGGGCACAGTAATAACAATATGGGGATAATAGGGGCACAACAATATTAATAAGGGATGCAACTACAATAGTAATGGGGTAATCACTAGTATTATAGGGACCCAACATTTTCCAAGTTAGAAAGTTTGGAAGAATGTTTTTTGATATGACAATTTGTTGTGATGTGTACGATGCATTAGCAAAATTCTTGGCATATTATTTCTTGTTATATTTTTCCACTTCTTCTTTCTTTCTTCGAATTTTGGAGCATGTCATGTTTCATATTTTTTGTTATATGTTGTTCTCGATGACCTTTTTTGTTGTTGACTCCCTCACCCGTAAAGATTAGGAAATGCTTCGATGGTGTAACAACCCTGGTGAAAAAGTTTATGTAACAAAAGTAAACAAAGGCAAAATAAGACCATGGGTAAGGGACACATATTCCAAGTTGAATGTTGGGAAAATATATCCTAGTGGGTGTCACTGGATGTGTGTTTAAGGCTAAGGAAATTGGAAAAGGTAAAGACATTAAAAAGGAAAAAGGCATTTTTGGGACATTTATTTATGAAAATAAAGGAAATTAGGAGAAAAGTAAGGTGAAAGGTCACATGTTTCATGTGAGGAGGAAAATGAAGGAAAATAATGGAAAACGAAGAAATTAGAGGCCTCATTAATAAAAAGTTTTATGAGGATCAGTTGGCAAGTTTCTTATTCAGTGTCAGGCTTGGTCAGTTCAAGTTTGTAGCTCTCTCATTATTCTCTTTCTCTCATACTCTTGGTCAGTGAGAGTTTTCTTGGAACACTCTAGCTTTGGATCAAGGAAGGAAAACCAAGCAAGGGAAAGGAATGAAAACAAGGATCAAGGAAAAGCAGGACTAGGTAGGTTCAACGGGAATACTTGCAGGTAACACATTGCATGTGTGATTTCCTAGTTGGTTTGGACATGCATGGATTTGCATGTTGGTCTATGGTTCTCGTGCTGTTAGTGGCATGGTTTTTCTGGGTTATGATAGTGGTTTTCAGCGTAGTCTTGCCTTTTTCTAAATGCCATGGTGTTGGGATGTTTATTTCGGTCTTGAGCTTTGGTTTTCCAGATGGATTTCAGAATCCTGGGTGAAGGTGGTCTCAAGGTTCATTCCCAAAGGCTTAGGAATCCCTTGACCAGTTTTGGCGAGATACATGGTAAATCCTAAGGGAGGAGTCTCAGTTTAGAGCCTAGTGATCCCAGGTTGTATTGCGATAAAGCTTGAGAGGTTGGTCTCGGTTTAGGGCCTAGTGATCCAGGATTGGATTGCAATAAAGCCTGAGAGACAAGGAGATGGAAAATTCCTTAAGGATAGTGATGGATTCCGGATGACATTCCAAGTTCGGTTCGGTTGTGATCAGAGCACTGGTTTTGGTGTGATCATGTTTTGATGAGGGTGGAAGTGGTTTAACCTTTGGATTCCCTTAGTTGTTCATGGATTGATTGTTCTATGAGATACTACATTAATGCTTGGAATATGGCATGGAGGTGACTAGATGAAAGAGAGATTTGGTTCAACCATGTCTATGGTCAGGTGGTATGTGGAAGTCCCGAACCTAATCAGATTTTCCTATGAGTAATAAAAGCTAAGTTCTCTTACTTTTGCACTAGTTTATATGTGAATTTAATGGCTACCATATCTCTGATATTTGTATGGTTTTATGCTGGTTATGAGCATGGTTATATGACTGGTTCATGTCATGGTTATTTCATGTATTTACTTGTAATTTTTAAATGGATGGATGCAAGACCTAATTGATGCTATAATAGTTCAATGGAGAAGGTGGTGATCCTTCTGGTTATGTTTCATAAGTTCTTTCAGTCATTTATGCTCTACCTTGTATCCTAGACCAGTAGGTTACATTGATGTCAAGTGTTTAACATATTGTTAGTCCCAGTTGTGGATGATCAGGCCTAGTCCTGAGGTTTATTTTTGATGGGTTTATATTGTCATCATGTCTTTGATGGATTCTGAAGGTTATAACAAGTTTTGGGTAGAGGTCGGGATTATGGGCTAGAAAAGTGGCTCAAATCCCAAGGACACTAGCACAGGTCTGCTTAAAAAAGTCCAGGGATGTTGACACACATGCCTATGAGAGCGAATTTGGATTTTGGGTCGTTGTCTTGCCTATAACATGAGAGTGACCAAGGGTTAAAAGTCTTAAATCATCAGTGGGACTAAGGGATAGAATGTCTGAGTGGATGAAATGTCTCTCAAGGGTGTTGTTGCTGATGTGGATGGGTTTGTTTAAGGTATTTCGTCGATTCCATTTCCTTAAGGTCACCAAGGAAGTTGAATCCCTTATAGTAGCCTCTCTCGTCACATGTTTACCCTGGCTGGTCAGTTGCTTGGGTAGACCTGGGAGGAGGGGGTGTTACAAAGTGGTATCAGAGTGGTACCAGAGCATGGTTGTGCTCTCCTTGGGTGAAAGTGTTGGTCATGCATGCATGTCAGTAGCATGTGTGTTTCTTACAATTGCATTCCATGTGCTTGTTGCATTGCATCATGTTGATCATGATTGTAGTAAGGTTGTCATGAGGAACTTGATGTTGACTTTATGGAATGGATCATCAGGAGTATATGATTGGTTACATGATTATATGCAACTTGATTACATCCTTGTATGTTAAGTTGGATTCTTGTATGTTTGATTACATGTATCAGTCTTGTAGGTTGGTTACAAGGATTGATCGCTTATGCTGGACTACATGCTTTCATGTGTATGTGTAGTTGATTAGGCATTGCTTATGCATGTTGATGGTTACATATGGAAATGATTACAATGGAGTTATGGTTGTTGTCATGCATGAGGTCATGGTTTGTATAGTTGATATGGTCATGCATTGATGACTGGACTCTAGCTAGAATGATGTGTATATGGTTTGATACTCATGTGTTATATGTCTATATGTAGTTGTCATGCATGTATGGTCTTGGTTATAGTTATGCATGAATAGTAGGTCAAACATGTCTTGTGAAGTCATGGTATACAATCTAGACCATCATGGTGATGTTGGTATGTTATGATGCTAATGCATTGGCTGAGGTAGAGCAGGAGATGCAGATCAATATAATGGGGTTGCAACATTGGACTTTGGGGTAAGAGCAAATTGTCATACATGTATTGTATGTTTGGCAAGAAAGTATGTAAGTTAAGAATTTTTATATGCATTAGGGTTATATACATTAGGTTTATGTACATGTATTTTGATGTTATGGTTACACTCATGATAGTAACCTGTAGTTGTATGCATTTCTATTGTTGTTTTATATTAGATAACCTGATGATTATGTTATATGTTGTTGATGAGTATGTTATAGGTTAACTTGTTTTTGTTATATGACAATTAGCTTGACGATAAGGTTATATGTTGTTGATGAGCATGATATATAGCTTATGGTTTTTTATATGCTAGTAACTTGATGATTAGGGTTATTTCATTAAGATCTTGAAGTCATATGTATCATGCTAAATTGGATTGGCCTATGCAGATGGTTATGGTTACGAAATTCAGGTATGACTCGACTTATTGTGTTGCATTGTGTGGTACTAATCTAGACCGATCGTACATGTGTGATTTCTATGCATAAATGATACTTGTTTATGAGCTTATGATGCGAACATGTTAGTGATTTTTATGGATAGCATGATCTTATTTATGTTTAAACTGATGCATTGAGAAGTTATATCATGCTAACTAGAGTGATTGTGTAGACAAGACAACCTCCTCTGAGATACATTAAGGTATGAGTTTTCTTACATCATATACTGTTGGGCATGGGATCCCTCCATAACAGGTTTTTGGGGCTCAAAGCCCAAGTTTTGGTCAAAGATGTTGTAAAACTTCGTGAATTGTTGGCGCAGAGCGTGAAGTGTACAATTGAGTGATAGGGTTGTCTGCCCTAAGCATTATATTGTAAATTAGTGTAAAGTCAGCCTACCCATGGTCCCCGAACCATGGGATTGTATAAATAGAGCGAGGCTCTAAGTTGCAAAGATAGAAAAAGAAGAATTGAATAGATGAACAACGAAGGAATAGTTCGAGCTTAGAGTAGAGTTATAAGTGTCTTGGGTTGTAGTAGTAGGAAGAGGCTCTGCAGCTGAGTGCGCAGAGGCCTAGTAGAGTCCACAGCTGAGTGCGCGGACCCCTGCAGCTGAGTGTGCAGGGCGGTGTCGGGTTTGTAAGCAAGATTGAAGAGTAATAAAAGAGAAGTTGATTCATATTCCTGTGTATTTGCTGTGCATTATCTTCTTTATGGTTGTATTGGTTTATGTATTGCGTGCACTGTTATGATTGATGAATATGCTGTAATAACCACAAATCTTACAAACACAAGTTAAGTAATCTGTTAATTCACAAGGATCTTGGGTATTATACGGGTCGCACCCCGAGTAGGGCTGCATGGAAGCCGCACCGCAGGTCTTGAAGGGATCACAAGTGTGCGTAGCACCAGGTCAGATCGCGGACCTCCAGAAGCCCATCAGACACCCCTAGGGTGCGGAAACCTGGTTCTAGCACCCTCCCATACTACTTCAGGTGAGACCTTAGTCCGTGCTCCACAGACTGTTGTCGAAATGGCCAGTAGTACTGGGATTTTCTTGGCTAAATCACCTTTGAACCTGGGCCAGACCCCACTAAGCCAAAAAATGGTTCTATTGCTGGGACCGGGATCTACATAAAGGATGTTTGATGTCGTGCGACTGGAACCCTACAAAGAAAGAAATTGAAGAGTGGTTGGATAAGAATATTCACGAGTTCGCAGCGCAAGAAAACAGAAATCCGCAAGTGTCTAAGGAGCAGTGGTAGGATCACTACTTGTCCACTGAAATCCATGAAATTTTCTTTGCATCTTTTCCATATGAGCTGTATGAGTGGATCAAAAAGTTAGCAGGCAGCTAGGGAAAGTGTAGGCTCGACAAACCAATAGTGTGGACTCCGAAACTAGTGCGTAGACTAGAAATCGTAGAAGATAAGATAACGCGAGCTGTGCACCACTGGCTCGACCAGATAATAGGAGGATTTATCATTGAGTTTGCGGTAGACACAACCGTCAGCTACAGCGAGGCAGAGCAATGTTTTCTCAAGGTACTGCGAGGTAAGTACGTTAAATATTTGAACACTTGGATTAAGATGCTATTGTGTGAAAAGTGGGTTATGCAAATCAATTAATGTTTGGGACTATGTGGAGCAGAAAGATCTACAGAAGCGGAAGCAGTGAAGAATTAGAAAACAGTCCCTTAATTTCACCCTGGCGGGGGAGCGAGGGTGAGCTTGGGAAGGTTTCTCCAAGAAGCACGGTCAGTTTGATAAGGCAGCGAATTTTGCGTTTACCACCTCCACCCACACCACCACCCGCTTCACCCCCCCCCCCCCCCCACCTCCATCTCTAGCCACTCCATCTCCGCCAGCTCCACAGTTCAGTATGGCGAGCGCAAAGAAACTACTAGTATTCAGAGGAGTAGGGAATGAATATCCGGACCAATTCTAGTTCATGGTAAGAGCAGTATGGGAAGCACAGGGCGTCGTGGATGATAATATTAAAAAGGTTACGCTAGTGAGCGCGCTACAGGATCACGCACTAACATGGTATATCAAACACTTTAATGACCACTCGAATGTAGGAATTGCAGAGATCCAGACCGCGTTGAACAGAGAGCTCAGCAAGCCAAAGTCAAAGACACAATCAATCATCGGGTTTAAAGAAATTGCGATGCTCCCGGGCGAAACACCCTGGGATTTGGACCAAAGGCTGAAAAGTATGATCCGCGAAGCCAACATGACATTAACAGATGCACATCATCACACATGGTTTGTGGCCTCACTTATGCCACACTTTAGGATGACGCTGTCACAACAAAAAATTTCCACCTAGGCCGAAGCATTGGAGATGGAAATGAGGTTGCATGAGACCCCTATACAAGACCCTAGATTGGGAGTCCAACAGATTCACGCGCAGCTATAGAATCTATGTCTAAAGATGCAGAGTTTGAAACAGGATAGTGTACCTCGTCTAGAGGCACGTGAGGAAGTATGGTGCATAAAATGCAAAGGCCAGGGCCACGACAAAGATCACTGTCCAGTGTTCACGAACTACTTGGTAGGAGGAGGACCAATGCCATTAAGACTGGAGGCACAGGCGGGGTCGAGCGCGACGTCTGCATTATGGTGCACCATCTGCCAGATTGGAGGAAAACATACCATGGATAATTGTCATATGTTGCAAAAGTATAAGCAGACTTCCCAGCAGTTGTTTTGTAATTTCTGCAGGTCGGTAGGCCACGATGAACACACCTGCCGAAGCTATGAACTACTGATGGATCAGACTCCTGCCTACAGGATGCAGGCCGAAACATGAGCCCTCGACCCAAATGTAGGGATGGCGCATGCTGGGTTTCAGGCGCGCAGTCGGGGTCGAGGTGGAATGGGACCGGGAAGGGGTCACGGACAAATAATCTGTTACAATTGCGGAGGGCTAGGGCATTATGCCTGCTAGTATACGGACTCGACTAGGATATCATGTTGGTACTGTAATCAGTTTGATCATGAGGCAGAAGATTTTCCTTTGTTGATAGAGAAGATGCGTGAAAAGGGGGTAATCCAGCCCCCTCCGACCCAGAATTTATAGATGATGAGGTTCGAACTGCACGACGGAGACCCAAATGTAAACATGATGCTCAGGAGCAGTGTGACAATGGGAGATGATAAAGGGAAGTAGCTAGAAGAAAGTGCGTGGGTTCATAAGGCTCCTACAAAGGAGCCCGAGTTTGATTTAGAACGCGTGAAGGAGACATTCATTGAAGCTAAGAAGAGCTTCACGGAGGCCTCCACTTCAGGGAGTAAGGATCAAATAGAACCAGGGATGGATCCTTCAATGCTCACTACCTTTTTGGAGACATGCATGAAATTTTTGCGTGACAACAAGGCAGTCAAAGGGCTACAGGAACTTATCACTAGGTGCACAGGGTCAGGAGAACCACGTGTGGTCCAAAAACTGGGAAAGCATGCATTGCACACAGGAAGGGCGATGAGGTTGACTGCGCAAATAGGCGAGTACGGAATGGATCAGGTAATACTGAACCTAGGTTCCGACATGAATGTACTACCAAAGAAAACATGGGAACGCATGGGCAGACCCACGTTACAGTGGTCCCCTATTTAGTTACGAATGGTGAACCGACAAAATATTTTTCCCATGGGAAGATTGCAAGGGGTGATAGTCGATATCAAAGGCGTGAGCGTGCAGGCGGATTTTGAAGTGATAGAGATTGTCAATGACAACAATCCCTATCCCGCGCTACTAGGGATAGACTAGGCTACCGATATGAATAGAGTCATAAATATGAAGAAGCACAAAATGATCTTTGAGAAAAAGTCACTAAGCGTAGTAGTACTAGTGGATCCAGCCGAAGGAGCGCGATACACTGAACTGATGGGCGATGATCTCAATTGTATCTACAAGATAACTACACCAGGAGAGGATTGGGTGAATTTGACTGCAGATGGAAGGATTTCGTGGGATCGCTAAAGCTCCTGCACTTCGAATTCATATGAAGAGATAGAGTGATGGCAGAATCGGCTACACAAAGTCACAACACTAAACTACAACATGATGATCAGGTCATTACGTTGCATAAATACAGAGGCAAGGGAGTTGTCGACATATGATGGATTGTCAGAGGTGGATGAATTTCTGAGCAAGTTTGAAAGTGTAGTACCAGAGCAGCAACGGTTTGATGCGCTGAAGTGGGCACTGTGCAAAACACCTGCATGATGGTGGGGTACGCATCGAGGAACTTTTAAAGACTGGCGTAGATGCAGAAGGATGATGCGCCTGCGGTTTGGAAAACCCAAAGTACGATTAATAGACAAATATGACAGACGAGATGACCCATGCACGCACCTCACGAAATGGACCAAGGTCTACGGGGAAGAGCCATAGCCTGAATGGGTGCACCTATTTTACCATACCTTGGACGTCATACCCATGAATTGGTATACGGACACGGAGCTATGGCATGGTACGGGCGAATGGGATGTCTTGCACGAGGGATTCTTGTTAACATTCGCCTTTGAAGATCGTTGGTCAGATACTGTGGAAGATGTGCTACAAGCAATGAAAGTCGCTATCCTTAAAATACCACAGGAGCCAATGGAAGTACTTCAGCCAGAATGGACGATACAATTAAATAGTGCAATGAAATGTTATAACGTGAATGTTGAGGACCCACGAAACCTTAACATTTCAGAAATAGAAGGCTCTTGCAAGATTCACGGACCATCACTTGAAGACCCCGTCATCACCGCGCCGCTAAAGACGAAGCAGGTCAACATTGGAACGGAGGCGGAACCAAAATATGCAACGCTTGGGGACTATTGGGACGATGCCACGGTCGATAAGGTCACTGAGTTACTCTGCGAATACCAAGGCCTATTCCCGACCAAAATTACGGACTTGAAAGGGATCGTGGGCGATTTAGGGATGATGAAGATCACCCTGAAACCCAACACGAAGCTAGTTAAGCAGTGGCCTTACCGCTTGAATCCAAAATATAAAGAAAATGTCGGTGATGAATTAGACAAAATGCTCACAGCCGAAGTTATTGAACCAATGGAAGAATCTAACTAGGTGAGTCCTATGGTGGTACAAGAGAAGAAACAAAAAGGTGAAATAAGAATATGCGTAGACCTAAGGAAGCTGAACGATGCCTGTGTACACGATCCATTCCCAACACCATTCACAGATGAGGTACTAGAGAATGTTGGCGGTCAGGAAACATACTCATTCACAGATGGGTTCTCAAGGTAACATCAGATCAAGATCATGCCAGAAGACAGGAGCAAGACAACCTTTGCAATAAAATGGGGATGCTTTCAATACACCGTGATGCTGTTTGGACTGAAAAATGTGCCAGCTATATTTTCGCGCATTGTGGTAGCTGCGTTCAAAGAATACATCCATAAGTTTTTGGAGGTCTATCTGGATGATTGGATTGTTTTTGGTTTAGTTAAGCACCATGTAGCGAGCTTATGGTTGATGCCGGATACTTGCCGTCGACACCAGATTGCGCTGAACCTGAAGAAGTGTACATTCCTCGTTCCCTTTGGAAACCTGCTGGGGCATTTGGTCTGCAAACAAGGATTGATGGTGGACCCTGCGAATATTTCCGTTATCCTCAATTTGGAAGCACCGCGAAGTGTTGAAAAACTGCGCGCTACCTTGGGACACACTGGATACTATAGGAAGTTCATCAAAAGTTATGCCCAGATAACCGCACCGATGGAAAAGCTATTGAAAAAAGATGTTACATACTACTGGAATGATGATTGCATGAAGAGTTTGGATGTCTTGAAGGGGAAACTGGCCTCCGTGCCAATTTTGGTCTTCTCGAAATGGGACGTGGAATTTCATGTACACGTTGATGCGTTGTGTATCGTGTTGGGAACTATATTCACATAGGAGGGAGCGGAGGGTGTGGATCACCCGATTGCGTTTGCGAGTCGAAGATTGTCCAAAGCAAAAAAGAACTACTCTACCATCGAACGCGAGGGGTTGGAAATGGTGTATGTGCTCTAGAAATACCGACACTATTTACTTGGCGGACATTTCAAGATGTATACCGACCATTCCACATTGAAATACTTGGTGAACAAGGCTGTATTGGGGGGGGCGCATATGCAGATGGATTTTACTATTTCAAGAATAAGATTTTGATGTCATAGTCAAGCCGGGACGCTTAAATGCAGGACCAAACCACTTGTCATGAATTGAGACGGGTGAGGAACCAACAAATTTGGAGGAGGGACTACCTGATGCACATCTCTTTACAGTACACGTCACGGACGGACACTTCGAAGACATAATCCATTTTCTAACAACAGGAACTGCGCTGAAGGAGTACTCAATCCAATAGAAGAAGGAATTGGTGGTGCGCGCGACATAATTTTTTTTCATCATGGGGCACCTCTACAAGATGGGCAACGATGAGATATTTCGAAGATATGTACCTGAATTTGAACGAGGTCAGATCCTTGCAGAAGCACTTGGCAGTGTTGTAGGAGGAAACTATGCAGGATGCGCGACTGCACAAAAGATTCTTCGTGCAGGGTTATGGTGGCCGACCCTGCACTAGGATTCAAAAGCGCATTATAAGGCCTGCGATATATGTCAAAGGACGGGAAAACCATCACGAAGAGACGAGATGCCACTAAATCCCCAAATGACACTGTAGCCATTTGAGAAATGGGCAATTGACTTTGTGGGACCAATCAAACCTCAGGGAAAGACGGGTGCGCGCTATATCATCACCGCAACGGAGTACCTGACATGATGGGCGGAAGCACAACTTGTCAACGATTGGACAACCGCTACAACTGCAAAGTTCTTGTTCGAAAACGTGTTGACACGATTTTTCTCCCCGAAAGTCTTAAGAGCAATCACAACACACATTTCTTGAATGAAACCATCAGCGCGCTCACAGAAGAGTTCCAGGTTTATCACCAGAAAAGTACACCGTACCACCCACAGGCCAATGGAAGAGTATAAGCATTTAATAAAATATTGGAGACTGCGCTGACCAAAGTATGTAACGCGCAATGGGACGACTGGGACCTGCGCGTACTCGCTATGTTATGGGCGTATAGGACAACATGTAAGAAATTGACAGGACAAACACCATTCCGGTTGGCCTATGGTACGAAAGCAGCCATGCCAATGGAATACATCGTCCCTAGTTTGCGATAGCTACACTCACAGGCATGATGGACCGCGAAGCTCTGGAAGAAAGGTTCGCACAATTAGAGGAGCTTGAGGAAGAATGGTTTCTGTCCGGATTTTACCAGCAGGTACAAAAATGGCATGAAAAATCCTAGCACGACTGCCATATCAAGTTGTGCACCTTCAAGGTAAATGACTTAGTGCTACTGTATGATAGCAAGTTTGAAAAATTTCCAGGAAAGTTCAGAATGCACTAGCTGGGACCATATGTGGTAAAAGAGGTCACAGACGGAGGCGCGGTCCAACTAGTCAAACTTGATGGAGAATCCTTCCGAGGAAAAGTAAACGACAGCCGCCTGAAGCCCTACACAGGTAGGCCGACTATTTGACTAACCGACTAAAGCACATTCTTCGAGACCCGAGGAGCCGGACAAGGGCACAGGACTATAAACACAAGCACCAGAAACTGGTACCAAAGAAAGGACACGAGTCAGACACAAATGATGGAGAAGCAATAGAAGAGCACATACAACAGGTCTAGTAAGCAACAAATCAATGCGTTGCAGACCTCCGGGAAGCGAAGGAACAGTTGGAGGGGCTCCGTGCCAAGATCACCGCACTAGCAGAGTGACTCAGGACGAGTCACGATGATTGTGTTGGGGGCCTATTGGGCATGGAATCCCCCCATAGCAGGTTTTTGGGGCTCAAAGCCCAAGTTTTGGTCAAAGATGTTGTAAAACTCCGCAAATTGCGGGCGCGGAGCGCGAAGTGTACAATTGAGTCATAGGGTTGTCTGCCCTAAGCATTGTATTGTAAATTAGCGTAAAGTCGGCCTACCCATGGTTAGCGGACCATGGGATTATATAAATAGAGCGAGGCTCTAAGTTGCAAAGATATAAAAAGAAGCAATGAATAGATGAATATCGAAGGAATGGTTCGAGCTTAGAGTAGAGTTCTAAGTGTCTTGGGTTGCAGTAGTAGGAAGAGGCTCTGCAGCTGAGTGTGTAGAGGCCTAGTAGAGTCCGCAACTGAGTGCGTAGGCCCCTGCAGTTGAGTGCGCAGGGCGGTGTCAGGTTTGTAAGCAAGATTGAAGAGTAATAAAAGAGAAGTTGATTTATATTCCTGTGTATTTGTTGTGCATTATCTTCTTTATGGTTGTATTCGTTTATGTATTGCGCGCACTGTTATGATTGATGAATATGCTGTAATAACCATAAATCTTACAAACACAAGTCAAGTAATCGGTTAATTCACAAGGATATTGGGTATTATAAGGGTCGCGCATCGAGTAGGGCTGCTCGGAAGTCGCATCGCAGGTTGTGAAGGGATCACAAGTGCGCGTAGCGCCAGGTCAGATTGCGGACCTCCAGAAGCCCATCATACATCCCTAGGGTGCAAAAACCTGGTTCTAGCACCCTCCCATACTACTTCGGGTGAGACCTTAGTCCGCGCTCCGCGGACTGTTGCCGAAAGGGCCAGTAGTACTGAGATTTTCTTGGCTAAATCAACTCTGAACCTGGGTCAGGCCCCACTAAGCCAACATATACTTCGTGCTTGACTGTTTGATTATGTCATCTAGTTAACTAATTTAACATGGTATGTTCCAAGTTGGTTGAATGTTTGATGAATTTCATAATATGAGTATGTGTTCAAATGATTGTGTTTTAAGTTGATTGTACTAACATATATGTGTTGAGACAGTTGATATGTACTTGAATTTAGTTGGCAGTTGTAGCATTATGTCTAATGACTATGGTTTATGACATGATTATTTGTAAAATTTGATTTCAAATTGATAGATATGATCTTCTTGTTATTTAGAACATGTGGTTGATATGTGTGAGTAGTTGTAGGGAACATGTTAGGCATTAGCGTGACAAGGTAACACTTGATGTGTTTATATAATTAACAGTCAGGGGATGTGACAGTACATAGTAAGCCTCGATTGCAACAAAGTAAAAGGTAAAAGGAAGGAATTAGACAAGAATTCCTTTGGCTAGGTTTGGAAAACCCTAATTCCAAACAAATGACTGATTTACATACATGAAGTCTTCTTAACCTTGATTTTTTTTGACATTATGTGGATATGTGCTAGATTCATGAACACGTACTTGACAGGTATATTAGCTAGTCTCTAGTTACAGGTGGATCTGTCAAGATAAATGGAGTCCCTTGAGATGTGGCACAAATGTGATCAGATACAAGGAAACCTGTTTGGCACAACAAGATAAGGTTACTAGTGTATGGTTATGTTTATTTATGCACTGACATTATGTGTTTATGGTAGTATAATGCAGGGAGTTGCATGGCAAGAGAGATTGCCATGAATCTTGAAGAAGGCTCAAGTAGAGTTTTCCTTGGGAACCATGGGGATTGAGTCATGGTGTCTGTTGTTAGTCTTGTTCTTTTGTTATTTTGTGATTGCGGCGCTTGATTTGCGATTTTGTGTGCGTTTGGTGCATAACATGCCACTTTGTTGCGGTGTCATGTTGTTATCGGTTTTCATGGTTTTGCTTCTTGTTTGTTTCTTGGCATTGCCTTTTATGTTTTGAGTCTTGGGAGTTGATTGAGAAAGGAGGAAGTTAATGGAGATCTGTAAGAGTTTTGTGGTACTCAATAGATGATGTAAGACACAATGAAGCTCAGTGCATGAGTAAGAACAACGGAAGGTAAGACTATGACGGTTAGTTGGACTAGTTGGGTCCATTGTGGTAAATGGACGGTGGTAGTGCATACACGAGAAAGGTAACCAGAAAAGGCAAAGTGAATGTATTTGAGGTGTCAGATGCCTTGGCAAAGTTGGGAATTGTGGTTCTCAATGTTGTGCATGCTATGCACAAATAAGGAAGTTCTCTTAACCTAGACCTTATGTTATCTGGTAATTATTTTATGATCATGATTATGCTGATGTTTATATATGTATACATGTATGTATGTATGTCGTTGTCTGATAGGATGATGATTGTTTTATGCTAATGATTATATATGTATGTATGTATGTGTTAGTGTCGGTCTTGAGCCCTCCATCAGTGATCAATAGCTCTTTGCATATGCATAGTTAGATGTCTCATCAGTGTCAATTTTGCATCCCACTAGGCATGCCATAACACTGAATGGAGGAGCTGGTCTTTGTTCCCTTCTTGGCTTAGCTGGATTAAATCATACCACAATGAAATTGAGTCATACTTGTTTTTGTTTTTGTTTTGAGGTCCCATGGTCTTAGGTCTAGGGTTTTAAGTCAAAAATCACTCCAAGGTCATGAGTCCAAACCCAGTGAGTGCCCAGCAAGCCAGAAGGAAGTATGTACATCTGTTTCAATGTTATTTTCATCAGCTACAGGTCATTTAATGCCTTGGATTTAAAAACCCTGTTTTTAAGTCCAAGGTCATGAGAAATTTGTAAAAATAAAGAAATTTTCAAAAGTTTTCAAAAGTGCCGGCAACAACCCTGGTTCCTTCGCCACAGCCCATCAGATGGTCAACCTGCAAAAAGAACGAAGTCAAACGCCTCAAAGAGCTAATTTCAGGACAAAATGACTCCAAAACAGTGTTAAAAAAGAATGTCAAAGTGGAAACATTATAAAGTGGGTTTTTGAGTTAAATTTTTTCAAATGTAAGCATATAAAGGTAAATTCCCTCTTTGAAGACCCTCATTATGCATTTGGGAGCAAGAAATTACAAGGAGAGAAGCAAGAGAGCGATTTGGGCAATTTGCAGCAAATTTCGAGCTTTTGGAGGGTGCGCGACCACTCCACCAGGGTGCGCGACCACCTGGGAGGTGCGCGACCACTCCAGCGCAAAATTTCTTTGTTATTTTGGTCGGGCGCGACCACTCGAAGGGTGCGCGACCACTCGAAGGAGGTGCGCGACCACTCGTCCAGCAAACCCAGAAATTCATCAAAACTTCAAATTTCTTCCAAATTGCTTGCGGTTTCTTCAAGGTAGGCCTCCCAAACAACTTTTATGATGGTGCCATGGATTCAATGATTGGTTTGTGTTCATTTTATCATGCAAAAATTATCAAAAGATAGGTTAAGTGACTTGTTGTTTTGCAAGCTTATGTTAGAGTATTGTTTGCTTTTCAAGGTTAATTATTCCTTTGTTTCCCTCCATCTTTTTCCCATTATAAATTCACAAATGTTAGAATGTTGTTTTTATCAATCTCATTTGCAAAATTAATGCTAAAACCCCAGCCCAATTCCATGAAACCCTAAAACCCTATACAAACCCTAAATTCTACCATGTGTCCTACCCAAACCCTACACTATTACACACAGCAAAATATATGTAAAAAACACAGCAAAATGAAAAGAAACATTGTGAAAAGAAGAAAGAAAAATGATAGCAAAGGCATGCACATGAATACCATAAAAAACAGAGTAATGTAATTATGCATAGCCTAGTAAAAGACATGAGCAAAAAAGACATGTTGCTGTATAAAAATCAGAGGTTAGATAGCTGTGAGAAGTGTCCATGACAAGGTTTATAAATGTACCAGCTGCTAGCTATAAAAAAGGAGCAGTTTTGCTGTGCTAGGGTTTATGCATTAACATGGTATCATCTCCCTTTCCCTAGACTCTGTTTTCCTACCTATTCCTCTCATGAAAACCCTAATTAAATTGCTCATTAATCCCTTCCTAAAAATCCCTATGCAATTGATATCCCTTCCCTTCTGTCAAAGCATGTAAATGAAACCCTATTTCACCTATGACAAAAGCATTTATGAAGCTGCCAGCACTGTCAAAGGAACTACTGTTATAAAATATGGTTGGCAAGCATTGTTAAAAGGTTTCATTGTCCCAAAACCCTAATTTCTTTTATCTTTTCATTTCCCTAAATACCCTTGATACATGCTATCCCATTTCCTTTTCAAACTGTCATAAGGACCCTTCCCATCCCCTACGATCAAATAAACAAGATCCCTGTTTCCCATTAGCATCAATGGCCATTTTAAAATGTTGAAAAAAACAGAGTATGTTCATAAAAAGACATTCAAAGACAAAATAAAAAGGAACAACCTATAAATTGTTCATGGTTGATGCTACCCTATTCCCCTATGCTCATGCCCTCATTCCCTCCATCATGAAAATTTATATTGTCCTTTCCCTTGGTGATCATAACACATTTTCCCTAATAAAGTATTGATTTGCAAATGATGAGAGATGGAATGACATGTTTGACATTATGTGAATATTTCCTTCAAAATTCCCTGTTGTTTATATATATTTTCCCTTTCCTTATGTAAATTCCCTCCCCTAACATTTCCCTCATGATTTTCCCCCTTGAAAACAGCATACTTCTCAGCATTTTTGCAGGCAAGGCAACAGTCATCTTGGCTTATTTGTTCCACCTTGCTCAATAACATCATGTCAACCACTGAGACTAATGAGCAAGGTGATGACCGATCTTCATCCACGGAGGTTGAGACACAGCGGAGGCCTCGCAAAGGAGGTAAGGGTGGTCATCACAAGAGGGAAGAGCCCACATCATTGGCAGAGTTGCAGGCTTGCCCATTAGCAGTGACTTGCTTTCAGTACATGTCATGCTATCAGTTTTGCGAGAGGCTTGCACAGATTCAGCATCATAGGGAGCTGGCCCGACTATTTGTTTTACACCTTCATGACGGGCAGGTCACTCTTGCAGGAGTGAATTTTGTGTTTTCTCCAGAGGCCATCTCACAGGCTACCGGGATACCCAATGTGGGTGAGGTGTGGCCAAAGCGCAAGTGGCTGGATTTGGTATATTTCGAGCCTTATGTCAGGCCAACATACATGCACAACTTGACAGGGAACTTTCCTATCAGATTCCTCCGAGCGGAATATGCAGCTATCATGAGGCTTATTATGCACTATTTCACATGCGAGGGGAGATTCTCACGGGTATTTGCTTGTCACATCCGCATGCTGATGCACTTCACCAGGGTGAGGATGATGAACATCCCGGCTTATCTCTTTCATGACATTCAGAGGATAGTCTCTATGTTTCAGAGGCAGTCCCTAGCTCAGCAGCTCAGGAGCTTGTGTCATCATGGTCTCATCCAGCTGGTTGTTTCCCATCAGCTGAGTCAGCAGGGCATTTCTTGGGCAGATTTTATCTCCCGTGAGTTCTTCACACAGCCACAGCCAGAGCCAGAGGTCATTCATGAGGTGGGAGGTCCATCACACCAGCCCGAGATTATTGTTCCGAGACATGTGGTTTCTTCACCTCGGGTCACCTATCACAGAGGTCCTAGGACCTTATTTGCAGCAGCTCGACGAGTATTTTCTCCACAGCAGGTGGAAGGGGTCTCGGCATCTTCTTCAGATCAGCGAGTGTTATCTCCACACCAGGTGGAAGGGGCCTCGCATTCTTCATCAGCAGAGGCAGTATGGGAGGGCAAGCAGCCCATGATTGAGGATGAGAGAGCTGGTGATACACATGATGATTTCATTGGTCGTGATGCCCGCTCTCCTTCTTCAGATTTTTATGAGATTATCAGGCAGAGAGAGGAGGAGAACCTTGTGTTGCAGCAAAAGCTCCAAATGGCTCAATGGACCATCACTTATCTAGAACAGCGCACCAAACAATTAGAAGAAGAAAAAGAACTTGATGAGCTATGGAGGATCCGCAATGATCGAACTTTGAATCGTAGGAGGCCCGGTGACCCATTGCCTGCTGACCGGGAGTCCATGCTTATCCGTGTGAATGCACACTTGGAGAGATTGTTGGAGAAGGCAAATCGTGACAAAGAGCTGCTACGCAACATGAAAACACACTATTGGGCAAGATTGCATGTTTGCAAGGCTAAAATGAAAATTCTCCAAAGGAAGCTGTCAGAGGCCCAGAAGAAGAAGAGGACAAACCCACTCCGTATCTTGGCTGAGGCATACCTCACTCACCATGGTACTCATTAGCCTTCATCCAGCAGCAAAATCAAAAAATTTTGAGAATTTTGGAGCATTTTGGCAATTTTTTGGAAATTTACAGGTTTTTGCCTGTGGAGTGGTCGCGCACCCCGCGCGACCACTCGTGGGGACAGCTCAGAATGAGGAAAAGTTGACATTTTTGGAAAGGGCATGCAAAGACTAAAATTACCTATACTTGGGAGAAGCCTGATTTTGAGATTTGAGCCTCCAAAAGCTCAAAATACATCAAAAAAATGACTTTATGCCCACTTTTTCAGTTGCAGAAAGTGACCTTGGGAGAATTGACTTTTGAGGGGTCAAATCAACTCCAAATCCAGAAATTCCACTTTGGATGGAAAGTAGACAGACCAAGCTTTCCAATGAGCCATCTTGCACCTGATTTGACCAGTGGAACCCACTCAAAAGTTGCTGCAAAGGGGCGCGACCACTCGAGCAAGGGGCGTGACCACTCGAGCTGAATTTTGGCAGTTTTGACTTTTCAGCCCAGAAAACACTGTTTTCACCTTGGTTGATGATTTTTACTTGTAGATGATGGATGAATGTATAATTTTCATGGCACATTGATAGATTTTATCTCTCTTTACCCTTCTAGAAGCTTCCTTGATGTAAAAAGTGAATAATTAATGCATGGATCAGTTAGCTAAGTAATAGAGGCAAGTTGTTGGACTGCCTATTATCTAGTGCTTAATTTAGAATTAGTTCAAACTGCCCCTAGGAAGCTGAGCTCGACCCCTAGAGGTGGGGAGAGGAGTTAGATGGTCTATATTATGCCTTCTCTTGCTCATTTTCATGGTTGGACTCTTGTGGGAGAAAGCATTATTGTGTATTGTACATCTATTTCTGCAATTTAAGGAAAGGAAGGCCAGGGTTTTGCAGACATCATTGTGGATTCTTGTGGATTGTTGTGTTGATGGTGTGTTCTCTACATGTTCTTGTAAGTTTGTTTATGTATTCCACATCTCTCTTTTGCTTCTAATTGGACAGATGAAGTGATAAAGTTTGAATTCATGCTTTGACATGCTCAGCTTTTTAGTTTGTTCAATATTTATGTTTTCTACTGTCTAGAGAGGATTCAAATTGGTTGTTTTCCCTCTTTAGCTCCTCCTCTATCATTCCTGATCATCCACCTCAGATTAAGGCATCAGCACTCACTCCTACCTTGCCCCTAAGATCCCCCTGCAAAAACTGTGCTCATTTCCCGCACCCTGAAATGCACTTCCACCAATTGCCACCAAAAACCCCAAAAATCATTAAATCAACCCCCCTATCAATTTACTAGCCTAAAATATTTATTCATAATTGGTCAGCCTAATCATATTGAAAGATCTATCAAATCTGACCCGAGAGAGCCTTCTCATACCTCGTAGGGCTAGCTACGAGGTGAAATGGTTTGATGTAGCCTTGAGAGTTTGTCTATCTCAGCCTAGGTGAATTCCAAGCGCTAATAGTATGTATCTACGCCATTGTTTGACAGGGTTTTCAGGAATCGTTCTTGTGGAGGACTGATTTCTTATGCAGGTGAATGGCATGAAGAGATTCATGGTTCATGAGAAATCAAGTAGGAAGAGTAGTCACGATAAATATATGAGGTCCGTATCATGTAGATATGAATTGAAATTGTATTATGGCTATGTTTATGTTATGACAAGTAACGTGGAAGGATACATTAGCAAAATGAAAGAAGTGTGGTCTATGACATGCTGGGACAAGCATAGATAAGACACTGGGAGCAAGGTTTCTTGGTAGAGACAATGTGCTTTTGGATGTGAAGTACTATTATTGTGCATATGTTGTATATGTTGTACATGTTGCATCTATGATGTTGTGCGCATGCGATGTTGTGTATACATATCTTGTGTACATGTTGTTTATGCAATGTTATGTATAAGATTGTACAGATAGTGTTGTGCGAACATTCCATATCCAGTGCTGGGTATAGATATGCGGTGTTGTGTGCATATGGTGTTGTGCACATGTTGGATATGCAGTGTTGTGTACATATGAAATTATGTACATTTTGGATATGCATTGCTATGTACATATGGTGTTCTATGCATGTTGTACATAGGGTGTTGTGTGCATGATTGTACAAGGGGTGTTGTGAGCATGTGATGTCGTGTACATGTTGGACATGTGGTGCTGTGTGCATGTGGTGTTGTGTACATGTCGTGCATGTGATGCTATGTACATGTGGTGTCATAGACATGTTGTGCATATGGTACGATGTACATGTGGTATTGTGTACACGTTGTACAAGTGGTGCAGTGTACATGTGGCATTGTGTACATGTTGTGCAGGTGGTGTGGTGTACAGGTGGTAATGTGTACATTTTGTACATATGACACTTGTGTACATGTGGTATTATGTGCATGTCATACATGATGTGTTGCGGACATGCGGGGTAGTATGTGTATGTGCATATGGTTGAGGAGAAGGCATTGGGTGTTTTTCGGGTGTGGCAATCGATCTGATGTGCATATGGAATAAGGACAAAGGTAGAAGCTAAGGATTGATTAAAGGATAAGTATCAATATTTTATTTCAATTTTATTATGCATGTGATTTATGATTCTAGTCTATGGTGATTACATGTGATCTATGATTCTGGTTTATGTTGGTTACATGTGACTTAAGATTTTGATCTATGATGATTATGTTTGTTGGGTGTGGAGCCTGATTATCTTCTTTATTCAGAGGTATCATCGCATTGGACCCCAGCTCGTATTGTGGCAGCAATGCCACCCATTTATGTGCGGCGATGGTGGGATCGGGGGCAGCACCCCCAAAGCATAAAAATAGATGTAAAATTGCCTTGTAAAATGTTGTAATTTTGTAGTCAATATGGGTCATTCATTAGGAGGAAATATGACGGTAGAAATTATGTTTCATTTAGGGTTTTTTCCTTAGAAGGCAACCCCTCACTATGTATGAGGGAATTTTATTGTGTCTATGTAGATGTGTATTTTAAGTGAGAAAGAGAGGGGAGATTGTGTGAGATCGAAGAGGGAATTACAATGAATCTGCTGTAGGTTGTATCTCTTCACTTTGCTAGATAACATAAAAGGAAGGACTGGCCGTTTCCCCATGGATGTAGCCCAAATTGGGTGAACCACGTATATCTATGTCTCTCTTGTTTTATGGGTTTTCTGTGTTTATATTTCTACAATATATTTTATGTGTTCCATTTATTTGTAATATATAATTTTCTAACAATGTTTGAGCTAACCAGATGTGATATGTTTATACATGATGTTTGATCAAACAATTAGTTTGACTTGTTGTGACAGGAAGCGAACAAGATTGCAAGTGTACCTTATTGACGAACTACCAATGAGGTATTATTTGAGGTTATTTCAATTTATTTGAATCTAATGGAAATTATGTGCTTGGAATAGGAATGCATGAACATGCCCGGTTGGGTGGTTGAAATCGATTGCAATAATTGGCAACAACAACAAAATAATTGGAACATTCAACAATATGCTGGTAGAGTACTTCAGGAGCAGGGCCATTGTGGGACATTGGTACCCTACTATGTCCATTGATTTCCATGAGATTGATATGATCGATATGATGAGGCAGGGATATCCCTTGGTTTTGTATTTTCCGATGCGAGGAAGCCTTGCCAAGGGATGGATCGCCTGGGATAGTGGATTCTGGGGAACTTGGAAGGTGAGTGACTACATGGAAGGGGGTGACCGGATTTCCCAAGGCACTATGTAGTAGAGAAGAGAAGGTCGTGGATGTATTTTTTGGTCATTAGCATTTCCAGATGGAATCAGATGCACATTCGGAGTGTGCCCTAGAACAATGAGCCTGTAATTGTTCACTAAGGGGACAAGTGGCGCAGGATTGTAGCGTGGGACATTGGATGCAACTTTGACTGTGACAATGGATTCTAGACTTCCTAGGAAGGAGGTGAATACTGGTACTACTTTTGAGGGTGGAGGTGTGATCCTCTGTATTCCCTTGTTGATTGATGCATGCGTCTTATCCTCTTATTTGTTGGTTGATCAAATGTGCATATGTGTATATGTGGTCATTGTAAATACCGTAATGAGATGTGCTAAAAATCTCCAACATGTGATATGGTTGTTATCTGGTCATAATGTTTTTCGTTTGAGTAGGTATTTCATTGTAAATACTGCATTGATCTAAGTTATAAAGCTCCATGCCAAGTATGCTTGTTTTTCAGTGGTTTTGCTGAGTCTTGGTGTGGTTTAACATTGAGGAAGGTGTTCTTCAAGGGGGAGGGTTTTGTAACAACCCTAGTGAAAAATTTCATGTAACAAAAGTAAATAAAGGAAAAATAAGACCACGGGTAAGGGACACATATTCCAAGATGAATGTTGGGAAAATATATCTTAGTGGGCATCACTGGATGTGTGTTTATGGCTAAGGAAATTGGCAAAGACAAAGGCATTAAAAAGGAAAAAGGATTTTTTGGGACATTTATTTATGAAAATAAAGGAAATTAGGAGAAAATTAATGTGAAAGGTCACATGTTTAATGTGAGGAGGAAAATGAAGGAAATTAATGGAAAAATGAAGAAATTATAGGCCTCATTAATAAAAACTTTTTAGGATTAGTTGGAAAGTTTCTTAGTCAATGTCAGCCTTGGCCAGTTCAATTTTGGAGCTCTCTCATTATTCTCTCTCTCTCTCATACTCTTGGTCACTTAGAGTTTTCTTGGAGCACTCTAGCTTTGGATCATGGGAGGAAAAGAAAGCAAGGGAAAGGAAGGAAAGCAAGGATCAAGGAAAAGTAGGATCAGGCAGCTTCAAAGCGAATAATTGTAGGTAACATATTGCATTTGTGATTTCCTAGCTGTTTGGACATGCATGGCTTTGCATGTTGGTCTATGGTTCTCTTTTTGTCGGTGGCATGGTTTTGTCGGGTTATGATAGTGGTTTTCAGCTTAGCCTTGCCTTTTTCCGAATGCCATGGTGTTGGGATGTTTATTTCAGTTTTGAGCTTTGGTTTTCTGGAAGGATTTTGGAATCTGAAGTGGGGGTGGTATCAAAGTTCATTCCCAAAGGCCTAGGAATCCCTTGACCGGTTTTGGCATGATACATGGTAAAGCTTGAGGGAGGAGTCTCAGTTTAGGGCCTAGTTATCCGGGTTTAGATTGTGGTAAATTCTGAAAGACTTGTCTCAATTTAGGGCCTAATGATTCGAGATTGGATTGCGGTAAAGCTTGAGAGACAGGGAGGTGGAAAATTCCTCAAGGATAACGATGGATTCTGGATGGCATTCCAAGTTTGGTTCGATTGTGATTGGGGCATCAATTTTGGTGTGATCACAATTTGATGAGGGTGGAGGTGATTTAACTGCTGGATTCATTTGGTTGTTCATGGATTGATTGCTCTATGATATCTCACATTCATGCTTGGAATATGGCACGGGGGTGAATGCCTGAAAGAGGGATTTGGTTTAGCAATGTCTATGGTCGGGCGGTATGTGGAAGTCCTGAACCTAGTTGGATTTGCCTATGATTAATAAAAACTAGGTTCTCTTACTTTTGCATTGGTTTATATGTGGATTTAATGGTTGTCATATCTCTGATATTTATATGGTTTTATACTGGTTATGATCATGGTTATATGACTGGTTCATGTCATGGTTATTTCATGTATTTACTTGTAATTGTCAAATGGATGGATGTAAGACATAATTGATTCTATAACAATTCAATGGAGAAGGTGGTGATCCTTCTGGTTATGTTTCATAAGTTATTTTAGTCAGTTATGATCTGTCTTGTATCCTAGACCTGTAGGTTGCATTGATGCCAAGTGTTTCACAAAATGTCAGTCCTGGTTGGGGATGCTCAGGCCTAGTCCCGAGGTTGATTTTTGATTAGTTTATATTGTCATCATGTCTTTGATGTATTATGAAGTTTATAACAAGTTATGGGTAGAGGTCGGGATTCAGGGCTAGAAAATTGGCTCAAATCTCAGGGATGCTGGCATAGGTATGCTAATAAAAGTCCAAGGACGCTGGCACACAAGCCTATGAGAGTGAATTTGGCTTCTGGTCGTTGTCTTGCCTATAACATGAGAACCACCAGGGGTTAACATGCTTAAATAATTAGTGGGACTCAGGGATAGGATGTCTAAGTGGATGACATGTCTCCTGAGGGTGTTGTTGATGATGTGGATGGGTTTGTTTAAGGTGTTTCGTCGATTTCATTTCCTTAAGGTCACGAAGGAATTTGAATCCCTTATAGTAGCCTCTCTCATCGTATGTTTACTCCGGCTGGTCGGTTGCTTGGGTAGACCTGGGAAGAGGGGGTGTTACAAATGGTTACATTAGAATTTTCATTTTACGTAGGCCTAGCATATCCCTTGTTAGTTTAGGAGTATGGTAGTTTAGTTTAGTTTTTTTTTTTTGTTTACTTTGATCCTATCGTTTTCTTTCCTTTTTTTCGCAATAGGTTTCACATGAGACCATGATCTTTTTATGAAATAAGCATGGCAAATTTCAAGGGAAATTGAACGACTGTCAATACTTGGATTTTTGTTTATTCCTTCTCTTTGCATGGGCCTAGTATCTTTTAGTTGATGATGCCTAGACATAAAATACATTATTTTCAGAGAAATCCTTAGTCACAAAACTACAATGCTCAAATCTATAACTAGTACCTTCTTCTCTAATCAATTTTTTTTATGCTTGATCGGTTTTACCTTGTCAACTTAAATCAAGCAGATTAAGGAGGGGAGGAAACTTAAACAAGTGGAATGTATTTCAAAAGTGTAGAAATATCCTTCTCAAAAGGAACAACCTATTTTTTTCTCAATAAGCCAGGAATCGTTTACCACCCCCTAAAATCAATAAGTGTCAATGCATAATTCTATAAAATAAAATAAAAATGAATGAAGGGTGAAATAAGAGAAAGGATTCCTTCACAGGGAAGTGAAGCAAGCAATTCCATCGGGGTACTATCCAGGCTCACTTGCAGCGGAGCAATGTTTGTGTTCCTAAAGTGACTCCACTGGGTTACTGTGTAGGCCTGTTGGTAGTGGAGAAACACTATAGATGAAAAACAAGACTTTGAAAATTCTTTCCCACTCATGTGACTATGTACTCCTCATCCCCAATCAAAACAACTAAGTTTGACTTGATTTTGTTAGTGTGCCACTGATGAAGAGAACGATAGGGACTATATCTTTAACTCAGGCAAAGTAAAGAAGCTATGGTAATCAATGAAATTAACAATACTTCCTAAAGAGATAGACCTAGTTTATAGAGTTAGACCCATACAAAGAGTTGGAGCTCTACTAGTGTGTCACCAAGTGTTGTAGCTACTACAACCCCCCTCCAAAATTTTGCCTATGCCATGATGTTAAAGCCTACCTTCTGTCCATAAGGATTTATCTTTCACTATCATCAAATATTCATTCTTATTATGAAGACTTATCTTTGCATGTAGTGTTTTGTGATGATTTGATTAAGTTGTTTTGATCTTAATTGAGCATTTTCTAACATAAGTGGTCTCATGCTATGATCTTGCACTTACTGTCTTTCTTCCCTCTTGGAATTGCAGAATCGAATTTCTCTGGAAACTACGCTAGCCCTTGAGGATAAAAAATTTGCATTCCTTGAATATATACAACCCTTGAGCAGAGAAATTTCATTGAGCCTTATCTCTTAGTAAAAAAATGTGCAATTCACTGAGGCAGTGAACTGCACAATCCCTTGTTGTTGGGAATTGCGCAGTCCCTTCTGCTAGTGTGAATGTGCAGTTTCCTGGAAAAATGTAAGCGCTCATCCCTAGAAAATTGGGAATGCACAATTAATATCTGACGAGTGGCACCCATGAACGTCACAAATCCTAACCTAACTAGATCTATATAATAGATGCCTCTAGAGCTCATTTTCACATTCAACTTTGGAGCTCTAGCCTTCCCAACGAGATCAAGGATCTTTTGAATTAGTTTGACACTTTTTTGGGTAAGTATCACACGTGTCGCTTTTTCTTTTGCTTTTGTTGCTTTTGCTTTTATGAGTGTTATTTTACCTATTTCTTCTCATAGTAGATGACATTTTATCTGTTATTAGCTTGTATCAACTTCTTGCTTTTGCCTACCAACAATTGTCATTTCTGGGTCATTTTGTGCATGTATGTTTTTCCTTTTTCATGTTTGATTCTGGAACTTTATATTTCACTGATCTAACTTCACTTGAAGCCGATCTACATTCCTTCTTTCCCCATCACTCATATCTGATGATTTTGTATCTCCTTCTTGGGAAGATCTGTGCAGTATTGACCAATTGTTGCCCCTCCCAACTGCACAATTCACCTCCTCAAGGCCCAAGCTTCATCCTTGGCCTCTAAGACTATGCAATGTGCAGTCATTAGCTTGCACAACTGCAAATTGCATAGTGACAGGCCTTAAGCCTCATCCTTGGCCACTGAGACTGCATAATGTGTAGTTTCCTCCCTGATTCTACCTAGCTGAGACTGCGCATTGCACAATCTCAAGCCTCAAACTACTCCCTTTTTTACTGAGACTGCACAGTGCATAATTCATGAGCCCAATTTGCCTCCCTGAGCCCATAAACTGCGCAATCCTTCTCTCCAGTTAGTGAGTTGCTACTTTAATCTTGATGAATGAACTGATTTTCTTGATCCGATTAGTTCTTTCCATGCATGCATCTTATGATATAGGTACTACAACTTTTTGAGCTTATCACTCTTTTATCAGTTGTCGTCATCATGCCTTCAAAGAGATCCACCTCAAAAGAAACCAAAAAGAGAAACACCAGTGAAGTATTTGAGAGTACCCTTGTCACCATGCTTTTTGTCAGACACTCAACTCTTCATTGAGAAAGATTCATATGTCACTTGGAATAGAGTAAAAGATGCATTCACAACCACCAGTTTCAAAGAAGATCTAGAAGATAGACAAGTTTACATAAATGTCCAGACGTCAAGCTTCCATAAAGTTGCATGAAGGTATCCAACCTTCCCTTGCGTAGATATCGTCAAGTAGATCCTACCACACATTGACATAAAGAGCATGATACGTAGTAGTGTTAGTGGACAATAGATTGCTTCATATCTAGCCCATGAAATTCATCTCATGTATCATTTTCCCAAACTAGAAGCATACATGGATTCTCATTTATATGTGGTCACCAATTATTTGATAACCAAGGATGTTGTCAAATCCTGGGTGAAAGAGCTATCCAAGTTCCCAGACACCCAACAACAATTACAAGACTAAACATCTGAGGAAAGTGTTACAGTAATTGATTGTTTTATGTTGCCATATCTATGGTCAAAAGAGTACTGTTACCTTTGCCGAATGTTGGGCATATCTTTTGCATCAGGTTGTTAATGAAGGAAAGATATTCAACTGGCCAGATTTGTTGGCCCAACAACTATTGATCAATGTGACTAATGCAAAGAATACTCCCAAGGGAAAACATGCAAAATTCTATATGTCTACATACTTGTTGGATGAGATATGTGCTTAGAATTATTTCCTTGGCGTGAGCTGGATTTGGACACCAAAGGATCCTGCTATGCATATTTACTACAAGTTTCTTTCATAATGAAACTATATAGGAGTCTTGGAGAAGCTAACCGATAACTTCCTCATAGTATTGTACCAAATGATCTTTGAGGGAGATCCACCTTGCATGTACCCAAGGCTATGGAAGCAGTGGCAGAACTTGTTGGTTGTTTTGCCTCACTTGATGGAACTTACCTCAGGGTGTTTGGTTTTCAGAATTCATCACATTTTCTACAAAGGTATGACAAAGTGGTCATGCACGAGGTTGAGCATGACCTTTCAATAGGCTTATCAAGAGTCTTGCAAAGGAATAAGAAAGCATCGTGGCCCACTCTTCCTTTGTAGATTGGATCTTATGAGATTAAGAATCTAAGGGTTGAAGAGAGTGAAGGTAATGAGTTGAAGAACTTCGAGTTCGGTCTTATGGAGTACCACCTATATGATCTTAGAAGTATTTGCAAGAAGAATTGTGCAAAGATACACTTCAATTGGCCAAGTGATACTTATTCTTAACTAGAGGAGGAAAAGATAAAAAATTGATATAATGCCTCTAAGCCCCATGTACCAGTCATCTTTGCGGGTCCATCGCATGTGACTCTAGATCCGGAAGCTACTTTGAAAGCAAGGTCATCAGAAAATCACAAACTAATAAACATAAAGTATAAAAGGACGGTTGCACACAGTCCAGTAGAGGAGTAAAGCCTCAAATACAAAGCAAATCCAATAATCTTGAAAGTGACTATGGCAGTAGTGAGAAAGAGGAAACAAAAGAGGCAAGAGGAAGAACTAAGACAAAAGGAAGAACAAGAGTAGAAAGAACAAGAAGAAAGGAAGATGCAAGAATAATAAATGAGGAGAAATGAAGAGGAAGAAAAAGTGTTGAAGCAAGCTGAAGAAGAAGAGAAAAATATTCTACTTGAAGAAGAAGGCAAGCAACAATAGGATAAATAACTTTCTCAGGAGATTGAAGAATTGATAGTCATTCAATACATGGAGGTAGAGATGGAGCATTAGAATTAGGATGTTGATATTATGCCTTGTACATAATAGATCACCACTTAGTCTCCCCCTCCTCCCGCAAAAGGGCAAGATCCAGATGATGAAGAAGAAATTGTTCCTCTTAATGAAGGTTTGGTTATGGATATTTTCAACATGGCTTACGATGAGCTTCAGAGTAAAATTGTTCAAGCTAGAAAGAATCACTTTCCAGATGATCTCACGCATACTACTTTTATCAAGGACAAGGTTATTATAATGGACACTAGGAAAAATACTGAAGCTATTGTCGCAGCCAAGTTGGAATTCATGGGAGATTCTAAGTCAAACACAGAGTATTTGATGGCTGAGAATAGACAAATGGCGAATAACTTAGAATCTACAAGGAAAAAAATTGAATAGCTCCAAGCAAAGGTTTAGAAAGTAGCTCCTATACAAATGTACTTAGAATAACTTCAGGCAACTATACTTGGTGAAGTATTAGCACCGTGAGAACCATGAGGAACCTCTATGAGGAGTTAGTAACCATGCACAAAGAAATTGTCTCGTTGCACAACATGCAAAAGAAATCAAGAGAAAATGAAAAATCTCTCAAGGTTGTTCATGCAACATGAGTGGGGAATGAAGTATAGGGGTGCACCGTCTGAGTTGGTAAAGAAGGCAAGACAACAAGTTGAGTTGGAAAATTTGAAGTCTAGATGCTTATACAAAGCAATAAACAACTCGACACCTTCATTACCAACATTTTTTCCTGTTATGGATGGTTTTACAATGGTGTGGATTCTGTAGTGAAATCTCACAAAATCCCTTCAGTCGACACACCCACATAAACAAAAGGTAGAAATGCATTCAGACAGGAAGTTGAAGAATACTTGGACTAGTTAAGGTAGATTGCCACCAAAGGGGACCTGGAAGTCAATGGACATGACATATAGAAGTATATTGGTGGCCTTGACAAGATTAACACCATCTTGTTCTTGTTGAAGAAGGAAACACAAATTGGAACTAAGACTATATACCCAGATGTGATCGATGCTAGAGTTCGCTTTTATCTTAATCCCATCACAAAGTTGAAGATGTTAAGCTAGAGTTTCCTCAAACTCAAGCTTGATATGTTGTTTTGTCTTATTAAGTTTGTTTTATTAGAGTCTACCCAATTTTGTCTTATATGGGTAATTGTAATATTGTAATTGAAATAAATTTGTAAGTGGAAGTCCAAGTGTCATTTGTGGAATATGAAAGGTCATTTGTTGGAAAAAAGACAAATGAAGTCAAAGAGTCATGAGGGAAGTCCAAAGGTCAAAAAGGAAGATGGATATTCATCTCACATGTTATAAATATACCCTCATAACTCATGTAGAAGGCTTTTGGCTGAGGATCAAAAGATCAAGAGTATTGTTGATAGCCTTGGCTTCTCATTTAGCATAGAAGGTGTTAGCGCTTGAAATTTCACCTCAGGCTGAGAAAGGTAAACCTCAAGGCAACATCAAACCACTTAGCCTCGTAGCTAGCCCTACGGGGCAGGAGAGGGCTCTCTCCGGTCTATCTCGAAAAAGATCTTCAATGGGCAAGATATCCAATAGGGTAACACTGATTTTAGGCTAGTAAACTGATCAAAAGGGTTGATTTGGGATTTTTAGGGTTTTTGGTGGCAAATTGAGGAAATGGCAATTTTGGGTGCGGGGATTGGACACTGTTTCTGCAGGGGGTTCTTTGGGGCGAGGTAGGAGACAATATTGATGCCTTTGATTGAGGTGGATGATTAAGAATGACAGATGAGGAGCTAAGGAGAGCAAACAATAACTTTGAATTCTCCTTAAACAGTAGAAAACATCAAAATTAAACAAACTTAAAAGCAGAGCATGACAGTCATGAGTTCTACTTTAACACTTCATTTGTTTAATGTGCAGAAGGAAAAGAAAGGAAATGATTCACATAACACACTTACAAGTACATAAAGAAACACACCATCAATACATGTAACCACAAGAATCCCAAAAAGGACTGCAAAACCCTGGTCTTCCTTAGCCAAAAATTGCAGAGATACAGTGAATAATACAATGATAGCTTCTCCCTCAAGAGTCCAACCTCCCAACCTCTGAAAATGACTAAGAAAATACATAATATAGGAAAGCTAACACCTTTCCTTGCCTCTAGGGGTCAAGCTCATCCTTCTAGGAGCTGTTTCAACCAATTCTAAACTAAGCACTGAAAACTAGGCAGTCAAAACAACTTGCCTCTATAAACTAGGAAACCAATTCATTCATTTAATTTTCACCTATTTCATGAATGAATCTTCTAGAAGAGATACATGAGTGTAAAAGTGTCAAAAAATTACATTATTTACATCAAGGAGGATGACAATCCACTCCAAAAAGTCAAACATGGTCAAAACTGCGTTTTGCTGAGCTGTACACTGAAATTTTGAGAAATTTGCCTGATAGGTCACGCGCCATTCCCTGACGGGTCGCGCGCCTTTGAGGGCACTTTTGGGGCACTTCTAGGTGTCCAAATTGGGCAAGAGTAGGCTTGTTGGAAAGTTCTGTGAGTCTACTTTCCAACCCAACTGGAATTTCTGAATTTGGTGGTCATTTGCCCCTCCAAAATTGCAATCTCCCAAGACTGCTTTCTGTGTCTCAAAAATGTGGCAGAAAGTCATTTTTTGCTTGTTTTTTGACTTTCTGGAGGCCCAAAACATCATAAAATCTCTTGGAAATGGTGAGCATGTGTAACTTTTCATGACAAATCCAGAAATGCTGAGTTTTCCCGGAACGGAGTAGCCAAATGAAAGGGTCGCGCGGGGGGTGAGACCCGTTGAGGGGACAAAACCTATTTTTTGCCTGAAAAAAACCAAAATGACCCAAAATGCTCAAAATTTCTTGGAATTTGTGCTAGGGCTGAGCTATTTAGTATCATGCTCCTTCAAAGAATCCTCGGCCAAGATGTGGAGGGGGTCGGACCTTTTTCTTCGTTTTTTGTGCTTTGGCCAACCGCCTTTGGAGCACCTTCATTTTTGCCTTGCATACGTGCATTCGGGCCCAATAGTGGTTTTTCATGTTCCGGAGCAGGCTCAACTTCTGGTGTTGACTCACGATCATCACTTTGCTCATAGTTGGTTTCAGTTTCTGAGATGGTTTCAGGGGCAAAGTGGCTGAAATGTACTGCTGCTTCTGCTTTGAAATCTGCTGTTTTAACTGTTTTGAAATGTTGTTTCAAGGGGACAAGTAGCACAAGGGAAATGTTAGGGAAGGGAGACTTGGAAGGGAAATTGGGAAAAATATATGAAACAGGGAGTTTAGGGGAAGAATTATGACATATACATCATCATACAATTTCATTTGCAAGGATGTTATGAGAGGTAGGGTTAGGGTTTGACTTTTACTTGTTAGGGAAGAGGGGTAGGGTTTAGGGCTTTTTACTAATTTTGCAAGGGAAATTTACATGGAATGACAAGGAATAAGAAATGGGAAATGGGGAGAAAATGATAACAAGGGGATACCTTAAAACAGCATATAAACCCTAGCCATTTTTACAACTTTAAACCAAAGCAAAGTGGAGCTTTTCATTTGCAAATGAAGGCCTTTGAGAATGCAATCATGATTTCCTTTAACCATGGCAAGCAAGAATTGTTTAAGATTGAGGGCCTACCTTACGAAGTTTGGCGATTTGTGGCTCCTTGATGAATTTGCAGGCGGTTTTACAAAGAGGGCACTGATGGGTCGCGCGCCTCACCCAACAGGTCGCGCGCCTCTGACGGGTCACACCCATTATAATTTTGCACTGGCAGAGGGTGCTCAACGGGTCGCGCACCACTGACGGGTCGCGCGTCTGGTTCAATGGGTCGCGCGCCTGTCCATCTCACAAATTTCGCCCAATCTCTCTTGCAATCACTTGCTCTATGACTTAGATGCAGAATGAGGCTCGATGGAGGGAGATTGGTGCTGTTATAACCTTATTTGAATTAATTTCATGCCCAAACCCAATTTATAATGTTTTTCCATGACACTTTATAAACTTGACCTTTTTGGTTTCCTTTTGTCCTGAAACTGATTGATTTGATGCTCTTCTTTGATAATTTTTGCAGGGATAACATCTGAGGGATCTTGACAAGGGAGCCAGGGTTACATGCTGTCCTTTGAATCATTTTGAATATTTACAATTTTACAAAATTTTGAGAAATGACCTTGGCTTTAAAAACAGGGTTTTTAAATCCAAGGTGAAAATTAGCTGCACAAGATAGAATCTTTCGAAGAAACACTTTGAAAATCATCCCTCTGGCTTGCTAGGCACTTATTGACCTTCAGAGACATGACCTTGAAGACAAATTTGACCTAAACCCTAGACCTAAGACTTTTGACCTCAAGACAAGACAAACAACTTTGATATAGTTTATTGACTGAAACAACTTGATCCAGCAGTGCCAAGAGGGGAATAAAGACACTAGCTCCTCCATCAGGTTTATGGCATGCCTAATAGAATGCAAGACACTGATGAGACACCTACTTATGCAAATGCAAAGAGTTTTGATCGCTGATGGAGGGCTGCTAGACCGACTCTAACAGAAGGATTATCTTTCTTTGGAAAAGAAAGTGTTGGATTCATGTTCCACTATTGCGGCTAGTGTCTTGTCAATTGTAAATGTATGTCTGGGACTTTCAATTTTAATAAAATTTTGGATCTGACACGTATTCATGCATATGTCATGGATGTAGTAAGACTATTCTTGTTATGTTTGCGATATGTGTTATTTTATTTATATTAACACTTATGAACTATTTCGTTTTCCTTAGTATGAATCTTGTTGAATGCGTGTTGTTAAGTTATTTTGATCATGGTTATCTTGTGAACTATTTTGCAGGTTAACTTATGATTCTTTTACTGCTTACGTGTCCCTTTTAAGCTAAGTAATATTACATGCTTTTAAGGGGCCCACTCTGTTCCCATTTGATGTGATGTAACTTCTCATGCATTACACTTGAGACTTCACAAAATTCATACACTCGTTTCTTCCAAAGTAACATATACATCATTCTATGTGTTTATTGTAGCCAAGGCACACTATTAGAACCCACCACTTCAGCAACTGACCATATTCTGTTTGGGGCTCCTAGTCCAAATGGTGTGGGGTCTAATTGGGACTTCACATCAGGGAGAACCCCTACCTTGTTGGTGGCTTCCAACACCGCCGACACTTGATTATTAAGAACACCAACAAATTTGAACCAATTTGGTCTTATGCCTTCCTCGTTACAAACACTGGCATTGGTTATGGAAGTAAAAGTGGTGTACCATATATAACACATTTCCCCTTCTACTGTAATTATAACAAATGGAGAACTTGCCCAAAAATAACATTATTTCATAATTCGAGTTCTTATTTGCATGCTCCTATGCATTTAAATTTGTGGGAAGAAAGGATAAAGCATTAGTCGAGCTGACATAAATACGACCATTTAAGCCTACTTAATCATGAAGGAGATGGGACGTCAAGCTCTTATTGAATAAGCCACTACCAAGGATTTGCTACCCTCCAACCATACACACCCATGACTGCTATCATATACATAGAAGACTCTTAACACCTATTCCTTCGCTTCCATCATCTACTTGGTCTTTACTAAAAATGCCATCAATTTGTAAAATTTATCATAAATCACCATGTCTCAAGCAATTTTTCAACAATTACCTAAATCAAATTTGTTGAAAGTATTTACAAAATGGTCTCTGTTAAGTATTATGAACAAGAAAAAACCGTTTGGCAGAGCAAAAGTTGGAGGATAGAAGTGGGCTTAATTTCTGTCAATATCTCATTTGGCTATGGGATTTGGTCTAGTTTGCACTTTCAGACAAACATAAGGGATGCATGAAACCAGTCTCATTCTGCCTTTGTTTTCCACAAAGGAGAAAATCATGCCATATACACAAAAATAGGAGACCAATGTAATGAGCGCAATTGATGAAGTCACTCTTAGAAACAACTCTCCTATATTCTGTTGTGATTTGTTGGATGCTAGAGCATATGATCTCTACCTTTGTCTCGATAAAAATTCTCGGCATATAAGGTTCATTGATGCTTTGTATGATGTTATATCTGCAATAGAAACAATATAAACAACAAGAATGGCATAGGTAGTGTTACATATAAGCACGCTTTTTCAAAATCAGTGACCGATCTCTTGTAAAATCGTCATACTAGATGTTAGGTTCCAATCCTAACCATTTTATTTATGTAATAATCCCAAGGGGCCTAGTCAGAGTTGTAGTTAGTTAGAGATTAAATAAACCCCATAAATGATTATCCAAATTAATAATAATTGTAAGTGATTGACCCACATTATAGAAAAGGGACCACAATTAGTTGTAAATGGGCCATAGTTAATAAATAAAGTGGTCAACCTGTGCTATGCAAGGGACCCCAGTAGTTAGGGTTTTGGATGTCATTAAGCTATAAATAATCTTAGTTAGTAGGGGAAATATCATTGAGTGCTATTTTAATTGAGCTTTGCTCTGTTGGAGGTTACCCCTCGAAGAGGCAAGTGAATGTTGTATTCTACTTTTGAATAATAAAATATCTTGTAGTTTGTCTCATTTCATGTGATAATTCTATGTTTTGGGCTATATTTCTTCATATTTATGGTATTTTGGATTTCTCACTGGTCAAGAGCACAACAAGTCGTATTAGAGCACTTTGTAGGGTCAGTAGTACCTCCAATTTTTGCAGATTTTTTTTAGGCTAGAGACATGTTTCAGCATCTTTAAACCATAGGCTTTATCATTGAGCACATACACATTTGGATTTGGGGTGGCATGCACATAGGAAATATAATAGGTGGTCACACTTGTTGAAATCCCTTATAACCCTTGTGGGTACCCCTTCGAGTAGTAGCACATTAGACAGAATTGTGCATGGACTGCACTTCCACGTACCCGTGGGTATATCGGAAGCCCCCTAGGATAACCTAAAACCTAACCTAAAACCTAACCTTATATAAGACGTTGGCCATCTTGCTTCTATAGTACACTGAGAAAAACACTCTAGGAGATTACTCACATGTACAATAGGATAGGCAGGTAGTATGACTAAGGGAACGGTTGATCCTCCTTAGTTAGTGCCTTGAAATATTGGGCCCAATACTATTGTTGGGCCCCTAAGTATATTACAATTTGTAGCACCTGAAACTCCTTTGTGACCATAGTTCCCTCTGCTATTTGAATATCGCCCCTACCTTTTCATTCAGATTAGATCTAGTTGTTGGGGTTCAATTGCCACTCTCTAGATCATATCCAACAATTGGGTTTCTACCGTCGCCGTACAAGATCAAATTCAACAGTTGGGATTTTCACAATGCAGATTAGACTCTTTGTGCAGTGTGGGTTTGGTTTCCATAGTTCATATTAGATAGTCGCAACACATTCTGCAGTACCAAGACCTTGGGGTTTCTGTTGCTACAGTCCTGACCCTATTTTCGCAGGATAATTGGCAGTATCAAGATTTCTAGATTTGTTACACGTCATTTTTTCGCATTAGGAAAATGACCATTGGTTTGGATCTCTCGCTGTCCACAAATGTGTCCCAGAGCATTCCCCTACAAATTTTGAAACTAAATTATACCAAAGAAAGTGGAATTTCTGAATCCTATTGTTAGCAGTAAAAATTTCCCTAAGGTAAGGGTTGACAACCTCAACAGACCGAAGGCAGACAATCAACAAGAAGCATACATTTAAGCAAGAAAAATATGTAAACTACTAAAGTTGGGTTTGAGAGAAGTACCTGTAGGTCCTACGTTTGATGTCGATCCCGTAGGGTCCAAACCCTCTACTTCCTCCAAAGTGATCAGACCTGCAACACAATTCATAGAAGCATATACGTAGCAAGTAGTTCAAAGTGCATGCATAATAAATATGTTATATTATCAAGTGTAAACATAGAAATCATGATATATTAGACATGAATCATAAAATAAAAACATGAGATCATAACATATCAAGAGCAAGACAAAGCTTATTTATTGATATCAGCAAATAATAGTGGAAGAATACAACCTGATCTGACCACGACACCAACGAAACCTTCCTCGAGATCTATCCATCCCAAGCCTCAAAGATCACCTCTCAATCATGTGCAAAGGGATGTCATATAATGGAAGATGAACTTCTCTGTAAGAAACAAGAGTTTCCTATGACTGGGAGTGCAGGAGGCATAGGGAAAATCATACTTGATCTGGGGACAAAAGGACTATAATGTTGATATCCTATCTCCTTCTATGATTTAGGCCTTCCCATGAGGTGTATAAATATCACTAGAAATCAGTTGATTCAGTTAGGCCACGGGCTCCTGTAGGTGGGCTTTCGATGAAACCCATAAACTCCGCTCAAGAAATAGGAAATATTTTTATTTTTTCATATTTTAAATTATGTACACGGGTTTTCTATTGTGATACCCACGTGTGTATGTGCTTTCTAAAGGGAAAAGTCGTGTATGGAATTGAAAATATTATATTTTAATAAATGATCAAGTTTGAATGGGAAAGGGCTGCCCAAGGCCATATCAGAGCATCAAAACTACATGAGTGTTGAATGATGCTATAACAAATGCCCCTAATATATGAGGTTAGAGGGGGTACATGATGGACGAAATGTATTAAGTATATAAAGGGAGATCATTTGAGGACCTAAGAGGAGATCACCAAATTCCAGCCACTAAATACTTGTAGAAGGAATTAGAAAGAAGACTCATGTTTGACGCAGGCATACCCATGCTCGGAAATAGTAAAATACGTCCGTTGATCAAGTACAAAGTGGATCCATCATGTATACATAAGTATACAAAGAATAATGAAGAATACATAATGGATCATCTGATCATAGCCGCAAAGGAACACAATGGAGCTATGTCTCAATATCACATATAGAAGAAAAATTGATCAATGATGCTCGAAGAATGTGTGATCACTGATCCTGCATAATTGATCTTCGTAATAGTACCATGTTATATAGGTGGAATAGTGGTACTACATAAAACTCAGGTGTCAACATATAGAATGCTACTGAGATTAACTACAACATATAAGGGTGGTTGGTAGCACTGGCAAAAAACTGAAGGAGCTGACAAGTGAACCAAGATGTTGAAACAACCCGAGGTCTTCACCGATCATAGATGGTACATTTCTACAGTATGGGAATAAATTAGTTGAATTCGATGATGTGAGAAATCATTTGATTACCGGTCATTGATGTATACTATTAACAAACGTGAGACAACTCATCGATAATGATGATGCGAGTCAAGGTACTCCAGTACAATCTAACAAGTGTGAATAAATGTGTTGAAGTAGAACACTTGAGAGAATTTACCAATCAGGAGACATTGACGTATTCTCACCGTCGATAGCGAAGGAGTCTGCCACTAATGCATGAAAACCCTAAGGTACTGAAAAAGGACTCTAGATCTTGTTCCCAGAGAAATAAGTTGGAGTCGATGGGAAAATATATGCCGGAAGGAAGGAATTAAGGCATCCCACATCAACCAACATGAGTATAACCCGCATGCCAATAATTTGGAAGAACTCGGACAAAAAGAGATGAAGTAACCATTCCAAAGTACATTTCTAGCGTACACAAGATGTGGCTAGCGCATGAAAAAAACCCTCTAAACCAACCAATAATGAGAGTCGACACATAGGCGACGAATCCACCAATAGGGTCAAATGGAAGCCAAGGTACTACATGAATCCCAATGTGTGATAATGTAAGACGACATCGAACACAAGGGAAACCACTTAGTCAAATACCCATGATATTGATCAATGTTGAGCATAAGGTCACCTATCAATGATGTAAATAGGGCCAGGGTGTAGCTCTAGGCCTACTCTTAGAGAAATTTGTCAGAGTCAATAAGAGCAGACCCGCCCAAAAGAAGTCAATGGAGACCTTCTTAACCAACACGAGAAAATGACCAAATAACTGGTGTGATGCTAAAGATAACTTGACAGATCCGGTATGGATGACTGAAAATGAGTCAAGGGACACCGTAGAATGGCCAATACAGGTTGATTTCCCTTGAACAAAAGCATGAATCATATGTGACTCTATGGCAGTATAAAATAACTTTGTGTAAGTTTTCAATGCAGGAGGCATTAACAAACTCTCCATATAATTGGAAGAGATAACCAATTGGAGGAGGATTGACTCAAGAACACGGTTATGACTCTCCTAAAGTTGAACTAAGTCCCATCCCAATGGAGGAAAGACTTATTCTGAGTGCTTTGTTCAAGGACAACACAATTGACTCTTACTTCCATCAAATATGGAAATAAATGTCCCATTCCCGCTCTTTTTGGAATATATATATATATATATATATATATATATATATATATATATATATGTCTTTTTCATATTTAAATCTTGAAAAAGAATAAAAGAATGTCTATAGTACAATGGAAAGAACAAGTGTTTAACTTAAGATGCACTAGTTCTTGGGACTGTAACATTCCTATGCTGAATGCAAGGTGACAAAATTGGTCATCAACACTCAAAGTAATGTTCTTTCTAGGGATAAAAGGTGTCAAGTCGTAGAGGAAAATGAATGCATGGTTTGAACTTATAGAAAGGTCATGATCAAAAGGGGCTTATACATGAGTCCAAATGAAGCCAGCTTAAGGCCAAAAGGGTACAAGTAGTCAATATGTGATGCATTGGTACAACATAACACATGGGAGCCTCTAGGGTGTATAGCCAAAATAATAGTGAAGAAGAAGAGAAATGAGGCTTCATCGCAAAGTTAAGGCGAGACTAAGGAGGACTCCCGAGCCTAAGCAATTCTTGCAACATGGGAAACATATGCTAGTGAGGATCTAACTAAGAAGGCCATGTAAGGAATGGCTCTACCATTATGTTGTGATTTTATAATACGGTGAGTGAAAGTGGTTTGAAAACCGCAATATAATGGGGTTGACCCCATGGAAAATATCACAGTATGAGGTTTAGATGCATAATGCAGCGGAAAAAGTGATATGTCCTAACCTATATGCCAGTAACAAAAACAATGCCTGCCATGATAGGTCTGTGATCATGGAGTTGAAGTGTTAAAAAAATGTCACAAAGTCTTCATTTACCCTAAAAAACAACCTCCCCCAACACTTCAAGCCAAAAGTTAAAAAGTTCATGAAATAATAAAATTTAAAAATTATGAACTTTATAAAAGTGGGTTTTTAAAGTTTTAATATAAAAAGACATTTCAACTCACCAAAATTCATTTTAACTTGCAAGTGTTGAGAGCTTGGGAGAAAAATTTGGGCAACTCCATTTCATGATTTCCTCAACCAATTCATCAACCGAAGGCTTCTAGGTAATTCTAAATCCATATTGTCATCCAATTCATGCTTTTTTGAATAGATTCAATCAATTTTCACTGTAGGAATTTTAATTTTGAATTTATCTTTGCCTGTATGCATGTCAATCCTTTGAAAGTCGCGTATAGAAATCCCTACACACGAGTTTTTAAAGGAAAAGACACGTGTACACATGACTGTCATTTAAGGAAGTCACGTACGCGCAAAAAAGTTTAAAAATTCTTATTTTAAATGGATGAATCTTCTTAAATTTGCAGGATGTCAATTGTTTGGAAGGAGAGGGAGCATAGTGAAGTTGATAATGAGGTTTTGGGGGATCCAATGGCACTAAATGCATTAAGAAGATGTGGATTTCTCAAAATTTTCATGATGTCAAATAGGAAAACCAAAATTCGGTTGCTAGAAATGCTTTTCCATCATTGGGATCCAGAGCAGGAGGTTTTCATGATAGATCAAATGCCTTTACAAATTGATGTAGAAGATATTTACTTCATTATATGACTTTCACAAAAAGGGGATGCATTTGATTTGAAAGAGAGGGCTCGGGGAGGCCTAAATTTCTCTGATTATACAAATATATACTGCACACTAGGGACAAACAAGTCAGGATCTCAAATTCCGATAAAAAATGTGAGAAGCCTGCCAATCAAGATCATCATCTTTACCATTGTCAGAGTGGTAGATTTAGAAGCTCTACATCAAGCCTCTCAGCTTGCCATGTTTTTGGCAGTAGAGTGCCTTCGTCCGAAAGTATTTGATTGGTGTACAGGGCCCTTGACCTCTATGATGAAGAAACTATCTCCAGTGAGATGAGGGAAAACAAATAATTTCGGGTATGGTAGCATACTTTGTTCCCTTTTCTTTGAGAGAGTACCAACACGCCGACCCAGAGTGTCTACCACCATCGATAGTCCTAGGGATCTGAGGAAGGCCAGATGGGTAGATTTGATTAGGTGATTAATCGAGGGTGAAGTCACCCAAGTAGCATTCAATGACGAGTTCTTCCTTTGGTGTGAGGAACAATTCATAGCTATAGATGACTACCCCTATGCAGGCATAGACTGTCAAGAGGACCTGAACCTGGCTGTTCGTGAGGGCGCTGCATGGGGCGAGATGGGTAATTTTTTTTATATTTTTATGTTATTTTACTTTTTTGGATTTTGAATATGGTTTTAAGAATTTAAAATTATTTTTTTGTGAAATAAAAATCTTACAAGATTATTTGATCATGATGCATATGTCGGATTAGTGCGACTTGAGGGTCTACCTAGGCATAGGCGCATGGTAGAGATGCAAAGAGAGCAACAACTGTGACCGAGGGAGTCCTTCATACATTTCAAAGGAACTTGGAGAGTTTGACTCGCCACGTTCCCATGGTAGCCATAGAGGATTTCTTTGAGGCTATTCAGAGGCGAGTGGTAGGAGTACCACGAGAGTGGGTGCGACTCTTCTGATGGGTGACAAATTCCACCGTCTTCGTCTGTGATGCTCATCAAGGGAAGTGACCACAAAATTAGATTTAGATGACTAATCTTTTTATGGACATGATCGGGCTTAAGCCCCAATATTGTAATATTTTGGACATATTATCCCTATCTATATACAAATGGTTTTGTGATGGTTTGATCATATATACAGATGATTTTATGGTATTTTTTTATTTTACTGTGATGAATGATTAATATGCCAATCTAATGCTTGATTAGCTATAGAATCCGCAAATGATTTTTTGATTGTGGAATATGAATAAAAGTAATAAAATTAAATGATCTTTGTAAAAATCTCACTCTCAGAAATTGGCAATGTAATAAAGGATCTCTCACATGATATATGTTATTTAATTGAGACACCACCAACTGTGAATCCAAGTAAACCACTAACGATTCAATACCAAAAGATATTGTTACAGACAATAAATTAATGACAACATTGTATTCAACCATATTGTTGGATGCATGACCGATACATATGCCTCTTGAGACTAAAAACTGACCAGATTGATAATATATTACCCAAGCGACAAAAGCTGAGTTCCCAATATGTCTACTAGCACGATCAACGAATCCTAGATACACCAGATCACCCATCGAAACTTGCTAAAGCATATCAAAATATCATCATCACCATGAGACCCATAGAAAGAAATAAACAAATATGTAAAATATTTGTAAAACAAAGAAATATCAGGAAACAACCTAGGCATAATACTTCTTAAAATAGAGCCCATTTCTGAGCTGTGACGACACATTTCCCTCAAAGTCAACCAACTCATATGCACATTTTTTCAAGACCTTTTTAACGATAAACAGACTGTACCACATGGGTTTGAACTTACCTGCCCCCAAGTTGTCCTTATATTGGTCATAGACCAAGACAAGGTCACCTTCAAAGAAAACCCTAGGATGCATGGTCTTGTCATATTGGGTCTTTACTCTCTTTTTATGAGCCTCATTTATTGTGGCTACATCTTGACGTTGCTCATTGAGATGTTCCAAATGAATAAGGTGTTCTTCAAGACTGGATGTGTTTGGAAGAAGTTCAACTACTAATTTAAGAGATGGGAACTCACATTCCATAAGGAAGATTGTTTCCAAACCGTAAACTAGTTGAACAAGAGTAAAACCCGTGGCAGTCTTAACAGACATCCGTATGCCCAAAGCGCAAGATATAGCATGATGTGCTAGTTGGATCTAGCTTTATTTATTGTCCTTTGCAGGATAGTGTTGAGGGATTTATTCACGGCTTCAACCTGACCATTAGCTTGAGGATAGTATAGAGACGAATGCTCGTGCCGAAATCCCAACTTTAAAGCCAAATCAGAGATCATCTTATTCTTGTTAGATATTTCCATACTGACACTGTGTAAGGAGCGTGATCTGTCCAACATTTCAGATGGTGACTCCATCCATCATTAGGGACCATAGAGAGTTACATGTATAAATGAGTGTTGGAGACCTATTTATAAGATAATAATTGAATGTTGGATAACGATAAGATATATATAGATATATATATATATATATATATATATATGACCAATTTTTGAGACCAGAAATTATTTGAATGTTGGGCTAACGGTCAAGACTTGAATGGAATAAATAACTCAAATTTGTTCCATTTTTTTAAATCCTAGATTTGTAATGATTAGGATTTTTGGAGAATTTTTGAAAAAAGTAAAAATAAAAATTAGAAATAAGTTATTCTACATTTAATTTTTCAATTGGAAATCTACAGAGTTAATATAAAGATCTAGATAAGAATAAAAAATTAATGTGAAATACAATCATAATTATATGTAAATCACAATGACGAAAATAATTATATGGAGATAATAATGATGAGGATATTGGAAATTAGTAAAAATAGAAATAAGATATTTAAAAAATTGATTTTAATTGAAATTCTAGATAAGAATTAAAAATCATTATAAGGACCTAATTATATGACAATAATTGTACGAATTTTTAAATTTATTTTTACCTAGAATTATTAGAATTATTAATGAAAATATGTCCATCCAAATCAGTGATTAGATCGCAGAATTTTAAAGATTGGGCATGCTGGGTCAATATTAATGTGAAGCGGATTTAATAACACCATAAAAACCTTAATATAAAGTGGAATGTGACTGAAGAAATAATAAAGGAGTTTAGGGGAAACGCTTAAAATTAACTAAGATGCTAGATTAAAGCGAGTAAATAAAAGGTCCGGGGTCTAATGAGAGGCTATGAATTTAAGGGAAAAAAAGGTAAGGAGTAATATAAACTAAGGAGAATAATTATATCAGAGTAAATAGGATGACCATAATTTTAAATTAAGATAAAAGGAGGGTAAATTTTAAACAGGGGGTACTTGGAAGGGGAACCAAAGAACAAGAATGGGTTAGGAGTCATTGGGTGAGATGGTGGATGACGGGTTTCCAGGATTGATTGAGCCTGTAACCATCCTCCCTATTAAAGTTATTCGGTTTCTTCTCGATTTCGAGGGCTTATTGAATAATTTGAGAGTTGTAGTATGGAACAGAGGCTATGATTTTGGATTGATTGAAACAAATTAAGTGCTTGGAATTATAAGAGCGTTCAGCGATGGCAAAATTTGAAAGATGGTTGTGGTTGGTCTTAGCAATGTGCTCCTTGAGATGGCTTTTAAAGGACGACCTGTTTGACCAATGTAAGTTTTACCACAGGAACAAGGAATTTCATAAACACCTGATCTTTGCATGGGATCCAAAATATCTTTAGCCAATCAGAGAAATTGCTTGAGGGTTTTGTGGGGTCGAAATACAGTTTTTATGTCTTTCTTAGCCAAAATCTTAGCAATAAGATCCATGGTCCCTTTGATGTAAGCGAGGGTAACAAGGCCATAAGAGGAAGAGAGGTCAGAATATTTGGGTTTAAGGTAAGTAATAGACCGAAGAGCTTTGGAGATTTGAATAGAGGAATAGCCATTAGCTCTGAAAGCCTTGACTATATGGGATTTTTCAGCTGACAAGAAATGCGGGACAGAGATTTTCAAAGCTCTGGAGAAGAGGTCTTTGAGAACTCCAGTCTTTTGGGAAGGGTGGTGATGAGAAAGGTGTGAAGATAACGATCTGTATGAGTCTTTTTCCTAAAGACTTGATGTGATATGGAACCATTAGGGAGGCGGGTAACAAGGACATCTCAGAAAGGTAGGGCTTTGTTTGATTTAATTTCCATAGTGAACTGGATAAAAGAGGAGATGTTATTAAGATGGGAATGAAAGCCATCCAACGCAGGGCGACCATGTTGCCAAATGACAAAGGTGTCATCCAAAAATCAAAACCAACATTTGGGTTTATTCCGAAAATGATTGCCATGATCACTGAAAATCTCCCTTGGAATACTAAAACATGAAATGATTTGCTTGAATAAAAAAAGAGTTTCTGTCTCACCATCGTTTTTGAAAGTAGGCACAGCTTTGGCCCACTTTGTAAAGTACTCCACCGCTACGATAATGCACTTGTGACCCTTAGCCGAAGTCAGGTTGCAAGTCATAAAATCAATAACCCACTTTGTGAAAGGACCGACATTGATGATGGGGAAAGCAGAGCTAGATGAGTGTGCATTTTCCGAGTGTATACCTGACAAGGATGGAAATTTTTGACCACTTCCATGCAATCTTTGAAAATCGAGAGCCAAAAATAACTACACGCAAGATTTTTTTAGCTATAGCAAGCCCAGATAGATGACCTCAACAAGATCCACTATTGCAGTCATTAAGAATAGACTCAACTTATTCTAAGGGTAAAAATTGCCTAAGGATTGAGTTAATCCCATGACGATACAAAGTGTCACTGATAATAACACAATTTCTGGTTAGGTGATGCAATTTTCTACGTTTATCCTTCAAAAAGGTATGAGGAAACTTCAAAGTCTGGAGATACACTATGATGTCTCTATACCAAGGATAATGTGAAGATATTAGGAAGATATGTTCATTAGAAAATGACTCTTCATAAACAACATCCTCTTCACAAGGCAACTCTGAAATCAATTCCGCAAATACTAAAGATTTTTTGGACTTGGCTGACATAAATTCGAGATCTAATTCATATAAGATGGCAATCCATTTATTATATTTTCCCCAAACTAATTTCCTACTAAGGAAAAATTGAAATGGGCTAACATAATCCAACACAAAAGTTTTTGCAAGTAGAATATAATGATGAAGTCGCTAGACAACACAAATTGCTGCCAAAGCCAATTTCTCTATATGAGAATACCTAAGTTCAGGATCGACTAAGCCTCAAATCAGGTAAAAAATCACATGCTCTCTAAGAGAATGGTATTCCTGAATCATAACCATACCAATGGTTGATTCTGCCGCAGCGAGATACAAGAGGAAATCCATTCTATAATCGGATGGACTCAAAAGAGGAGTAGAGGTAAATAACTTTTTAAAAGCATCAAAGGAGCACTAAGAGAAATCATCCCAAACAAATGGAACTCCTTTCTTCAATAATCACATAAATCCTTTCATAATCTCGACATAATTTATGATAAATCTCCTTAAGAAATTGGCTTTACCTTGGAGACTTTGAAGTTGATGAACCATTGATGGGGGAGGCAACTGAAGTATTGCCTCAACCTTGAAGGGATCAACATGAATCCCTTCATTAGACATAATGAATCCCAATAACCGACCATATGTGATAGTGAAAACTAATTTGTTAGGATTCAACTAGATCTTATAGTGATGAGATCGTTAAAAAAACAAATGAAGGTGATGTGGATGATCAATTATCTTTCGAGAACGAGCAACTAGGTCATCCAAATACACTTCTATTATGTGCTTGATGTCGTGGAAAGCATAAGACATGGCCCACTAAAAATTAGCTCCAACATTTTTGAGGCAAAAGGCATCTTCTTGTATGAAAATGTATCTTAGGGGAAAATAAATGATGCCTTGTGTTGATCTTCAGGACAAATAGTTATTTGATTGTATCTTGAAAAACTGTCCATGAAGGAGAACATCTCATTTCCAACACACTCATCAATGATCTGATCGATAAATGGAGTGGGAAAATTATCTTTAGGACAAGCCTTATTCAAATCCCTAAAGTCAATGCATACCTGGACCGTTCCTTGATTTTTATTGACAAGGAATGGATTCAAGACCCATTTAGTTAAAGGAATGAGCTACATGAAACCCACCTTAAGTAGCTTTTCGACCTCAACTTTAATCGCTGCTGCTTTCCTAGGATTTATTGGTCGAATATTTTTCCATACAGTATTAGCGTTTTCATATGTCTTGATCTCTGTTGAACTATTGATGGATTGATTCTAGGAATTTCTTCATAAGACCAAGCAAACACATCTGGAAATTCCTTAAAAAGGTTGTTATAAATCTTGATTTCTTCAGGGGAACATGAAGCTTCGATGAAGTTATTCTTGATAATATTGGGATTCCTAGAAATGTTCACCGGAATGGTTTTCAAAATATTGGACATATTACCTTAAAAAAAATATGTGCTGGGGCCAAAGGATTTAGAATTTTATGAACATGTCCAGTTGAAGATGGACCGGAAAAAATTGACTCAACTTGATGTAAATCAGGGAGAAAATATGATTGATGATGCAAATCATCCCACAGTCTTTTGGCACGAGTCATTGCTTCTAGGATTTCCTCTTCAGATGGTAAGACTATGTCAAGACAATCCATAGCCGAAGTAGAGTCAATATTCTAGACCGAAGCCACATCACCATCCAAATCCTCTGACGGGAGAGGAATTGGATCAGAATTTGCAAAATTCACTATAGATTGGTACATGTTTTCTGCCCTAGATATAGGGTATGGCATTCTACCTACTTTCCCCTCTTCTAATGTGGCAGAAGAGGGGGGTAATGACTAAGGATAAGAAAAATAATGAGTTATGAACGAACCTATTTTAGAAGCAACCTTGGAGGATGAAATGGCATTAACATAAGCAATAGGAGAAGGAATATAAAAAGTACCCATCAATGAGGAATACATTCTAACTCCCAAATTCTCAACAGGTTGCTTGGTAATCTTCACTAAGGGGACTGTAGAGTCAGAGGATGCATTGGGATCATTAGGAAAATACTCCATTTGATCAATTGTAACAATCCCCCCTTCACGAGGAAAGCATAGGATGCGAAACAACGACGAAAAAATAGCATCCATTGCATAAACCCAATTTTGACCCAACAAAATATTATAATCAAGGTTGGCATCAACTATATCTACCTCAACATTGACAAACTTGCCCCCAACATAGACGAGAAAGGTTGGAAGAATTCCATGAGGCCTATGAGAATGGCCATCAAATGTGGTAAGGAGAGTAGGGTAAGGAACAAATTTCAGAGACCCAATAGCCTTCCAACATGACATTGACATGACACATGTGGAAGCCCCTTCATCAACTACAATTCGAAAGATATTAATTTTCTAATATGTAGATTTAATCTGGAAATCCATGTGATGAGAGAGTCTCTTCTTAGCACTTGACATACCAAATGTTATAAGAAGAGAGTTCTTCATATCGTAGTGAAATGCACTCCTTTGTGCAGGACATGATAGGAGTACCTCTAACATTGACATCACATAGGGGCTCTAAGCCAGATCTTTGACAATAGAATAGTTCTGAGAGGCCCTAGCATTGGGATTAACAGTGAAACATTTTTTAGAGCCTTTCAGAATCTGAGGTATAGGCTTAACTACGTGCCTCTCAATATGGAGTGGTTCTAGGATATCAGAAGCACCCTTAGCCTTCGAAGGTTCCATATCACCATAATCATGTGATATTGTGGCAACATCAACATGAGACCTCACCATATAGACATTCGATGTGGATTCCCCTCCGTAGGGGTTCCAGGACCAGCATTAGCACCATCAAGAATTTTCTACCCTTGGGGAAAAGGGTTAGTCAACACAACCTGGGAACTTGAAGAACCCTGCTGAGCTAACAAGCATTGAGCATCCTGAATCTTAGGGAAAATATGGGTAAGATGATCCCCATTGCATAACTTGCATGGGAACTTTACTTTCTTTTTCGATTCCTTCTTTCCCTCTCTAGTATCATTATTAGGCTTGTTCACATTCCCCTTCCCAGTCTTATCTTTCTTCTTACCACGTCCCTTCTTCTTCCCATCAGATTGTTGGTCTCCTTTGGGATTTGAAGATTGGACAACATTAACTGCTAAAGGTTGGGAAGGCATATCCACTACGTCTAAGCTTGTGCCAGAGAAGTAGATCATAAATACAACTACTGCAATTGATTCAACAGGTTAGTTGTACTACTACCGATCGACCCTACAATTTTGTCGGCATGGGGACCTAGCTTAGGTTTGGCTAAATTGATCTTCGATTGAGGAGTATAAGGTAGAATATTATAAAGGACTCCAGACTAAGAATATATGAGTTCTAACTGTTGGGCTCTAAAGATGGCCGGTTCTTCAGTGAACACTCTGGAGAGTGACACATCCTTAGAAATTTTTGGCTGCAAATATTTCAAAAACATTGGAGAAGGAACTCATCAATGATATAAGTCTTAATGATCCTTTTCCTTCTGCACCACTCTTAGATGTGGTAAAAAATACGAGTTGCCTTGTCTTTTTCAAAACTGGCTAGAAGTTCAATTCTAGCATCATATCAGACATGCAACTGAAAATGGTTTAAAATCATAGTAGCGAGTTCGCTAAACATAGCGAAGGTACCCCCTCTAAGATCAATATACCATTTTGTAGCGTTTCTAGTTAGGGTGCGTTGGAATAATCTCAACCTGATCAAATCATTGATCGAGTTTGATGAACACCACAAATGGAACATGGTTATATGATTAGCCGGATCCTCCCCAGATTTCCCTTCAAATTTAGGAATATCAGAAGGAAGTTTGGTGGGAACCGGAGGCCAATATAAATTGTATCAGATCGGATCATTTGTCAATTTTGAAATATCTGGAAATTTTAAAGTTTCCAGGAAATCCTTGTGGCCCAGAAGTATTCGGAGGGTATCCACCCCCTGCTACAGGGTTACCATACATATGATAGTTTCCTCCTAGCGGAACATTGAAAGAAGGGGATTCCATGCACTAGCTAGCTGAGGAAAGACCTATGAGGTCTTGATGGAAGGGAAGGGCATACTCCCCTATTGACCAAATAGATGAAATAAATTCCTAGCCCATAAACCACTAATGAAAGGATTTGTACATACTTGACCTCCTTGGAAAGGATTAACATTATGAGGTTGTCCTAAGTTCAAATATGGATTGGAAGGAGGCATATGACCACTTCCAAAAGAAAAACCCTGAAAATATGATGAACCACTTGGAATAGAAGTCATAGATGTGGAAAAAATCGATTAGAAGGTTGAAGGAACCGGTGGAATCCCATTGGATTGCATCCAGGAAGAATAGGCACTAGTGAAAGGAGTGGAAGGTTGGATGACCCCACTCAGACATGGAATGGAGGTAGAGCCAACAACTATTGTACAAGGTGTAATAGTATAGATAGAAATAGTACTCCCTCCATCCACTAAAGGGGGGGTCTGGACACTAGAAGTATTGGTAGCCATACTTATGCCACTAACATTGGCCATCTGGCAAAAATAAGGAGAGTGAATAGGGATTTCCAACCTGTGAGTTGGGGTACCGGCGTATGATACAATGCACGAAAGATGAGAAGGAAGGGATGTCGTCAATATCAATCTTGTCTTTTGATTGGAAGAGCACCCTATCAAGGACCAGAGCATTTCTGTCCAAATTATGAAATGCACTAGGTTCACCCTATGAAATGAGAGCCCCAAAAGCAAGATTAATCTCTAATGCGTCAGCTGATACTGGTTGAAAATCACCAGCATAACTACTCCTACGCCTTCTAAATGAAGGCTCGACACTCGCAGGGGAAAACCCATGAAACCTCCTAGACTAATGAACCTACCGATCAACCTTTTTTAAATAATAAGAGAAATTTTAAAGAATCAAAAGATAAAATTTATGGCAATCTAGGAGCAGAGAGCACTCACTAAAAATTCCCTAAAGATACAACCAAACAAGAAGCTTCCAGGTATTTCTGCTCTCGGTGATTAGGACCGGACATAAAAATACAAGAAAGCGAAGATAAGGACCTTCTAAAGATAGTTTGGGATAATTATGGCCCAAGCCTACTAGCGAAGGTATCATAAACAGTTACGATGACCTCCAGACAATAGCCTTTGTCGGTGCAAGTACTCGAGCTTCACAAGGGCACCCTCCAGAAGTACTATGAAAGTGATGCAACATCTGTCTTAGGTACCATGAGCATTCCCCCCTGCAGCCACCTATGTGGTCCCTAGGATAGTCATAAGGTCACCAATTCATAATCAGAATTTGGGCGGAACAATCACAGGCATAGGATCTAACAAGTAGGAGAGGGGATATCTCTCTTTCGCTGTCTTCACTTGTCCTCATGCTTAACTCATGTGTTAGAAGAGCTTTCTTGAACAACTTAATGAGACTACATTTTTCACTCTTTAATCAACTTCTATGTTTTAATTTAGAGTGGCCTTGGAGAGTTTACTCTCCACACACCTATTCCAAGGCCCTAAATTCCCTAGAATAATTGATGTATCTATGACAAAAAAATCTAGTTCATTTAGATTAAGCACTTGATTTTATTGGTTGTTATTTAGGTCACAGGTAGTGGAAGTGAAACTTATGATGTTCTGACGTGAAAAAGAAACCAATAGAAAACTAGGCTACATGTAAATGCAACTTCTTTTTCTTCGATGAAAAGTGATCTCTACAGGGTTCTACGAGAAATCTATAAAATCAAAAACTCTTTTCTTTTTCTTTTAAACATGCTCACACATTCAACATCTATCGAAAGAGACTAAAATGCCTCAAATGAAAACTACCTTAATGCATACTAGAATGCCTAAATGCAAGATTCTATGGAATGCTCTAAACAAACAAATGTGTTCTTTTAATATCCTAAAGTCAAAATTTAACCAAACAAGGAGAAACAAATATCCAAGAAAAATATCTCTCAAGCGAAGCAAATTTCAACCTCAAACAAAGATTCACACACTTGTGATAAACAAAAAGATCAAAAAACCAAAAACCAAAAGAAAGAAAAGGAAAAAGAAAATGTTTTTCTTTTTCTTTTTAAGGACTTCAAAGAAAACTTTCAAGGCAAAGAAATCAATCACCTCAAGGTAAAAATCAAGCGAAAAGACTCCAAACTTCACAAGTCAGAAACAACCACCAATATTATAAGACCAAAGTCACCAAGGGATAAAAAACACTTGAAAAAATTGACCTGAAGGACACATAAAATATTCAGAAAACAAAAATATTTTAGAGAACCAAAATCCTTCACTAAACCAAAATTGCAAAGACCTTTCTCAAATAACCAAAAGGAAACTCAATGAGCCAACTTCAAGAATGAAAAACGAAGCAGTGAAAAGATTAGATTATAAGGAAAGTTGAGAATCAACTCATTGTTCCATATGCATAAAACAATCATACATTTTACCAAAAGGTATGAAATCCAAACTAAGAATGCAAAACTTCAAAGAATTACAAACCCTAGGTTGACAATTTTTTTTTGCAAAAAAGAGAAAGAATCCGACACTAGCAAGAAACAAGACCATTCAAGACTGCAAATGACTCTAAAAGAGCAAGAAAACTAGTCTACTCCCCTAAGTAAAGGAAAAAATTTGAAAAAAATCTAATTTTCCCAAATATACGCACGTGTGTATAAGCAGAGCTATGTGTACACGTGACTGTTTATGAAGAAACAAGCTTATACACAGGTTTCTTTGGAAGAAACTATGTGTGTACGCTATTGTATATGAGAAAAAGCGCGTATATGCAGAAAAATAGCTAAAAATAAAAAATACAGACCTGATCTAGAAGATCAGACTGATCACCCAGACTGCAAATGAGTCAATAATACTGGAAAAATCAAGAAACAAGATATAAAAACCTAGATCAAGGGAAAAACAACCCTTCTAGGAAATACGAGACTGTATTCCCCAGCGAAGTCGCCAGTTCTGTTGGTGGGAAAATTTTCCCTAAGGTAAGGGTTGAGAACCTCAATAGATCGAAGGCAGACAATCAACAAGAAGCGTACATTCAAGCAAGCAAACTATGTAAACTACTAAATTTGGATTTGAGAGAAGTACCTATAGGTCCTATGTTTAATGTCAATTCTGTAGGGTCTAAACCCTCTTCTTCCTCCAAAGTGATTAGACCTGCAACAAACTTTAGAGAACCATATACGTAGTAAGTAGTTCAAAGTGTGTGCATAATAAATATGTTAGATCATCAAGTGTAAACATATAAATCATGATATATTAGACATGAATCATAAAAAAAACATGAGATCATAACATATCAGGAACAAGACATAGCTTCTTTATTGATATCAACAAATAGTAGTGGAAGAATACAACCTGATCTGACCATGGAACCAATGAAACCTTCCTCTGGATCTGTCCAGCCCAAGCCTCAAAGATCACCTCTCAAGCATGTGCAAAGGGATGTCATATAATGGAAGATGGACATATCTACAAGGAAACAAGGGTTTCCTATGAGTGGGAGTGTAGGAGGCAAAGGGAAAATCAGACTTGATATGGGGACAAAAGGACTATAATGTCAATATCATATCTCCTTCTGTGATTTAGGCCTTCCCATGAGGCGCATAAATACCACCAGAAATCACTTGATTCAGTTAGGCCATGGGCTCCTGTAGGTGGGATTTCGGTGAAACCCATAAACCCCACTCGAGAAATAAGAAATATTTTTATTTTTTCATATTTTAAATTATGTACGCAGGTTCAGTATTATGGTACCCGTGTGTGTACACACTTTTTAAAGGGAAAAGTTGTGTATGGAATTGAAAATATTTTTTTTAATAAATGATCAAGTCTAAATGGGAAAGCGCTGCGCACGACCATATCAGAGCATCATAACTACAAGAGTGTTGAATGATGCTATAACACCTATGGTACAAAAAATTGATTTTGGCCATATTTGTAGTTTCCTAGCTAATTTATGCACATATGCAGATAATACCATTAATGTCTGTGCATAAGTATGCATTGTCTTCCATTATGACCTGCGAACATGACCTGAAGTAAGTAAAAATAAAAAGTAAAGTATAGAAGCATTGTTGGTAGCATCTATCCCAACCAAAAAGATTCGAATGAGTTCCTATTCAATACAGATCCCTCTCATCATGGAGTAATTCCCCTTCCTTTGTGGAACCTCTATCCCACTAATAGTGGATCTCATCCCTTGGGGAATAGATCCATAACTTCCCATTCTTGGCCTATAAAGCTACTATAGGTCTGAGGATTGGAGGAGGACTATTGGAAGTAGGTTTATGCTGCTGAGACTAGGTTGGAAGGATTTACTTGCAAGAGAGAGGGACTTACAACATCAAGGCTATATGGTTGTAAGTATTTTCTCAAGTTTTATGAATATAACAGCAATTGTTCTTTCTTAATTACTTCTTCATTTATTTAATTTGTAGGATTCCTTGATCACCTACATGGATTTTGGTTGTATATTGATCAGTTTATGATATATAATTGGTTAATTAGTCCATTTATCTCTTTGATTATATGTTGTATGCTTTGATCTCTTGTTTGTCTCTGTCTTTTCAGATCTCTTTCAAGATAGTATGGAGAAGTTGTCAGGAGTGACGAGAGGACATCTAGAGCATTGAGGAGTGAATGGTCGAAATCTTTGAGGGACTTCATCAATCATTTTGTCAAATCGGTAAGAGGCCTCTATCATTATATTTTCTTTCACTCAATCAGAGTCCAAGGAAAGGTATCAATTCCTGTGTCTTTGTTACTAGGGTTCTTTGAAGTCTAGGGATATCGCTCTTTTCAGCAAGAGGGATTTGTCCACATAACAAGATTTCAACCACTGAGTATTGATCAGATGGGAGTAAAAATCCTTACCCCATATGTGACCAATTTGATCGGGAATCTCATTTTTTGGGTCATATCACTAAGCTCAGGCAAACAGTTACAGTAAAGGACTACACTGTAGCCTTTGAACAATTGGCCATTAGCACTGAAGGTCTGGGAGATGACTTTTACTTAGAATGTTTCATGAGCGACCTCAAGGAAGCCATCCAAGCCCATGTCCGAATGCATCACCCAACTACTTGGTTGGATGCATGTCGCAAGGCCTTAGATGTGGAAGTCCCCTTAAATTCCCATTCCAATCATCCAAATTTCATCGCTAAGGCACGTCCCACCCAGGCTCTGGGTCCCACCCAAACACTTAAGGTTCAAAAAGTGTCACCGACAAAAATGACTAAAAGAAGGAAATGAGAATTGTGCTACTATTGTGATGACAAGTACTCCCTTGAAGCTCCATCCCCTTAGGTTCCTGAGGAAGAAACGGATGAAACCCAAACTGACCCAGACAATGATCTCACAGCTACACCATATGAGCCAGTTATATCACTACATGCCTTGGCTGGATTTTCTTCACCCCAAACTCTCAAAATCCAAGGTTTGATTAAACATCAGCTAGTAGTGGTATTGATTGATAGTGGCAGCACTCATAACTTTGTCCATAAGAGAGTCGCAAAAGCTGGTCACTGCTTTGTAAGGGAGGTACCTAATTTCCAAGTCCTTATCACTAATGGGGGGGCAATGAAATGTGAAGGAGTTTGTGAAAATATTAAGCTTCAAATGGGGGACTACCACCTTAAAACCCACATGTTTTCCATTGAAATGGGTGGTTGCGACATTATCCTTGGTGCTAAATGGATTCACACACTGGGACCTATCACAATGGATCTCTAGGAGTCATATATGAGCTTTAAGCAGAACAACCACACTCATACATTGAGGGGACTCCAGGAAGGTGATCCTACTATCATTATCTCTCATTGAATGGAGAAGTATTTAAAAAAGGGCCATCATGAAGTATATCCCAATTTAATGCCATCTGGGCCATTGAATCCACTACTCCTCATATTCATTCTGATATGCAACAATGATCGCCACTAGCGGGTATTTAAAAAACCTAAAGGGATTCCACCCTTTAGGGGTGAACATGATTATAACATCCCTTTGGTCTCAGGTGCCCAACCTCCAAATATCCACCCATATCGATATCCTTTTGCCCAAAAGAATGAAATTGAAAAAATCATCAAGGAACTCCTCGAAGTCAATGTTATCCATCCCAAAACCAACCCTTATTCATCTTTAGTGGTCATGGTTCTAAGGAAATATAGATAATGTCGCATGTGTCTTGACTTTTGTGCTCTTAACAAGCTCACTATCACGGACAAATTTCCTATTCCAATTGTTGATGAACTGCATGGTGCTAAATTCTTTACCAAGCTATACCTCTGCTCGGGCTATAACCAAATACACATGAAGGAAGTGGAAATTCCCAAGACAACCTTTTGAACTCATGAAGGCCATTATGAATTCCTAGTCATGCCATTTAGTCTCTGTAATGCTCCATCCAATTTTCAAAGCCTCATGAACCACCTTCTGAAACCATATCTTAGAAAAAATTTCACCTTCTGAAACCATATCTTAGAAAAATTTTCCTGGTCTTCTTCAATGACATTCTCATCTACAACATAACACAGGACAAAAATATTCAATATGTTGACCAGATATTGCAATTGCTCAAAGATATAAAAGTATTTTTCAAATTATCCAAGTGCTCCTTTGGCATGGAAGAAGTAGATTATTTGGGTCACATTGTGGGTCGTGAAGGAGTGAGGGTTGATCTGAAAAAGATTTCGGCAATGCAAGATTGGCCCCAACTAAAAACTTTGAAGAGTTTGAGGGGATTCTTGGATTTAACGAACTACTATCACAAATTTATTCGCAATTATGGATGCATTGCCAGACCCCTCACTAATATTCTCTGGAAAAAATAATTTCCCTGGACTGACGCAACTCAACATGCCTTCTTGACTCTCAAACATGCCATGTGGTCCACTCCAGTGTTGGCCTTACCAGACTTCACCAAATATTTTGTGATTGAATGTGATGCTTCATGTATGGGTATTGGGCCGTATTAATGTAGGAAGGTAGACCATTAGCTTTCACCAATCAACAACTCAGTGGCAAACATTTGGGTCAATCTACTTATGACAAAGAAATGATGGCCATCTTACATGAAATAGCCACTTAATGACCATTCTTATTGGGGTGATGTTTCCAAATTTGCATGGACCATCATAACCTAAAATATTTTCTAGAGCAACATCTATCGTTGCCACAACGAAATAAATGGCTTGCAAAAATGTTGGGACATGATCATGAGATAATTTACAACAAGGGGCATGAAGATGTAGTGGATAATACCTTATCGTGCCAATTTGAGGCCTACAATGAATGGTTCTCCTACCCCTCTCTATCCCAACTCATTAATAACTTAAGAGAATATCATAATTCCTTAGCATACTGCTCTTGGAAGGATGAGATTATTTGATACAAGGATCAGGTAGTGCTATCGCTGGCCTCCTCCCTCAAAACCTGCATCTTGGATGAGTTGCAATCATTTCTGATTGCAGGACATTTAGGTTTTCAGAAGACTTATGCACAAGCACATCGTTATTTATTTTGGACCGGCATGAAGAATGAAATTCTTACTTTTGTAGCTAAATGTGATGTATGCCAACATAACAAAGGGGAAACAATCCAACTACCAGGAACCTGACAACCATTTCCACTTTCTGCTTCTGTTTGTATGAATGTTTCCATGGATTTCATTATTGGTCTCCTGAATTCGTGCAACAAATCAGTCATCATGGTGGTTGTTGACAAACTTTCTAAATATGCTCATTTTTACACTTTACCACACCCATTTACCCCAACATTGGTGGCTCAAGTTTTCTTAGACTAGATATTCAAACTACATGGCATGCCAAATTCCATTGTGTTTGACCGAGACCCCACTTTCACCAACAAATTTTGGTAGGAACTTTTCAAGATCTAAGAAACACAACTCCAACTAAGTACAGCTTATCATCCCCAAATAGATGGTCAAACATAAGCAGTCAACAAATGTTTGGAGACCTATCTGAGGTGCTTCACTTCAAACAAGCAGCATCAATGGGTACAGTGGTTGCTTTTAGCTAAATTGTGGTATAATACTAACTATCATGAAACCACCAAGATGACACCATATGAGGTAGTGTATGGCCAATTCCCACGTTCACCAGTTTCTTATATCCCTGGATGTTCCAAAGTACAAGAAGTTGATCAACTCCTACAAAACTATGTAGCCATGATCCTCATATCAAAGATAATCTACACCAAGATCATAACATAATGAAGCAACAAGTTGACCAACATCGTTCCGAGCGTTAATTTCAAGAAGAGGGTCATGTATTCCCACAAATACAACCATATAAGCAAACATCTCTCGAAGAAAAGGGTTGCCAGAAACTAGCACCAAAATTCTATGGACCTTATAAGATACTTCAATGCATATGAGTAGTTTTTTACAAACTGGCCTTGCCACCCACTTCAAAAATCCATCCGGTCTTCCATGTATCATGCCTCAAGAAAGTAGCGAGGAACAATTGTAGGGTTTAAACAAATCAGCCAGAATTGGATGAGGACGGTCCACTTTAGCTTCGAACAGAACATGTCCTCGATACTTGCGAAAGACATCTCCGCGGCCCACGATCAAGGAAGTCCTCATCAAGTGGAAAGACTCCTCTCTAGAAGATGCAGCATAGGAAACAACCACTATTCTTCAGTAGTTTCCACAACTTCAGCCTTGAGGACAAGGCTACTTTTGATGGGGAAGGGCAAGTTAGGGTCCAACCCTTACCCCTTTATTTATGTAATAAGCCCAAGGGTCCTAGTTAGAGTCGTAGTTAGTTAGAGAGTCAATAAAGCTCGTAAGTGGTTATCTACATTAGTAATAATTGTAAGTGGTTGACCCGCATTATAGAAAAGGGACCGCAATTAGTTGTAAACAGGCCATAGTTAATAAATAAAGTGGTTAACCTATGTTATGCAAGGGAACACTAGTATTTATGGTTTTGGATGTCATTAAGCTATAAATAATCTTAGTTAGTAGGAGAAATATCATCGAGTCTTATTGTAATTGAGCTCTGTTCTGTTGGAGGTTTCCCCCTCAAAGAGGCAAGTGAACAATGTATTTTGCTTATGAATAATAAAATATCTTGCAATTTCCCTCATTTCATGTGATAATTCTATGTTTTGGGCTATATTGCTTCATATTTTTGGTATTTTGGATTTCTCACAAGTCAAGAGCATAACAATAGATGACCCATAAATTTGTAACTATTTATAGGGAGTGATTTATGGATATGTTCTTGACTAAAGTTTTCTATAACAACAGAGAATCAAATCACCAAATCTAATTCAATGAAAATTTAAATCACCAGATTATTAGACCAAAACACAAAATAATTAGCCTAATATCTTTTCTTTATAAGTGAATTAAATTCCAATTTCCATGTTTCACAAGTTATTGTGCTACAGCACAAATTTTTGAAGAAAAATGGAACTAAAACATTAGAAGAAAAAAATATTTTTTTAAGATGCAAAGGCCATGAAGATCTCTGCTTAGCAATGAGATCCGTAAGAAAATGATTTATTGGAATTCAGGTGACTTGATTAATATCTTCAATCAAGTGTGCCTTGAGAAGGCTCTACAATAAAAAATTGACTAGAACTCAAACCAGAGCATCAACCTTTGCCTATCTATCTCCCTCTTGTCACTAGACTTTTAGGAACCGTTGCTAGAGTTGAGGATCAATGTAAGACTACTAGCAAAAAAAGAAGCAATGGATGGGTGCAAATAGTTGTTAAGGAAAGAACACATTATCTTCCTCTTGCACAATGATGCAAAAGGTAGAGATCTTTTATACATAGTTATATGTTCATGTAGTTGCTTGATGTATTTGATGTTTGTTTGTAGTTAAAAACCCCAGACACCCATTATCTCACTGAAAAATTAAATTACCATATTCTTAGACCAACAAACAAAATAATTAGACTAATATCTTGTATTTCTAATTGAATTAAATTCCAATTTCCATGTTTCACAATTCATTGTGCTATAGCATAATTTTTTGAAGATTCACCAATTGCAATGTGCAAGACTTGATTAATTAATATCTTCAATCAAGTGTGTCTTGAGAAGGCCCTGCAATAAAAAATTGGCTAGAACTCAAATCCAATATCTTCATGCAAAAGACACAGAGCTTTCGTACATAAGAAACATCGCCCTTAGAAGCCTCCCATTAAGCTCTATAGAGTTTGGTATGCATGATTCTACAATCATTCAAATATGCATTGCAGAGTTGCATAAATTTCCAATAATGGGCCTTTGCATGATCCATTAGTATGATTTCTCATTTGTGACATGCCTGAGTGGGTTCTCAAACAACCACCTTCATTTGTGTTTTGGTTCAGAAGTATTGTGATCTGTAATTAATATTATGAACATATATATTTGATTGGAAATCAAATAGTAGCCCGCTCTATTTCCAAAATATATATGTGTTTTGTGAAGAAAGAATACAACTATTTGGATGAGAATTTTTTGTTATATTCTGATTTTTCATTATGCATGACTGTAAGTAAGTCAAGGAAAGAGGGAAATCATACAGTTTTCAAAATGGATAAAAATTCTTACATAAATGTGTATGAAGAGATATGTGGTTTCCAAAATTGTTTTGCATTGATCAAATTTCATGCATAAAGTTTCAATTTTTCATAGTAAACTAAGCCCTTTTCCCAATCCACGCTTTGGCTTGGAAACATAATCCAAATACTCTAGAATTCCTTCCAAGTTCAGTAAAGATAGTAGTTTGTGATATAGGTAAGCCTTCGACAACAAAATTTGTTGTGGAAGGGTATTATTGAGACCCACATACTAGTTATGAACTACATGAACAAGGCCTCACAGGGCCTGTACTTGAAGGGCCATGTCATAGTAGTGTCTGGTGGAATCATGTCCTTATTGAAGGAATTCTAATTTGCAGTTCTAGAAATTTTAATTTGTAATTCTAATTCATACTTCCCAAACCCTAGATACCCATTAACTCACCAAAAAATTAAATCACCATATTCTTAGACTGAAACACAAAATAATTAGACTAATATCTTTTATTTCTAAGTGAATTAAATTCCAATTTCCATGTTTCACAACCACCTTTAATTTTTTAGAAAGAAAATTTAGCGACTCTAGCAATGCTTCCAAGACCAATAATGATAGTAGTTTGTGATATAGGTGAGCCTTCTACAGTAAAATTCATTGTGGAAGAGTATTCTTTATGTCCTTTATGAAGGAATTCTAGTTTTCAATTCTAGAAATTTTAATTTGCAATTCTAATTCATGCTTCCCTTGTATAACTTATAGTTCTATGTTTTAATATCTCTTCCAATGCATTAAATAACATTACAAGCTTATTAGCCCCGAGGGTTAGCTCAACTAGTCGAGTCCCCGTTGTTAATTACCTTGCCGATCGGGAGGTCACAGGGTCAATTCTCCTCAACGCCCTTGGGGTTAGGCCCTGCTAGTATGGCCGACAGTCGTTAAAAGATTCCCTTCGGGGTTGATCTGCCTAGATTTTTCCAAGGGAAAACAAACATTACAAGCTTATCTCCCAAACAAAGATTATATCATGTTGAAATAATGGAGTTGGCCTTGACTAAGAATTCCATTTGTATGTTGTTAAATGGCTCCATGGAGATCCAACCACTACTCCAAATAATTGACATTGACTCTATTACCTCATTACGAACTACATCCTCATGCTTCCACATTACTCTTTCCGATGAAACACATCAACACCAAACTCTTCTACCACCTGCATATATGAGACAAGTTATGTCTTAAGACATCTAACTTGGCTTGATCGTTCTTCCTAAAAAAGTAGCTTGTACAACCTTTCAACACTCTTCGTAAGGCCCAAAATTTGTCTGAAATTTCCTTCATATTTCTATTTCTTTTTCATCTTTCCACATTACCCAAAAAAATCTAATGAATTCTACATTAACTTTTTCTTATTCCATTTGCACAAGGTCCATAAGAGTTCTTGAACTTGAGGTTGTGAGATGTAAAACAACACTGACTAAAGACCCACCAACACCACTACATCCAAAGTCAATCACATCCCAAGCTAGTTATTCATCATAACAAGAAGGTTTTTCCTCTATAGTAACTCCAACGAATACATCCACACCTACAATTATCTCATTGAAGGCACTCAATCCCTATAAGAGATATTGGTCGATACAGGGTATAGCAACTGCAAAGACAACACTGAGGACTTACAACAACTCATGTGGCTCAATAAAAGTCTTTGGATTTGACCTTATTGATCGAGATAGAGATGAGATCCACCTTTCTGCATTTGTTGAATTGGCTAAATCCTTTCATAATCTCATCCAAGTTTGGAAAATATAAATTGTTTCGAATGACAAGTGAAAGAAACAAATCGAAACTACAAGCACCTAAGAGCAAATGGTATATTTTGTTTGTTTGTTGCATCCACTATCAAGCCATGTTCGCAAGATTGATCTAGGTGGATATTGGTGGCCACCTGCCAAGTCCACCTGGACCCCCACCATTGTCTTTCTCAGCATTTTCAGTTTCCTTAATTGTAGCACAACTTACTATTTTTAGCAGTTTTTCGGGTCCTGAACTTCCGAAGCCGTTTTGAGGCCCTAAACGACGTTTTTTTGGGGAATCCGAGAGCAACATGGGTCCATGGAATGGACCGATGTTGCCTGTTCCAACAATGATAGTGCTCGGATAGATCTTTCTAATGAGCTATTGTACGCGTCAAACGAAGATCATATGCCAAAGTTACGACCCCGGGAAATTGATGTACCAATTTACCCCAAACGGGGCCCACAGTTTGACGTTTCATCTCCTAGGGTTAGGTTTTGGAATGTTAAGGGTTTTCCATTGTTTCTCAACAATAAATAGGCCTTCGAGACTCATTGTAACACAGTTCAGAGGCATGTAGCCGTCACATCTCTTCTCAGAGATAAGCTACCATCGCCCTAGCTGGTTTATTTCCATTTCTGATTGTAAGCATATTTCAGTATTTTCCATTAATGAAATGAAGTATTATTTCCGCTGCATCTTTGTGTATATGGTTATCTCTGTAATTTGTTGCGTTCCTATTTAAATCCGGATCAGTGGTATCAGAGCAGTCTGCTTTTTCTCTGTTTTTCTTTGCATGTCCCCAACAAGGTCGGGATATAAGGAGTTAGGGCTTGAACTGGTTGAACCTTTGCAAGACCAACCTCGCAAATCCCGACGGCCTCCCATGGCGGACGAGAAGAAAGACGAGGGGGCAGGAGATCCCATCAAAATCTTGCTCAAAGAAGCCCTCGAGCGACAACAGAACGCGATGATGGACAACTTTGCCCAGATCCTTCAGCGGCTACCTAGAAGCGGCGCATCGGCTTCCAGCAGCTACTCTGGAAACGCCACACCCTTTAAGGTACAAGTTAATTTTGAAATCCCCATATTTGAGGGTCAGATAGACACAGATGCCGTAGATAAATGGTTAAATCTGCTAGAGGGTTATTTTTCTGTTCATGAATTTTCGAGTCGGGAAAAGATTGTTTTTGCTCTTCTCAAAGCAGCCCCCCACGTCAAGGACTGGTGGGAAACCTACTGCGAGCAGAAGGATGAAAGTACTGGCTCACTATTTTCAGCCGCACCCACTTGGGATTCGTTCCGGGACGCCATCAAGGAGCAATACTACCCTGTCGGAAGCTATGAGGATGAATACATAAAGTGGACCACGCTGCGGCAGGGAAGGGACCAAGACGTGCCAGAGTTCACCAATCTTTTCCATACCCTTCGCACAAAGTTGGGTATCAAGGATTCGAAGCAACATTTGATACTCAAATACCGTGGCTGCCTGCACAAGTACATCCAGGAAGAAATACAATTCCTAAACATCCCCTCGCTCGGCGCAGCATACCAATATGTCGTCAAGGTCGAGCAGAAGCTTAAACAAAAGAAGCGAGACTTTGGATCTGCGAATCCAAAGCAGGGGAAAGGTGACCCTAAACCACAAAACAAAGGACAAAGCCAAGGCGGGACAGCCCAAGACAACCAGCCGAAGCTGAAATCAAAGAACAGCACTGCAAAGCCGAGAAAGGACACTGGAAAATGGTGCGAGTTCCATAAGAGCTCCACTCACAACACAAGTGAGTGTCGGGCCAAGCAGTCACTAGTGGCTGAGCTAAAGGTTTCAGAATCAGATGCATGTTCCGACTCTGAGTCAGAACCCGATAAGGGGTATGAAAAAGGGAAGCAGATCATTGATGCGGATCCCAGTGCCACTGTTGCTACCGCAAAGATCCAGAAAAATGAACCCGAAGATCCAGAGGAGGAGGAGCGTCTCTTCCACTCCCAGATGTCACTGGGTAAAGGGATCCCCGATACAGTTCATTGTTGATAGCGGGAGTCAAAAGAACCTCATTTCGGCAGAGGTCGTGAAGCGGTTGGGCTTACCGACCACAGCACATCCACAACCATACACCATTGGGTGGCTTCACCAAGGACGAGATCTTCGCGTGAGCCAGCAGTGTCGCCTTCCATACAACATCAAGCCCTTCACGGATGAGGTATTGTGTGACATTGCTCCCCTTGAAGTTTGTGATGTATTACTAGGACAACCATACTTGTGGAAGCGACATGCTGTGTATGAATCAAGGCCCCCTGCTATTATTATTACACTGGGAAATAAGTTGTTCAGGATACCAGAGGTAGCACCACCTATCGCCATCTCTTTGATTACTACGAAACAATGCAGTAAGATCATTTCCAAAACCAGGAAATTTGTTTTCCTGATGATACGCCCTCAAGGAAAGAAGAAGACAGTGGCCGTGGCCTCCAAACGGGGTCCCTCTGCACGACAACTACAGATGGACAAGGTTGTGGAGGAGTACGAGGACATCTTCACCTCCCCGGCAAGGATTCCTCTGCACTGTCAAGTCAAGCACTCCATCGATCTGACCCCAGGTGCGCCGCTACGCAATGGACCAATTTATCGACGCTCCGTTCTGGAGAACAATGAAATCAAGAGGCAGATTCAGGAGCTCCTGCAGAAAGGTCACATCCGTCCGAGTTCATCGCCCTGTGGGAGCCCGATCGTGTTGGTACAGAAGAAGGATGGGACGTGGAGACTCTGTATTGACTATCGGGCATTGAACAAGATCACTGTCCGTAATAGGTACCCGATCCTGCGGATTGATGACCTCCTAGACCAACTAAAGGGGGCGAAATATTTCAGCAAGATCGATATGAAGTTAGGATATCACCAGGTACCAATCGAACCCTCCGATGTGTGGAAGACTGCCTTCAAATCCAAGGAGGGCCTCTTCGAATGGTTGGTCATGCCTTTCGGATTGACGAATGCTCCTGTAACCTTTATGAGGCTAATGGATGACATCTTGCGGCCATTCACCAACTCCTTTGTAGTAGTATACTTGGATGACATTCTGATCTTCAGCCAGAGTTGGGAAGAGCACCTCCACCACATCTGACAGGTTCTCCAAACACTGCGGCAACACAAGCTATGTGCCAATTTGGAGAAATGCACTTTTGGCATGACCCAGGTTCAGTATCTGGGATACATCATTGATGAACAGGGTGTGCATGTCGATCTAGCCAAGATCCAAGTCATTTGGGATTGGCCCTCTCCAACCACTCTAACAGAGCTCCGCAACTTTCTAGGTCTTGCCAACTTCTACCGTAGGTTTGTGTTGGGATTTTCTCATATTTCTTGGCCCTTGAGTCAAGTCACCAAGGGCGGGGCGAAAGCAAAATTCTTTTGGTCTGAATCTCAACAGAAGGCATTCAGGGAGTTGAAGGATTGCCTCTGCACGGCACCAGTGCTCGCGTTACCAGATTTACAACAACCATTTGAGGTCGAGACAGATGCCTCTGACTATGCTATTGGGGCAGTCCTTACTCAACATGGACATCCAGTGGCATATCACAGTGAAACACTTTCAGACACAGTCCGGAAGTACCCCACTTATGATAAGAGATGTATTCCATTGTACAGGCCTGCCGAAAATGGAAGCATTACATTTTGGGGAAGGAAACGGTCATCCACACAGACCATCGACCTTTGCAGTTCATACAGACCCAAGGGAAATTGCAGAATGATCGCCATCAGAAGTGGTCTACATACCTGCAACAGTTTCACTTGAATATCAAGTATAAAAAGGGCAGCACCAATAATGTTGCAGATTGCCTCAGTCGACCACCGATCATGGCGCTAACCACCGTGCTCAACTCTTGTGGGCACGAGACTTCTGATTGGCCACTTCTCTACAAAATCGACCCAGAATTCGACCACACATACCAGACACTCTTGGAGGGTCGGCATGTTGCAGATTTTCACCTCCAGGATGCCTTATTATGCCACCTCGGTCACCTTTGTGTTCCTTCAAGCGAGCGTGCCAAGATGATTTGGGAAGCACACTACAGTCGGGCTGCTGGGCATTTCGGGGTCGAGAAAACAGTGGCAGTACTGCAAAACTATCTCTATTGGCCGAATCTTCGACAGGTTGTTGGGAAGTACATCCGATCATGTACTGCCTGTGCCATTGCCAAACCGACCATTAAGAAGCACGGCCTCTATACCCCGTTGCCTACCCCTAGTCGACCGTGGGAATCCATCTCCATGGATTACATGTCAGGCCTTCCTTCCACTAAGCATGGAAATGACTGTGTTTTTGTGGTCGTCGACAGGTTCTCGAAGATGGCCATTATGGTGGCCTGCAAGAAGAATATCACAGCAGAAGCCACTGCTAAACTCTTCTTTGAACGAGTGTGGGTGCACTTTGGGATCCCACAGTCTATCATCTCAGATCGGGACAGTCGGTTTCTCAACACATTTTGGTCCAATCTCTGGTCAATGCTGGACACCAAACTCACGAAGTCCACAGCCTTCCATCCTCAAACTGATGGCCAGACAGAGGTTGTCAATAGGATGATTGTGCACATTCTGCGCATGTATAACTCAAAGCATCCACGCACATGGGACGAGATCCTCCCCTATGTTCAGCACAGCTACAACCGAGCTCTTCACAGCTCCACTGGCCATAGCCCTTTTCAGGTGGGTTTGGGATTCCAGCCACTATGCCCCATTGATGTGGCCATGCCACTTGCAGCTACTCACATGAATTCATCTCATGTCCAGTCCGAAACAGATAAGGCCACCAGCTTCATTGAGCGCATCCAACATATTCGCCAGTAGGTCCATGACATTCTTGAGAAATCAAATGCCAAGTACAAGCAGCGACATGATCAACATCGGGTGCCACACAAGTTTCAGGTGGGCGACAAAGTCTGGTTGCATTTGCAAAAGGAACGCCTTACTGGAGCCTATCGGAAATTGAGACCACTACGATATGGTCCTTACACCATTACTAAGGCTATGGGAGACAATGCATTTGAGCTCAGCATTCCCCCATTCCTTGGCCTGCACCCAGTGTTCAATGTGGACCGCCTTCGGCCATTCTTTCCACCATTGCTAGACACATCCGACATTGCAGAACAGCTCAAACCCACATAATTAAATCCAGATTGCATGGAACAAGCTGCAACTGATCGGATCATGGACACACAGATCAAGAACACTCGCCAACAGAATATCCAACTGTATCGAGTTGTCAAAGCAGGCCAACTCCTTCAGCAGGGCAAGTGGCTCACCAGGGAACAAGTTCAGCAGAAGTTTCCTCATCTCATGGAGGAGCTCAACGCAATGGGGACCATTGCTTCCTAAGGGGGGAGGAATGATCCAGGTGGATATTGGTGGCCACCTGCCAAGTCCACCTGGACCCCCACCATTGTCTTTCTCAGCATTTTCAGTTTCCTTAATTGTAGCACAACTTACTATTTTTAGCAGTTTTTCGGGTCTTGAACTTCCGGAGCCGTTTTGAGGCCCTAAACGACGTTTTTTGGGGAATCCCGAGGAAACATGGGTCCATGGAATGGACCGATGTTGCCCGTTCCAACAATGATAGTGCTCGGATAGATCTTTCTAATGAGCTATTGTACGCGTCAAACGGAGATCATATGCCAAAGTTACGACCCCGAGAAATTGATGTACCAATTTACCCCAAACGGGGCCCACAGTTTGGCGTTTCATCTCCTAGGGTTAGGTTTTGGAATGTTAAGGGTTTTCCATTATTTCTCAACAATAAATAGGCCTTCGAGCCTCATTGTAACACAGTTCAGAGGCATGTAGCCATCACATCTCTTCTCAGAGATAAGCTACCATCACCCTAGCTGGTTTATTTCCATTTCTGATTGTAAGCATATTTCAGTATTTTCCATTAATGAAATGAAGTATTATTTCCACTGCATCTTTGTGTATATGGTTATCTCTGTAATTTGTTGCGTTCTTGTTTAAATCCGGATCAAAGATGATCCAAATTTTCCTCATCAATTATTCCATTTCAAAACCATCAATGAAATCAAGTCTGCAAACCCAAATACCAATGTTGATGTTATTGGCATTTTTAGTTCCATCTCACCTGACTCGACAATTCGATGAAGGGGTGGAACTAAAACACTTAGGAAACCCTCACATTAAAGGGCATGTCGATATTTATCATTGATGTAACACTTTGGGGAGATCATTGTGACTCTGAAGGGAAGAAACTCGCTGAATTGTGCTCTTTTGACAACCCATCAGTGCTTGCAATCAAATGAGGTCGTGTATTTGAATTCAAAAAAATCACCATAGGGATTGTCTCCACCAACAATCTCATCATAAATCCAAACATTGAAGAAACTCAAGAACTTCAAACATGATTCCGTGAAAAAGGCTTTAATTCTTCCTCTCCATGTCTCAGTAAAAATTACAATACTTCTACTAAGCAAGCCCGAGAACGGAAGATGGTTCATGATACTACTTGCATGGAAGTCTTCGAAAAAGAAATATGGGTTTATGTTTGTGCAGCTATAACTTGTCTTCACATGGACAATTTCTTCTTTCTTTCATGCCCTTTGAGTTTCAATAGAAAGTAACGCATGAAAAAAGTGTTGCAGCATTCTAACAATATGTGGCACTGCACAAAATGCAACGACGATGTCCTAGAATGTGACTACCGTTACAAACTCATAATTGAATTACATGCCCACACCAGGCACTTAGAAAATGTCATAGCTTTCAATGATGTCGGAAATGAGCTCATGGGTGTTACAAAAAGAGATGCATTTCATCTTTCTATCAAACCATCTTATGTTCAAGAAATTTGTAGAATAATTTTAGGCCGCCATTTCCTCCTAACACTTTCTATCAAAACAAACTTTTTCAATGGTGTTGAGCATTTACGAACAATTCTGGTTAACTCAAAAGAATTTCATTACGACTCTGGATGCAAAGAGGTCCTCAAAGACATCCAAGCAATGTCTCCTCCAAAATAATCTTCTATTTGTCACCTTTGAAATCTCTTCATGCCACCAACGACCAATTCCATTTTGTACATGAAATATCATATCTATAGAAATCATTCTTCCATAGTTCTATAAAATATCTCCATGTTGTTGCAATACACCATTTCTAGACATGACTCTTGTTCAAAAAATATAAAATATGTATGTTTACCACTTTCAAATTATAGAAAATACATAACAACATCTGCAACAACTTCAATTCATTTTTTTTTGTACAATGTCTATATGCCTATACATTGAATATTTGTCTTCTTAAGCATTCATTTGATCTCTCAAGCATTTTCAAATAAATAAATAAAACAAAATCTGAACATCTCACTGTATTTATTCTGACATTTGAAGTGACAATAATGATTTTTCTCACAAATATACCATGTATCTTTGTAAACTTTCAATCATGTCATGGACACACCCCTTTATTAAAAATGGCACATTCTCTTCTTTATTATATAACCTACTTTTAAAATATAAACATTCATAATTTATTTTCTATGCATATAGAATTCATTTACACTTTTCTATAATTTGCTTATACATCCATTCTGACAATAAATTATGTGTACTTGCTTAATATGCCAGTGACAATGTGAATAAAAACGCACAAAGGTGTCTCCTTTATGCATAGAACACAAGCACCATAAGTGCACATCGATGAATACTTTATAAAAAACATAAAAACCTTGTTGCCTCATCTACTTCCCCTCCCACCTCATGTGCTCCCCAAAACATGCAAACCAACTCATATCACCTTCTTCAAAATCCACATAACCCCCCCTCAATGATGAGCATTGTCGATTTTGACAAAGGATAGATAAAATTTCTCCCATGCATGTTTGCACAACATGCAAAGAATCATACCCAGACATGAAAACAAGGCTTTTACATGGTAACCTTTTTTTCTTTCGTTGTGCCTCATCTAGGCTTCCGTATCGTTTTTCTCATCCGAGCAACATGGACCCTAGTCCACAACCACTTGTCCTTTGTAATGTAACACAAGTTGAAGAAATACTCATCACACGTGTCAATCCCATTCTACAAGTTACGCATGCTCGTGGTGGTCAATACAAATACAAAGACCATATAATCTAATTCCCCCAAGACATCACTACTATTGCCAACTATTTACCTCATATGGTTTCTGAATTGGACATCATCATTCTCAAAATACACAATACTTCTGAAAAGGCTTATGAATTCTTTGTCTGTAAACCACTTGTAATGGCAACACTTGAATAAAAACTAATAAATGACCCCTACCACAAGGATGTCCAACTCAACCTGTTTGTAATTAATGCTTTGCTAGATCAACCTACAAATATCTCATTTCTTCTTCATAGTGTAACCACTTCTTTATCCGAACCCGATGAAACTGTGGTTGGTTCTGATTATGACCTTGATTTTATCTTCACTCCATTAGATCTCCAACCTTCCTCCTTTTTTCCAACTCTCCAAAATTCATGTACTGAACTTTAGTACATATGTGCTTATTTACACTCGACTCATTCAAATTCAACAAACTCACTTGATTGGCTTGGAATATCCCTATCCCCTGTAAATGAATACACCACCGAAGGCCTTTTCGCCATGTCATTCCCCACACTTTTTCCTATAGGAATTGCCATGATCGCGCAAACAATAATTACAAAAGTTGAGATGCATGAATATGCTTTGCATTTAATGCACTACCATGATAACCGATTTGGCCAACATCCAAGATTCTACTACTACTTATACAAATAATAGTGCACCATCGTAGCCAAGAAATTCTGACGATATTTGTAAAACAATTTATCGAAAAAAAGCATACCAACCACTATTTCATATCTTTGAAAATGTCTCCGTGACTTTCCAGATTCCAAATTCCTATAACAAGTTATGCACTTCAGTTCATGTCTTCAAGGAACACGTTTTTTTTGGAACAAATGATGATGTGAACTGACTGATCTGATCACACAAATAGGAAGCCCGACATTCTTCTTCACCCTTAGTGCAACAAATACTAAGTGGCATTAATTGCACATGGTCATGCCTGACAATGTTCCCTCAAATTCGAGCAATCTTTACCAATGGAGAATTCAAAACGTAATAAAAAACCCGCATATTACAACCCAATATATGCATTGTAGATTTACAATTTTCCTCGAAGAAGTTATACAAAAGGGCTTCCACATGCTTGATTATTGGTGCAGGTTTCCATCTAACCATTCTTTTCTCCACTATTTTTTATATCGTAAATATGCTTATTCTACAACTTTTGAATTTTTTATGTTCTTCATATATGAATGGCAACATAGAGAATCTGCACACATACATGGCTTCATTTGGCCACAAGATGCACCAAATATGGACAATCTTGATTCGAACAATGAAATAGAATTTGTTGATGCTAAATATTATTTTGATCGGTACGCAAACTCTTGGAATCCACATCCTCTCCAGCATCGCAATCTTTCACTTCATCAATCAACAATCCATGACCCATGTCTTCTTGACACAACATCGATCTTTGCATCAAATTCATCTAAAGACTACGAAGAACTTGCCAATTGTGTTCGACGACACACAAAGTTTTAATGAATATTTTCGCCTTCATAAAAAGGATAATGTCCTTAGCTATCGATATGGAGTACCATGGGAATTTCACTCCACATCTTCAATGTTCATTGATGATAAAGGTTGGAAAATTTACATCCCCGCTTGCAATGATGATAGATTGAACATCCACAATGCTGATATGCTTTCCATTTGGAGAGAAAATGTTGATTTCCAACCTATTCTATCATGCCATGTTGTGTTAAACTACATTTCAAATCATGCAACAAAATCAGAAACAAGATTAGAAAGTTATCGTCAAATGTTATCACGCCTCTCACAAACTATGCCTCAAGAAGCACTTGTTTTTAATGTCGTCCAAAAACTCCTTACAAAACTATTGCAGACAAAGATATTAGGGCATGATAAATATGCCACATGTTACAGAAACTACCACTTTCACTCTACAATTGCACATTTGTTTCTTTGAATGTTAGCCAAACTATGTTTAGATGTGTATCTCATGATTCTAAAAACCCCCTTTCAACACCAAATTTTGTTCTCGCATATATGAATAGACTTATTTCATTGGAACCATTGACTCTTCTTGAAGCTCCATGTTCTTGGTCATTTTCTACTCACCAAAAGAAAAACCAATGTAAACACATATTCCCTCCACTGATTGTTCATGTATTGCCATGATACACTACCATTCCTCCCCCTAGTTATTATTGTTATGTTGCTTTTTGTTGGAGTGAACTACTGTTATATTTTCCTTTCTGCAAACTCCCTACTAACATTGGTTCCACTAATGAGGAAATAATTACACACTAGGAACAAAAAAAGGGGGCATATACACCATGGTCATGTTAATAGAGAACCTGAAACTCCACAATACCCACATCTCGAAGATCCATTCAATCTTGTGGTTGCCCATCCCGACTCCATTAACATCAATGAATGGAAAATCCTTGCTCAATTCCACCTAGGATATAGCATTGAAGTTGATGACCTTGAAATGCTTGGCCATCGCGACTTTGATGCTAGCCATAATTAGCGCATACTACTATTCTTCTCCACTTGCAAGAAACTACCATACATTTCATTGAATTCAACCACTCAGCTACGTAAATCCAACACCATCCTTTTTAAGCCCCACACCAAAATCACTCCTTCCCTCCCAAACAACAAACGACTTTTGACATTATTGTTTCTCACTTCAAAAACACTACACCAATCCATCCAATCAGAATCATCATCCAAGGAACCACTGGGATAGGAAAATCTCATTTAATTAGCTATCTAGAAAGGGCACTCTTGGAAAACTCTCCACCAAACAAAAACCCCTGCTACTACTTTCACTTATTAGAGTTGCAACTTTCAACATAAATGCCCTTACAATCCATTCCACCCTTTGCATCCAAACAATGCATCCTCTTGAAGGACAATCACTTTTAAACTTCCAAGAGAAACTTCGTCGTATAAAGTACATTCTAATCGATGGAATGAGCTTCATCAGTCAAAAAATGATTTCCCATATTGATGATCACCTAAGAAAAGCATTCCCTTCTGAATGAAATATACCATTCGACAATCGCTTCATTATCCTTGTTGGGATTTAGTCCAACTACCACTTGTGAAAGACATTCCCTTTTATGTTGGCACTCATGTGGAAATGCATGTCAGGCAGAAAGAGTCGATTGTGCGGACACAACCAACCTCCCTAGGAGCCTAAGACTCTCTAGTGACAAACAAGACAAACAAGAGCAATCCTTCTCTAAACATGTATTTACTATACGGGAAATCAAGTGTTTAGATCCTACCTGTAATCCAACGCTGTTGTAGCAGTCCAGCTCCGCTGATCCGGATGAGCTCCTCCTTCACTTTGAAACCTGCATACACTAACAATCAAACGATTAAATAGCACTTGATAATCTCATAGAATAAAACATATTTAACACATAGACCAAGGAATACATGAAACAACTCATAAATAACAAGTTATTGAGAAGAATGGACTCATTTGCATTAATAGGTAACAAAAGGAACAAATACAACCTGAGCCTTGGTGTTGTGCAAGTCCCTCCCAGGGTCCATCAAGAGTTCTCCTTTACTTTGACAAAGCTCACCCACTTCCAAATAGAACAAGCAAAGATGGCAATCTCTCCTCACAAGCTTCTAAATGGGAGTCCTAATTCCTGCAGCATTTACCCTTAGAAATGTATAGCTTTCAACCTCCTCTCCTTCTGGCCCAATGCCTGTATTTATAGTGCTCAAGAGGAAGTTAATCAGGTCCACCATCAATGGGATAATCCCCTCTTTGGATGGGATAGCTCCCTTATTGATGGGATAAGTTCCTCTTTGGTAGGAGTGCATGAACCATCTGGAGGCGCTCAATACACGTCGAACAACCTTCTAGAATGCTCTAGAAATAACCACAAGTGACTTTTTAAAGATGAAACTTGCGCATTTTAACCTTTTCAGGGGGACGCACCTGCACCTTTACATACAGAGCGTCCAAAGACGCAGTTTTTGTGAACATTGGGTGCGTCCCCGCAGGTAAGGTTGAGAGAACCTGCGTCCCCAGAGATAAATACATTTAGAAAGACTTTCTCTCTTTTTTGGAGTTTGACATGGAAAGTAGAGGCATAAGACTTGCCTAAGAGGGTAGCATGACTGTTGATAGAGCCATCCTAACTGTGAATAGTCATGGTGACATTTTTTAGTGTAACAGATTGCCCCCTAAAGTGCGAAGCCTGAAATAGATTAGGGTTTTGTATTATCTAGGAAGGGTGAAGCGCTTTATCATTTCAAGGATTATCTCGTGGAGAGCCTGGTCAGAGCCTGCAATTTCCAACACAAAATACATGTATAAGATTATATCATCACTGAGGTAGGCATTCCCATACTCAGATTAAAACTTTAACTAACAGACTAACTACTCTGATACAGGAATGATCTTGCAGTACATCATAATCATAGACTTTTGTAGACACAGTATGGACGCAGCCATCTGTTTATGATTAGTCTACTTAGACAATGAATACAAAACTCCTCACAGCTTGGATGGTGGAAACTAGATCCAGGGTCTTCATTTCTACTTCCCGAATTGGTACGATTCTAGCCATGCGAATAAATGAGTTGATGTCGAACATGGTAGAAACCACTTGATTACCAGTCGATGATGTAAACTGTTAACAAGCGTGAGAGAGACCACCAGTAATGTCAATGGTTCTCAAAGTACCCAGTACAATCCATGAGATGTGAATGAATGAGTTGATGTCGAACATTTCACGGAATCCTTCGATCGAAAGTCAATGATGTAAACTGACGTCAAAGGCAAGAAACCTGCCATTGATGCATGCAGACTTCAAGGTACCGACGATTTCTAAGTCATCTCTCTAGATAATGTGCTGATGTCGATAGAAAGCGACTCGTTACAGGCAAGCCCGCAACACGAAATCATTGTTCAAGTTGAAGAAATGTTGCTGTAAGGACTGACTCAGGGATGGTCAAATGGATGACAAGTATTTTGCAGATGAAAGTTTTGCTTGCAGACCTCTTGAACACATAACGACACGACAGATGGCTTGGTGATGAATAACTCAAAGTTAATCCCCGGAACCCGGCTGAAGACTTTCAAAGTGGTTTGATCAACTGTGAGGTAAAAGATTTCCCAATATATGCATTGTAGATTTACAATTTTCCTCGAAGAAGTTATACAAAAGGGCTTCCACATGCTTGATTATTGGTGCAGGTTTCCATCTAACCATTCTTTTCTCCACTATTTTTTATATCGTAAATATGCTTATTCTACAACTTTTGAATTTTTTATGTTCTTCATATATGAATGGCAACATAGAGAATCTGCACACATACATGGCTTCATTTGGCCACAAGATGCACCAAATATGGACAATCTTGATTCGAACAATGAAATAGAATTTGTTGATGCTAAATATTATTTTGATCGGTACGCAAACTCTTGGAATCCACATCCTCTCCAGCATCGCAATCTTTCACTTCATCAATCAACAATCCATGACCCATGTCTTCTTGACACAACATCGATCTTTGCATCAAATTCATCTAAAGACTACGAAGAACTTGCCAATTGTGTTCGACGACACACAAAGTTTTAATGAATATTTTCGCCTTCATAAAAAGGATAATGTCCTTAGCTATCGATATGGAGTACCATGGGAATTTCACTCCACATCTTCAATGTTCATTGATGATAAAGGTTGGAAAATTTACATCCCCGCTTGCAATGATGATAGATTGAACATCCACAATGCTGATCTGCTTTCCATTTGGAGAGAAAATGTTGATTTCCAACCTATTCTATCATGCCATGTTGTGTTAAACTACATTTCAAATTATGCAACAAAATCAGAAACAAGATTAGAAAGCTATCGTCAAATGTTATCACGCCTCTCACAAACTATGCCTCCAGAAGCACTTGTTGTTAATGTCGTCCGAAAACTCCTTACAAAACTATTGCAGACAAAGATATTGGGGCATAATAAATATGCCACATGTTACAGAAACTACCACTTTCACTCTACAATTGCACATTTGTTTCTTTGAATGTTAACCAAACTATTTTTAGATGTGTTTCCCATGATTCTAAAAACCCCCTTTCAACACCAAATTTCATTCTCGCATACATGAATAGACTTATTTCATTGGAACCATTGACTCTTCTTGAAGCTGCACGTTCTTGGTCATTTTCTACTCACCGAAAGAAAAACCAATGGAAACACATATTCCCTCCACTGATTGTTCATGTCTTGCCATGATACACTACCATTCCTTCCCCTAGTGATCCTTGTTATGTTGCTTTTTGTTGGAGTGAACTACTACTATATTTTCCTTTCTGCAAACTCCCTACTGACATTGGTTCCACTAATGAGGAAATAATTACACACTAGGAACAAAAAAAGGGACATATACACCATGGCATGTTCATCGAGAACCTGAAACCCCACAATCCCCGCATCCCGAAGATCCATTCACTCTTGTGGTTGCCCCTCCCAACTCCATTAACATCGATGAATGGAAAATCCTTGCTCAACTCCACCTAGGATACAACATTGAAGTTGATGACCTTGAAATGCTTGGCCATCGCGACTTTGATGCTAGCCATAATTGGTCACATACTACTATTCCTCTCCACTTGCAAGAAACTGCCATACATTTCATTGAATTCAACCACTCAGCTACCCAAATCCAACACCATCCCTTTTCAATCCCACACCAAAATCACTCCTTCTCTCCCAAACAACAAACAACTTTTGACATTATTCTTTCTCACTTCAAAAACACTACACCAATCCCTCCACTCAGAATGATCATCCAGGGAACAACTGGGATAGGAAAATCTCATTTAATTAGCTATCTACAAAGGGCACTCTTGGAAAACTCTCCACCAAACAAAAACCCCTGCTACTACTTGCACCTATTAGAGTTGCAACTTTCAACATAAATGCCCTTACAATCCATTCCGCCCTTCGCATCCAAATAATGCATCCTCTTGAAGGAAAATCACTTTTAAACTTCCAAGAGAAAATTCGCCATATAAAGTACATTCTAATTGATGAAATGAGCTTCATCAGTCAAAAAATGCTTTCCCATATTGATGATCACCTAAGAGAAGCATTCCCTTCTGAATGAAATATACCATTCGACAATCGCTTCATTATCCTTGTTGGGATTTAGTCCAACTACCACTTGTGAAAGACATTCCCTTTTATGTTGGCACTCATGTGGAAATGCATGTCAGGCAGAAAGAGTCGATTGTGCGGACACAACCAACCTCCCTAGGAGCCTAAGACTCTCTAGTGACAAACAAGACAAACAAGAGCAATCCTTCTCTAAACATGTATTTACTATACGGGAAATCAAGTGTTTAGATCCTACCTGTAATCCAACGCTGTTGTAGCAGTCCAGCTCCGCTGATCCGGATGAGCTCCTCCTTCACTTTGAAACCTGCATACACTAACAATCAAACGATTAAATAGCACTTGATAATCTCATAGAATAAAACATATTTAACACATAGACCAAGGAATACATGAAACAACTCATAAATAACAAGTTATTGAGAAGAATGGACTCATTTGCATTAATAGGTAACAAAAGGAACAAATACAACCTGAGCCTTGGTGTTGTGCAAGTCCCTCCCAGGGTCCATCAAGAGTTCTCCTTTACTTTGACAAAGCTCACCCACTTCCAAATAGAACAAGCAAAGATGGCAATCTCTCCTCACAAGCTTCTAAATGGGAGTCCTAATTCCTGCAGCATTTACCCTTAGAAATGTATAGCTTTCAACCTCCTCTCCTTCTGGCCCAATGCCTGTATTTATAGTGCTCAAGAGGAAGTTAATCAGGTCCACCATCAATGGGATAATCCCCTCTTTGGATGGGATAGCTCCCTTATTGATGGGATAAGTTCCTCTTTGGTAGGAGTGCATGAACCATCTGGAGGCGCTCAATACACGTCGAACAACCTTCTAGAATGCTCTAGAAATAACCACAAGTGACTTTTTAAAGATGAAACTTGCGCATTTTAACCTTTTCAGGGGGACGCACCTGCACCTTTACATACAGAGCGTCCAAAGACGCAGTTTTTGTGAACATTGGGTGCGTCCCCGCAGGTAAGGTTGAGAGAACCTGCGTCCCCAGAGATAAATACATTTAGAAAGACTTTCTCTCTTTTTTGGAGTTTGACATGGAAAGTAGAGGCATAAGACTTGCCTAAGAGGGTAGCATGACTGTTGATAGAGCCATCCTAACTGTGAATAGTCATGGTGACATTTTTTAGTGTAACAGATTGCCCCCTAAAGTGCGAAGCCTGAAATAGATTAGGGTTTTGTATTATCTAGGAAGGGTGAAGCGCTTTATCATTTCAAGGATTATCTCGTGGAGAGCCTGGTCAGAGCCTGCAATTTCCAACACAAAATACATGTATAAGATTATATCATCACTGAGGTAGGCATTCCCATACTCAGATTAAAACTTTAACTAACAGACTAACTACTCTGATACAGGAATGATCTTGCAGTACATCATAATCATAGACTTTTGTAGACACAGTATGGACGCAGCCATCTGTTTATGATTAGTCTACTTAGACAATGAATACAAAACTCCTCACAGCTTGGATGGTGGAAACTAGATCCAGGGTCTTCATTTCTACTTCCCGAATTGGTACGATTCTAGCCATGCGAATAAATGAGTTGATGTCGAACATGGTAGAAACCACTTGATTACCAGTCGATGATGTAAACTGTTAACAAGCGTGAGAGAGACCACCAGTAATGTCAATGGTTCTCAAAGTACCCAGTACAATCCATGAGATGTGAATGAATGAGTTGATGTCGAACATTTCACGGAATCCTTCGATCGAAAGTCAATGATGTAAACTGACGTCAAAGGCAAGAAACCTGCCATTGATGCATGCAGACTTCAAGGTACCGACGATTTCTAAGTCATCTCTCTAGATAATGTGCTGATGTCGATAGAAAGCGACTCGTTACAGGCAAGCCCGCAACACGAAATCATTGTTCAAGTTGAAGAAATGTTGCTGTAAGGACTGACTCAGGGATGGTCAAATGGATGACAAGTATTTTGCAGATGAAAGTTTTGCTTGCAGACCTCTTGAACACATAACGACACGACAGATGGCTTGGTGATGAATAACTCAAAGTTAATCCCCGGAACCCGGCTGAAGACTTTCAAAGTGGTTTGATCAACTGTGAGGTAAAAGATTTCCCAACCCAGGTGAATGAAAAGTGTCGTGTTTAAGAGTGGTAATAAAGTTTCTTCTGAGACAAAAGATAACAAATAGGCTCATTCTTCTCTCTTTTCCCCCACCATTTCTGGCAAGTACCTCTTTATTTTTAACAAGCTTGAGGAGGATAACATATGCTTGATTATAAGCTCATCCTTCGGATGAGTCCAACCTAGTTTTGATTCGAACCCTAGGAAGGAGTGGTTCGTTCCTGTTTGTAATTGAACAGGTCCTTTACTGTGAAATGTTTAACGAGCCCAGTATAGGAGAAACTCGGCATTTTTCAATTTTAGAGAGTCTGGAAAACTTAAGAAGACTCCAAGTTGAACTTTTTCGTAGATTTGTGTCCCTCAAGCCCGAAAAAGTATAAAATAATACCTGGGGGAACCGCTTGATCTTGCGACCAAGGAGTACTTTCATAATTAGTGCCACTGACCTGAAAAGTAAAAAGCGATCAAGGACACGTCGTTTTATTTCCGTATCGAGTTTGAAACGACAAAAACCCGGCAATATTTTCCTGATTTTACGGTCAGAAAAGAGCTATAAGGGGACCGTCTTTTAATTCCGTTTTAATGAGCGTAAAAGAAACGCTCGGCAATCTTTTCATTTTTTAGGAGTCAGAAAAGGGCTTAAAAGATGATTCTGAGGTTTCACTTTTTCGTAAGTTTTAACGAGTTCGAAAAAATGATAAAAATGTACTCATGGTTTTCACTTTTTCATAAGTTTTAATGAGTTCGAAAAAATGATAAAAATGTACTCATATGGCCGACTTTCAATTTAATTTACGAGCAGGAAAAGATGGAAAGAACTCGGCATTTTCATTTGTTTTACGAGAATGAAAGATAGCAAAATAATCTCGGGATTTTCATGAGTTTAACGAGTCTTGAAAATAACCGAAATTGACTCGAGATAGGTTTCATTTTTACAAAAGCTTGAAACAGAGAGAAACTATGCTTCAAAGTAGTTTCATTTTTTCACAAGCTTGAAACAAAGATAAAACTTTGCTTGATGCCCCCTAAGCGTAACTGCTAGAGCGCATGCCCCCCCAACTTCATTTCATTCAACTAAGTACAAGCTGGATGGAATGAAGGTTCTTGTACGAGATTGTTTGAAAGACTCGACCTGAAACTATAAGAAAATTATGCAAAAAACTGAAATAACTAACCTAAATACTTAACATTTATGAGATCTAGTCAATCTCTCGACTCAAGTAGAGGAGGATTTGTTTCATTTTTTAACGAGCTTGACACAGGAAAAGAACTATGCTCGGATTCGGTTTCATGTTTACGCAAGCTTGAAATGAAAAACTATGGTTGTTATGAGTTCACATGCCCCCAGCATAATGACGCAAAACGAGGTACATGCCCCCCAAGCTTCATTGCGTTCAATGAGATGGATGGAATGAAGCTTTACTTTCAAGATCTTGGAAAGACTTGTGGGAGTTGTTTCATTTTTTAGTGAGGTTGACACAGGAAAAGAACTATCCTCAAAACCCTTGTTTCATTTTTTTAAACGAGCTTGACACAAGATAAGGAACTATGCTCATAACTACTCTCTACAATCTACCTAACAAAAACTCTACTCTAAAAACCTTGATTCATTTTTTAATGAGCTTGACACAAGACAAAGAACTATGCTCTAAAATCCTTGTTTCATTTTTTAATGAGCTTGACACAAGACAAGGAACTATGCTCATAACTACTCTACAATCTACCTACTTAACCTACCCTTGTTTCATTTGTTAACGAGCTTGACACAAGATAAGGAACTATGCTCGAAAAGTTCGCATGCCCCCAGTATAATGATGCAAAGCGAGGTACATGCCCCCCAGGCTTCATTGCATTCAACCAGATGGATGGAATGAAGGTTTACTTTCAAGATTTAACTTGAAAAGGGAGTTGTTTCATTTTTTAAAGAGGTTGACACAAGAAAAGAACTATCCTCATTCACACTGATTCATTTTTTAACGAGGTTGACACAGTAAAAGGAATTATCCTCACAACCTGATTCATTTTTTTAACAAGGTTGACTCAGTAACAGGAACTATCCTCAAAACCCTTCTTGCTACAATCTACCTACATATCCTAAAATCTAGCTGATTCATTTTTTAATGAGGTTGACTCAGTAAAAGAACTATCCTCATGCACACTGTTTCGTTTTTTAACGAGGTCGACACAGTAAAAGGAACTTTCCTCGATGCAGCCTGTTTCATTTTTTAACGAGGTTGGTACAGGAAAAAACTATCCTCGCACACCCTGATCATGGTTTCCAATTGGAAGAAAGACATGTCAATGGACACTCCTTGATCATGGCTTCCAAGAAGTCTTCATCAGAAGGAAGAATAGTTCTCTGGAAGGAACACATGTCAAGGGACTCAAAAGGGATAAGAACATCGTGTTCAAGTAATCCCATAGAGTTTTCCATGTCAATTACCGGATCTAAATCAAAGGAAGATGAGCAAACAGTGAGAGGCTCACTTACATTGGTAACTGAAAACATGGGACCTGTTGCCACATAATTAACCCGTGGCAGGGCAGATACCACTTTAGAATCAAGAACATTTAGGGGTGTCATATTATTGATAGTTGAAACAAGACTAGGGAACGAAAGCTGGTCTACAGTCACAATACTGCCATTGTGAGGGAAAGACATCACGCGAAAGAGTGTCGATACGACAGCTTTCATTGCATAAACATAGTCTCGCCCAAGGAGTAAATTGAAATCCAAGGGACCTCGAACTACCATGAGATCAATACAGACAGTTTTACCTTCCAAGGTAATAGAAAACTTAGGAAGGATCCCTAAAGGTTCACTAATGGTTCGGTTAAAAGCTTTCAGATTCTGCGTAATAGGCGCAAGCTGAGGGGAACCCAAAGCTTTCCAAACAGTTGAGGATAAAATACTAACAGAAGCACCCTCATCTACCTGAGTACGATGTATGTCCCTACCACCAGCCTTGACAATGATTTGGAAAGGGATGGAGGAAGGAAGACGAGGTTTTGTCAGTCTATTCCAATCAAAGGAAAAGACCTCAGTGCTTGGAGGGGGTTCTATAGAAACAGGTGAAATGCCCCTCGGCATAGAAGAATCTGATGTAACAAGAAGAACCTGAGTGGTATGAAGTTCACTTTCTAAAGGGAAAGTGGGATCGACCGAATGTGAAATTAAATCGACCACTTGATCAACTAACGGATCATCAACCTGAGTGACATGAGTTTCACTCTCCAATGGGAGAGTGTGATCGACTGTACTTGAATTTAGATCAATCACTCCGTCAGTTGACGGTAGGTTGGGAGAAAGTTTATGGTAACCAGTTGGAAATTCTTGCTGTGGAACAGTAAGTTTTTCCAACAATGTTGAGGCTTCATCCATGTGAGGGCAAATGTGAGTTTGATGACTCCCTTTGCATAACTTACAAGGAAACCTAACTTTACCCTTTTTCCCAGGAACCTGACTATCACTGGTTGATGGATCAACGGAAAGTTGATGAGATTTTTCTGACCATACTTCCAAGACCTTTGGAATACTAGGACAATTGACAAGGAAGTGGTCACCCTTACAAAGCCTGCAAGGGTATTTGGGTTTACGGTGCATGTCGGAATTTTCCTCAACACAACTAACACTTACAGCCATGGTTGGTTGGTTGACTTCTTTCTTATCTTGCTTCTTCTTCTTCTTCTTCTTCTTCCCTTTCTTCTTCTTCTTAGCCTCTTGGTTACTAGCATCAAGGCTTTTACCAGGCGAAGAGGAAGAAATGGAGGAAGAAAAATTAGGCGAAGAAGGTAAAGGGTCAACAGAAGGTTGGTGATGTTGAGATGGTGAACTCTGTTGAGGTGAAGCATCCGGTTGAGATGGAACAATTGGAGTACTTTGGGCCAACGAAGTTGAAAATAACCATATCGGTAATCCTATTGTAAATCTAGGTAATGACAAAGTAGCCATATAAGGAGGACCAACATTTCCAAAGTAAGGAAAAGTACTAGGATTCTCATTAGGAGGGGTTCCTAGGTTGATAAATTCCGGAACATTTTCCATTATATTCAACTTCAGTGAATTTTATTAACAATTTAAAACTAAAATTAACAATTCAAAATTCACACCTAACAATTAAAATTCACAATTCACACCTATGGTCTCTAAAAGTAAAAACAAACAAATGAACACGCGCTATCAAATCTAGGAGACAAACCATACACAAACAGTAACCTTCCGGACCGAAAACACTAGTTGGGGATGAAATCCAACATCGCAGAATTCAGTACAGAAGTGGCGGGTAGAACAGTTACTCCGGCAACCTGCTTAATGAATAGACTGGACCAAGTTCCTCCACTTTAACCGTCTCGAGTGAAGTGAACCCCCCAAAAAATCCAAGTGAGTCTAGCCGACGTCTGCTCCAGGTACAGTGGGATCTTCCCTCCACCGTCACCTTGGGTAGAACCCTAAAGATAATGGTCACTAAGGTTACCAACAGCAACAAATGCACCTGGGGGAATAGTCTACACTCCGACAGCACGCAAGGGCAAAGTATCAAGCTCAATCCCCTTGCCGGCTCCTTGACAATAATCCAAGGTTTACCGACAAGTGACCCCTGGCTCCTCGACAATGGTTAATCCGAGGTTTACCGTTTTTAATACGTGCGTGTCTGGCGTCGTTCCCAACGAGGGAGGATTGATCCCCTCATTGGTTCGGACACGAGCTCGTGCTTCTCCTTTAAGAGGAGCTTTCCCAGAGTACAAATGAAACAATTGGATTTATCCTACCACAAGATGAGCTACTTGTTTGGTTTTACTGTCTTGGAGAGTTAATTACTCTCCTACTCCAAGACACTAGCCTGATCTATATTGGTGTTTCAGAGCCCTAGAAATGTAAAAATTACTAGATGAATTTTAATTAAGCGCTGTGTTATTAAGGTTGTTATTACTCAAATGGGTAAATGGATATGAAACCAATGGTGTTATGACCCAACTCAACTGAATGCAATCGAATATGATAATGTAATCTTTTCAATTCGATGAATCCTAACTAAAGTAAGGAGAGAGTTTCCATTCACTTCCAACAATGCAAAAAAAATTGATCACTAAGAGAAAATATAACAAATTCTCTAATGCACTAATTTTATCAAGAAAAACTAATGCAAATCAATTCCAAACCATTTTTTATTTTTTATTTTTGTGTAAATTCAAATCAAAGAAAACTGATCTAAATCTACAATTGATTTTTCAGAATGTAAACTATGCAATTGTAATCTAAGCACAATTCACTTGAAAAGTATGCAAATGTAATCTATGCACATTTTCCATTCATATTCTGAAAATGAGAATTCTAATTATGCAAATGTGATCTATGCAAGAGAATTCTCAAACACAAGACGATTCTAATGTGATCTAAGAACCAATCAAGTGCAAGTCGAGAAAACTGGGTGAGAGTTCCAAAGATCAAAACATAAAAACACTCAAAGGCGATTAACACTCATACACAATTTAGCCCCCCCCGGCGAATGAGGGGGAATTTTTTTTGCAAAAACAAAAGCAAAAAGATGCAAAATTGTGAAAAGACTGAGACAAACCTCCAAGTAATGACCAAAGGAAATCAAATTAAAAATTTCTCAAAAAAGAGACTCAAAACACCCAATTGATGAAAGCTTAAAGCAGGAATGCCAATGAAACAAGCTTAGGTGAAGATCTTTGACAAGAGACTAATGGATCTGGGCGGTAAAAACTAAGAAAAAGCAAAATCTAAGAGAAAAAATGAAAAAAATGGAAATTTCTTAATTTTTAGCAGGGGACGCAGGCAACCAGTTAAGCCAAGTGCGGGCCCGCTCTATGCACACAGCGACAGTGCGTCCAAGGACGCACTGTGCAATACTCAGAGGGTGCGTCCTACTGAAAAAACCAAGAAAAACTAAATTGAATCTAACCTTAAGCTAACCCACCCAAAAACAAAGTCACAGAGCCAAAAACCAGAAAAGAAATGACTTTTCACAGATCAAAGTTGCATACAAAGGAAAAGACTTTCACATCAATGGATTCCCCAGTGGAGTCGCCAATTTGTCAGGCGGAAAGAGTCGATTGTGCGGACACAACCAACCTCCCTAGGAGCCTAAGACTCTCTAGTGACAAACAAGACAAACAAGAGCAATCCTTCTCTAAACATGTATTTACTATACGGGAAATCAAGTGTTTAGATCCTACCTGTAATCCAACGCTGTTGTAGCAGTCCAGCTCCGCTGATCCGGATGAGCTCCTCCTTCACTTTGAAACCTGCATACACTAACAATCAAACGATTAAATAGCACTTGATAATCTCATAGAATAAAACATATTTAACACATAGACCAAGGAATACATGAAACAACTCATAAATAACAAGTTATTGAGAAGAATGGACTCATTTGCATTAATAGGTAACAAAAGGAACAAATACAACCTGAGCCTTGGTGTTGTGCAAGTCCCTCCCAGGGTCCATCAAGAGTTCTCCTTTACTTTGACAAAGCTCACCCACTTCCAAATAGAACAAGCAAAGATGGCAATCTCTCCTCACAAGCTTCTAAATGGGAGTCCTAATTCCTGCAACATTTACCCTTAGAAATGTATAGCTTTCAACCTCCTCTCCTTCTGGCCCAATGCCTGTATTTATAGTGCTCAAGAGGAAGTTAATCAGGTCCACCATCAATGGGATAATCCCCTCTTTGGATGGGATAGCTCCCTTATTGATGGGATAAGTTCCTCTTTGGTAGGAGTGCATGAACCATCTGGAGGCGCTCAATACACGTCAAACAACCTTCTAGAATGCTCTAGAAATAACCACAAGTGACTTTTTAAAGATGAAACTTGCGCATTTTAACCTTTTCAGGGGGACGCACCTGCACCTTTACATACAGAGCGTCCAAAGACGCAGTTTTTGTGAACATTGGGTGCGTCCCCGCAGGTAAGGTTGAGAGAACCTGCGTCCCCAGAGATAAATACATTTAGAAAGATTTTCTCTCTTTTTTGGAGTTTGACATGGAAAGTAGAGGCATAAGACTTGCCTAAGAGGGTAGCATGACTGTTGATAGAGCCATCCTAACTGTGAATAGTCATGGTGACATTTTTTAGTGTAACAATGCATTATGGCGCAATTTCAACACATTCATCAACTTTTTTTCGTCAACAAGGTGAAAACAGTTCCCAAGTTGCTTTCTGTAATCTCCTCACAAATCTAAAAAATGAAACGACTACTCTGGAAGAGTAGAATCTTCTAAGTTCAAAGACAGACTCATGCACCTATATGAAACAAACCATTTGGTTGCTTGTCATAATAAAAGAATGTTAAAAAAATTGAACATTCCAATTGCAATATGTTACACAGAGCACCAAAGGCAACAAAATTCTATTGCAACATAAGATGAACATTTAGATAAATACGTCCTCTTATGTAATGAAAAAAAAGTTATAGTTACCAACAACTTGTGGGTCATTGCAGGCCTTGTTAATTGTGCGCTTGGAAAAGCCATTTCAATCTTCTATGCACCTAACTCACAACCTCTAGAGTTGTCATCTTTCATGGTGGTTTACTTCCACCAATACAAAGGGACACCATGGGACCTTTCACATCCAACATATGTACCCATTTCCCCCATTACAAGAGGTTCACATCGACAATTTCCCCTCCAAATGGCATGGGCTTTAACAATACATAAATCACAGGGTATGACATTAGACAAAGAAATTGTAGACATTGGCCCCAGAGAACGACATGGATTAGCATTTACTATCATATCAAGAGTAATATCATTGTTGAACATCCAAATCAAACCAACATTTCCATTCTCACACTTCTCATATATGCAAGATAATCCATATCTCAAGTGTAGAAAAAAATAAGAATCACTTCTTGCGTTAAAATCTTCACAAGAAAATATATTCCAATCAACCATACACTTTATCCTCTAAATTTACCCATGGTAGACATCGCTTGCTACTTAACCAACTTTTACATACAATTACTTTATTTAGATAATCTTCGGCAAAATCACATAACCAATCTTATGTCGACGCGTTTCGAACCAACCAGTGTGGTTCATCGTCAGGACAAGTTGAAGAACCAATCCGGCTAAGCTGAATAAATAGAGTGTGCAGAGACTCCAACGGCTATATTGCCAACTGCTAATTTTGACCTAAGGATCCTAGTCAAACCCCTAACAATACTATAAATAGCTACAACAGGTAAATTTGTTAATTTATATCTAAAATTAAAATCGATTTGATATTTTTTTATTTTTTTAGTATATAATATAATATCATATTTACTATAATGGTCATATGTCTATAATTATTATTATTCTAATATTATTTAAATATTATGTCATTCTTAAATTTAGTTATATTAGGTAATTTTTCTATAAAATATACTATTCTACATTATATAATGGTCCATTCGAATAATATAAGTTTATTAATAAATCTATATTTACTAAAAAATTCTTAATTCAATATTAATAAAAACAAACAAATAAAATCCCTATTATCATTCTTAGACTAATATATATGAACATTATTAATTATAAAATTAGTTATATATTTATATTTAATACATATTAAATAAATAATATACACATAAACTATATTGAATTTATATTATATAAAACAAATAAACAAATATATTAATTTTATATAAATTAATTATATTATTATAATATAACAAATATATTAAATCTGCCATATATTTATATTTAATATATATTAAATAGATTAATATACAAATAAATTTATATTATATATAACAAATAAATTAATCTTGAATTTATATTCTATATAACAAAAATATATTAAATTAATATAAAATAAATTTATATTATTATAATATAACAAATATATTAACTTTATATAAATTATGTTAAACTTATATTATATATAACAAATAAATTTATATTTAAATTAATGATTTATATTCACTCTACATTCAAAGGACAAACTTGCCAAAAGAGAAATTAAAGGAGGAGGAAGACAGAAACCCTAAGACCTAACCCAAAGAGGAATGAGGAGGCTAGGAAGACAGGGCTGGGACCCAGCAACGGCTAATCTTCCAACCATCATCCCTATTAAGATTGTTTGGCCTTTTCTCAATCTCCAGGGCCTCTCTAAATTTGCGATGGTGAAACTGCGCAATTTTGGCAATGACTTGAGCATCCTCTATGCATACATGATGCATAGTCTTCCCCGCATGCTCAGCCAGGGCCGAGGACTTGGTCCTACCATGTCTTAAGTCAGCCGAATGCTCGCTGATCCGCTGATTGATAGACCGACCAGTTTCACCAATATAAGGGGTCCCACAGGAACAGGTAATGACATAGACACCCTTCATGCTCTTAGGGTCAACCGGGTCTTTTACAGACCTGAGGGAGCCACAGATAGTATTGAGAGGTCTAAAAGTGGCGGATACATCATACTTCCTTAGAATCCTCGCAATCCTGTCCGTGGTCCCTTGGATGTAAGGAAGGTTCACACCCAGGACATGATCTTTAGGAACCCTTCGGGTTGAAGGCTCCTTCTTGGCCTTGAGGAAGGCTTTTTGACCGAGGTGCCTATTGTAACCATTCTTCTCAAAAACTTCTAGGAGGTGAGCCTTCTCCGTTTCCAGGCTCTCCTTATCCGAAATTCTCACAGCACGGGTGGCAAGAGTGCTCAGAACCCCTAACTTCTGAGCGGGGAAATGATGCGACGAAGCATGCAAGTATTGCTAATATGCGTCTTCTTTCTAAACACCTGATGAGAAAAGGAACCATCCACCTTCTTCGAGATGAGAACATCCAAGAACGGAAGACAACCATTCTCTTCTTTTTCCATCGTGAATTTAATGGCGGCGGATTGGTTATTGAGGTGACAAAAGAAATGATCCAGCTCGTCCAGACCATGAGACCAGACAACACCAGTATCATCGACGAATCTTTTCCACAGCTTTGGTAAGAGACGAGAGGAGGCCAAAGCCTTAGACTCAAAATCCTCCATGAAGAGATTAGCGACCACAGGGGACAAGGGGGAGCCCATGGCAACCCCACAAGTCTTCTCATAGAATTCTCCTTCGAAGCTGAAAAAGGTAGAGGTAAGGCAAAGCTCAACCAACTTAGCCGTATCAGGGTCGGTCAGCTTATTAATTACCACCATAGCCTCATTGATAGGAATGCAAGTATAAAGAGAGACCACATCGAAACTAACCAAAATGTCCTCGGGCTCAAGATTAATTCTCTTAAGATCCTCGATAAAAGAAGCCGAGTCTTTGACAAAGGACTCAGTCTGCCCAACCAAGGGTCTCAACTTCGCAGCGAGGAATTTGGCTAGGAGTTAAGTCGGACCATCGATGGTATTGACAATGGGTCTCAGGGGGACCCCATCCTTATGGATTTTAGGAAGACCATAAATCCTAGGAGTGGTGCATGCAGGTTACTAAGTTGAAATCTGATCTGGTATTTCTTAAACATTGCAGAGACTCCTCGGTTATTCCTAACTTTGCCCGGATTAAGCATAATCTCAATGTTCCAAAAAATCATAACGTTTTTCTGAAGGCTAGCTTAGGGTTGGTCAGATCTGAAATTAGCAGAGTTAGGAGGGATCTGGATCATCGATCCAGGCTTCTTCTGGCGGCTCATTTGGAGCTGGCGAATATTTTTCCTGCCTGTCTCTGGTCCAGGATTGATGCCTGTTCGGCACTAAAGTCCCTGAGATTGGAAGAGTTCCTTAAGCTCAGGCAGTCCGCAAAGTTTAATAAACTTTCGCGCTGTTCGGAATCAGAGCTTGTTGAGGATCGGGGTTCTGGTAGTCGGGTCTCCGTTAACCAGGTCTCCTCCCTGAGGGCTTGGGTTTCAAGCGGATCTGCTTTTGAAGGTCTTAATTCGCCAACCTCTGGTTCGAATTCGGTGAGAGGAAGCGGTATGGTGAGCAGCGGCCAGGTTTCGAGCAATGAAGCTCTCTGCGGTAACCGTGGGCCCGTTCGTCTGTTCAACCAAGCAACAGATTCGTGTGTTCGCTCTCCATTCCATCCGCAGCAGTCAGGTGGTATTGTTACGGCTGGCATCACTTCTGGTATGTCAACGGTTTTGGATCTGCGCGGAAATGAGCTGATTCAGGTGGATAGTTCTGGCCGTTCTGAAGGGCGTAATGTACCAGCCATTGTTGAGCTGGAGTCTTTGGATCAAGGGCGTAATGTACCGGCCGTTGCTGAGCTGGAGTCTTTGGATCAAGGTGCGTATTTCCAAGATAAGTCCGTGGGTAACGTTGTGAGTGAGAACGTTATCGTTAAGGTTAATTTGAATAGCGAGTTGATTAAGTTTAATTCGAGTAACAACAATTGTAAGTTTAATAATATAGATGTTGTATATAAAAGTAACAAGAATATCGATAATACTAATGGTGAATGTATTAACGTATGTAATAATAATAAGGGTCGGCTTAATATTAGTAATAATAATTGTAATGATTATATTATAGATGGTTTATATAAATGTAACAATGATATCGATAATCCTAAGGGTGATTTTATTAAGGTATGTAATAATAATAGTGGTCGCCATATTAAAGTATTAGATGGGGTTGGTCCCAAATATTGTAAGACTCGTATTAAGGGTTCGTCGGTGGATATGTCAAGTTCCCTACCTCGGGACAATAAGGTGGTGAATCTGTCGAGCTTTTCCTTTCCGCCTGCGGTTTTTAATCTCTTAGGAAAAGGTCTTAATTTTGCCCTAGCGCCTAGAAAAATCCCGGTTGAAGACATCATTTGCGATATAGAGTTTGGCATTAAGAACCTTCCTGATAAGATTAAAGACACGATTAGGCAGGATTGTGCCGTTACCCTGAGGAGGGCTAAGCCTTCCCGTAGCAATATCAGCAAGGCTGAGTTTGAAGCTCTAAAGAGCTTGAACCAGAATCGTGACGTCGTGGTCTTAAAAGCTGATAAAGGTGGGGCTGCTGTTATCATGGATCGAAAGGATTACAGAGATAAGATGCTTGACCATCTTTGTAATAGTGGTAGTTATAAGAAGCTTTCGAAGAATCCCCTCAAGAAGGTTTCCAGAGCGGTCGCTCTTGCGATCAAGTCGTGCAATTCCACGATTCCTCTAGCCCAGAAACTTATTGAGGGAAACCCCATCACTCCTAGGATTTATGGTCTTCCTAAAATCCATAAGGATAGGGTCCCCCTGAGACCCATTGTCAATACCATCGGTGGTCCGACTTACCTCCTAGCCAAATTCCTCGCTGCAAAGTTGAGACCCTTGGTTGGGCAGACTGAGTCCTTTGTCAAAGACTCGACTTCTTTTATCGAGGATCTTAAGAGAATTAATCTTGAGCCCGAGGACATTTTGGTTAGTTTCGACGTGGTCTCTCTTTATACTTGCATTCCTATCAATGAGGCTATGGTGGTAATTAATAAGCTGACCGACCCTGATACGGCTAAGTTGGTTGAGCTTTGCCTTACCTCTACCTTTTTTAGCTTCGAAGGAGAATTCTATGAGCAGACTTGTGGGGTTGCCATGGGCTCCCCCTTGTCCCCTGTGGTCGCTAATCTCTTCATGGAGGATTTTGAGTCTAAGGCTTTGGCCTCCTCTCGTCTCTTACCAAAGCTGTGGAAAAGATTCGTCGATGATACTGGTGTTGTCTGGTCTCATGGTCTGGACGAGCTGGATCATTTCTTTTGTCACCTCAATAACCAATCCGCCGCCATTAAATTCACGATGGAAAAAGAAGAGAATGGTTGTCTTCCGTTCTTGGATGTTCTCATCTCGAAGAAGGTGGATGGTTCCTTTTCTCATCAGGTGTTTAGAAAGAAGACGCATACTGAGCAATACTTGCATGCTTCGTCGCATCATTTCCCCGCTCAGAAGTTAGGGGTTCTGAGCACTCTTGCCACCCGTGCTGTGAGAATTTCGGATAAGGAGAGCCTGGAAACGGAGAAGGCTCACCTCCTAGAAGTTTTTGAGAAGAATGGTTACAATAGGCACCTCGGTCAAAAAGCCTTCCTCAAGGCCAAGAAGGAGCCTTCAACCCGAAGGGTTCCTAAAGATCATGTCCTGGGTGTGAACCTTCCTTACATCCAAGGGACCACGGACAGGATTGCGAGGATTCTAAGGAAGTATGATGTATCCGCCACTTTTAGACCTCTCAATACTATCTGTGGCTCCCTCAGGTCTGTAAAAGACCCGGTTGACCCTAAGAGCATGAAGGGTGTCTATGTCATTCCCTGTTCCTGTGGGACCCCTTATATTGGTGAAACTGGTCGGTCTATCAATCAGCGGATCAGCGAGCATTCGGCTGACTTAAGACATGGTAGGACCAAGTCCTCGGCCCTGGCTGAGCATGCGGGGAAGACTATGCATCATGTATGCATAGAGGATGCTCAAGTCATTGCCAAAATTGCGCAGTTTCACCATCGCAAATTTAGAGAGGCCCTGGAGATTGAGAAAAGGCCGAACAATCTTAATAGGGATGATGGTTGGAAGATTAGCCGTTGCTGGGTCCCAGCCCTGTCTTCCTAGCCTCCTCATTCCTCTTTGGGTTAGGTCTTAGGGTTTCTGTCTTCCTCCTCCTTTAATTTCTCTTTTGGCAAGTTTGTCCTTTGAATGTAGAATGAATATAAATCATTAATTTAAATATAAATTTATTTGTTATATATAATATAAGTTTAACATAATTTATATAAAGTTAATATATTTGTTATATTATAATAATATAAATTTATTTTATATTAATTTAATATATTTTTGTTATATAGAATATAAATTCAAGATTAATTTATTTGTTATATATAATATAAATTTATTTGTATATTAATCTATTTAATATATATTAAATATAAATATATGGCAGATTTAATATATTTGTTATATTATAATAATATAATTAATTTATATAAAATTAATATATTTGTTTATTTGTTTTATATAATATAAATTCAATATAGTTTATGTGTATATTATTTATTTAATATGTATTAAATATAAATATATAACTAATTTTATAATTAATAATGTTCATATATATTAGTCTAAGAATGATAATAGGGATTTTATTTGTTTGTTTTTATTAATATTGAATTAAGAATTTTTTAGTAAATATAGATTTATTAATAAACTTATATTATTCGAATGGACCATTATATAATGTAGAATAGTATATTTTATAGAAAAATTACCTAATATAACTAAATTTAAGAATGACATATTATTTAAATAATATTAGAATAATAATAATTATAGACATATGACCATTATAGTAAATATGATATTATATTATATACTAAAAAAATAAAAAATATCAAATCGATTTTAATTTTAGATATAAATTAACAAATTTACCTGTTGTAGCTATTTATAGTATTGTTAGGGGTTTGACTAGGATCCTTAGGTCAAAATTAGCAGTTGGCAATATAGCCGTTGGAGTCTCTGCACACTCTATTTATTCAGCTTAGCCGGATTGGTTCTTCAACTTGTCCTGACGATGAACCACACTGGTTGGTTCGAAACGCGTCGACATAAGATTGGTTATGTGATTTTGCCGAAGATTATCTAAATAATGTTATGGATCACAGAAGTCTAAATTCCTTAATACAATTACTTATTATTGCATTTAACTGCATATGGTTCTATTACTTTTTAGAAGAAAAAAATATTCATATTTGGTTATTTTGTTTAAAAAAATAATTATCTTAACATACATTTCCACTAACAATTATTATTTCTCTCTTCGTTTATGACCAATAGATATTTAAAATCTTCACAAGAAAATATATTCCAATCAACCATACACTTTATCCTCTAAATTTACCCATGGTAGACATCGCTGCTACTTAACCAACTTTTACATACAATTACTTATTATTGCATTTAACTGCATATGGTTCTATTACTTTTTAGAAGAAAAAAATATTCATATTTGGTTATTTTGTTTAAAAAAATAATTATCTTAACATACATTTCCACTAACAATTATTATTTCTCTCTTCGTTTATGACCAATAGATATGGATACCAACCACCTGTCCATGCTACATGTATACTATGAGAAATTCAACAACATGAACTTGCTTTACAAGATATACAAGCCAGGATCACGCCACCACAATCTCTGCCTCTTTATCTTCTATTACCAACTATTATCTTGCTTCACAGGATAACAAGATTCCTGCAAAAAATTATCCACATCCATGAAAGAGATGCAAACAAAAAAATATGAGCTGACTGGAAAGAACGTCATTCACATCTTGACACCACAATAAATATTAATTGGTGTTGCCGATGCCATGCATCATTTTGTATATATGATTAGTTCCTCACTATCAACTACATATGTATATACCTCATCCTGTATATATGACATTAGATACTTTTAGAGAACCTTCAGTTCCACGTTGATCATGTTTCAGATTGAATATAATGCTATATTGTTTATAGTTGAACACATTGTAAGATAATATTTAGTTATAGGCTTTGCTTCGCCATAAAATAACTCTGTTTTCCCTTACCTTATACACATTACATATATTTTTTGATTTTTTCCTAAAGATTTGAATGTTGCATGGTTAGCTTTTCCACCAGTTTAGGGTTTGAATAATATATTCTATTTTGTTTTTAAGCACTTGTGGCGATTTTGGAGTTATTGTTCTTGTTCATGTGCTCAACTGTTAATGTGTTTTTCTATTATACAAAATCAAATAAAGAAAATGGTTTTCAAACCAAACATAACAAACACCACACAATTTGGTACTATCCTAATTGTATACGATTATTCATGGAAACCATTTGTATTCAAAGTTTTTTACTTTATCTCAAATTTGCAGTGAGTTCTTACAAAAAAATGGAAAAGTTTATTGCAAGTGAGTACTCAGTTCTTCCAACATTGGAAAAGTTTAGTGGAAGAGAATATTAAATGGGGTTTAATACTTTTAAAAGTAAAATTCCCTGTATTTCAAGAATAAGGGGTCCATGTTTTGGAGAATAAGAATAACACTAGTTTTCATGGTCAGTGGTTGGGTTGATGATCTATAAATTTACTTTTACAAATAGGGTTAAAACATAGTTCCCATATGAATATTAATATATGGCCCAAAGATATATAGTCTTTCTCATTGAAATCATCACAAGCTATTGTCTACATGGCCATGGTAAAGATGCCCTTGCATTGTTTTCCCAAATCCAACAAACATGCATAAAGCCAAATCACATTACATTCACATGTGTCATGTCTGCTTGCAGTCATGCAACCCTGGTGGATGAAGGTTTGGATTACTTCAATTGCATTAGTCGAGATCATTAAATGGAACCCAACATGGAGCAACATGCTTGTATGGTCGAATTTCAAGTAGATCATGGTAAAAGATCTTCTCTACAATCCTAGATTGACTTTTTGCAAGGTTTCCAAAACTAGACTATGGGACAGACATTGAGATGCTTGGAAGTTGGAAGCTTTATGCCATCTTGATACAAAAGATAATGGGTTAGAAAAGAACATAACGAAAGCCACATTAGAAAACAGCTTGTGGGAACTAGAATGATGGACGACAAAATCTTGGAGTTGAAGATATAAGAGAAGAAATTGATCCAAAAGACGGATTGAGTTTCCAAGCTGCATTAGACAAAAACTCATGGGAATCAGAATGATGCACAACAGAAGGTTGGAGCTGAAGACAAGTGAAGAAATCATCCAAAGGAATGATTAATTTCTTGTAGCTCAAGAAGGAACTAGTCATCTCATTAGAAGGCACTCATAGGTGAAGGAAAACAACAAAGGGATATGTGAATTTTTGAATGCCTATTAATGTCTGCTTATGAGGAAGAATTGATTATTTGGAAGCTATCACTAAATCACACCCATCATCAAAGATGGCATTGTTGTGCCCTCCTATAACCAATTCATTTGCAAGGAGAATAGGTGGTGATGCAAATGTCTGAAAGGGTGAAAAATATTTTTAAGGAATGCATGCCTCTTCTATGTGAAGATTTAAGGGATGCCATATGAAGTAAATTCTCTATAGCTAATAATTGAGAGAGCAGCAAATTATTCTTCAAAATATGACATAATTTCTCCAAAGAAAGTGAAATCCTTTGGGGACCAAATGCTTCGGAATTCATAGTTTCTATCCTAATTCATAAGGTTCCCATATGTCCAAGATCAAGTTTGTATTTAGGTTTGAAATAGGTTTATGAAGCCTTTTGAAAAATATTGGATTGAAAATATGGCCAAGTATCTTGAATAAAAGTAACTATGCAAAGCCTTCAAAGTAGGCTTGAAATCCTTTAATCCTCATTTAGTTTATGGAGGAGGCTTTAGCAAGTTTAAAATGTGGAGGAAGAAAAAGTGCAGATGGAACAAGTAGCACATGGCCCTGCACTCTACCATAGATGTGGAGGCAGCAAATAGTGTCACACTTTGCATTAGTTAGTAAAGAAAGACACATTGGTCTTCAGAAAGGGTTGGCACTTACTCCTAGATAAAGGACTAATCGGAATTTGTCACAACCTTCAATAATAAGTCCACTATGGAATTTTTCTAGTGCAGATTGATCTGGTACGAGAAACAATCTAGACATTCGAGAAATGATTTGGCTTTATTTGCTAAAAAAATTATGTCCATAAACAAATAACAACTTTCTATAGAGGTGGAGTTCTACATAGAGTGAGAAGGACCCATCTACTAAGAAACATAAAGCCAAAGTCAAATTAATGTAGTGTTTGATCATTGGAGTTCAAATAACTATTAGTTATGCGAGAATTTATCCATTACTGCATTTGGGCACTGAGCAGGCAATCTTCTTAGAGTGGAGGAGATCCAACTTTAGGCACCAAGTATAAACAATATTTACCATATTTGAAGACATTTCCACAACCCATATTCCATACCAGAGGAGAAGACAAACTTGCGACTACGACATGTAATTACTAGTAAGCGAGAGGGTGAGCCTTCTCCAAGAAGAGGCAAATTGTTGTATGTCTACTTCCAATTCCCAATCAAGAATCTCTAGATGAGCAACATACTTTTCAATGTCATGTGTCAATAGTATATTGATGGTAGTCTATATTTAATCTGCTTTGTTGGATCCTTCTCACACTTAATAGATCCAAAGCTAACACAAATATCATACAATGTGAGATAACGTCTTTGTCTATGGTACTAAGTATAGAATGAACCCTTTGTGTGCATTGCAATTGATGGCCATTTGTTGATAAATAAATTTCACTTGTCGAGGAGAAACAAGGTTGAATTAGCATTTTTTTGTAAGCTGGTAGATCCTTCCATTTTCATTAAAATATAAGCAAGTTACATCCACATATGAATAGTTAGGTGGCCTCAACTTGCCTAGAGGGAAACCAAGTCTGTTGGCCACCTAACAACATGATAAGCCATCCAGTAGAAAAAAAATAATTAGTCTTTCTACCCAAGCTATATAAGTTTGTATGTCTTTGCCTTTCCCAAATACTATTTGCCTATGAACATAAAAAACAACATTTTGAAATTAAAAGCTATCCGCATATATAATAAAACAAAACTGAAACCAGCTAGCAGACTACTCCTCTCCCTCAACAGACGCAGACTCTACCGGAGTCAGATCCTTAGCATTGGATCCCGAAAGCATTGTATGTTAGAGAAGGCAAGGGAGGTGATCTTCAATTCGTCGAAGGCGACCATCTTGTTTTTGCAGCTGAAACTGTAGTTTCTGGAAGTCCTGTTTATAGTTGGGGAAGTCTTGCACCGTTGTTGCCATGCTCACAGAGATCTGCTCCAAGGCCTTTCCCAAGATACCCTTCATGGACCAGTACAAGTACAAAGTTTGCTTAAACTGGGTAACACGACCACGGGTGTGCCCAGGATTAGGCACCATAGCCCGCCAATCCTCCACCTCAATGTCCATCGATCCAACCTGTCGGTTCAAGTCAGCTTCCCATTCCTCAATTAACTTCCTGATTTCCTCGCTTGTCCCTTCACAATATGTTGTGGCCGCATTGTTTATGATGTTGACGACTGGTTTGCGGCCTCGCGTTTTTCCCCTAGCAGTCGTTGCCCATGCCATTGCCACGAACTCACAATATGCAGTGGAAAGGTGGGTAGGGTGAATTGTTTGTATAGGAGGTGGTCCGAGCCTAGAAGATTTTCGCTTCGAGGTGACCATACCGCCCCACACACCAGTTTACCCTCGCCTAGAGAAGATTAGCCCACCACCTCGCCTGGATCCGCGACGATTCTCTGCACTCGGCGTCACCCTTACTCACTTCTTTACCTTGGACAGAACACTTACCAGCAACTCTCGCGGAGCACTTAACACAATGCCAAACCCAAGACACAATGCCGCTGCCACCTCCTACGGGAGTATTAACCACTTGCATGCATGGAGCCACCACACCTATCACCTCGAGCGTGTGGAGGGTGGTGGGTTTGTACCCCAAGGCCCTTTGCATTTAACTACCATGATGGGAGTGTTGTCCAGCTCACACCCCGATCGGGGTGGGGGGGCGGATTAGCATTTAAATATTGTAAATTTATTTTCATTTCTTCTAACATACACATGTTACATCATATTATATATTGGTAGTATATATTTTTTTCTTTAAAGATATTTTCAATAGGCATTTCTTTACAATATAGTCTCTTATCCCAATAGATCTAAGGATATAACCGACACTTTTTAATATATCTGTTAAAAAAATGAATATATTTGTAAAAAATTGTAGTCAACCTTTCACCCTTAGAGTTGATTCTAATGTTCAAAACATCCACATTACTTGGTATCTGTCCATTATATATATATATATATATATATATATATATATATATATATATATATATATATATATATATATTATTTACTTGATTATGGAAATTAAAGTACAATTTTTTTAATTTAGTAATCTTATCGAAGGATCTTTACACCTTGTGGAGCAATTGCTAGTTTTAATATCATATGGTAGAAATTTGAATAAAACATTGTTAGCACATAAGTTATGTGATCCGTTAAATTATTACGATTCATTAGAAAAGTGAACAAATTCCCGCCAAAACTATGGATTCTTCATTAAACCATTATATTATATATTTTTATTCTTTATAATAATAATAATAATTAAAAATATTAACTTTTTACATACTATATGATCATTTTAAATTTATTATGAAAATGAGTTTAACCCTGGATTATCATTTATATTTTATAAATTATGAAAATGATTAAATTTATATTTAATACACTATGTAAATGATTAAAAGAAATTTAAAGAGAATAAAACATAAAAGAAACTAGTCTAATATTACTTACCAAGGCTATTTATGTTTCAAATTGTGGTAGCCAAAAGGATCCCTGTCGATATTGATAGGTATTTGTCATTTGCATAGTAATTTAGCTACTATTGGGTTCTAGGCACATGTGACGTGATGATTAATATTACTGCCCTGCTCTTTTTCGCTCACATATGCTACTTCGTAGGAAAGGAAATGAGCTTATAAATGAGGTTTACAATTTAAGTTGGTTTTATATTTATATATATATATATATATATATATTTCAATTATAAAGTATACAATTTTCAATAAATTACTATCTTTTCTTAAACAATATCTCTTCTTAAACAACATATCCTTGGGTAACTTGATTCACATAGAGTCAACATTGAAGTATAATGAGTTAAAATATTATAGTCATATACATTATTCCAAAAAAGCCAGATTTTAAATTTTGTTTAGCATGTTCGGTGTTCCAAAATCTCATATATAATAAGGAAATTAAACCCAAGATTTATGAAAATGAGTAGTAATGTGTTCTTGTTGGGATCTAATGATTTATTGGGTTTTCTGTAATTCCAATTCTTTGATCAATTTTAGAATTCTGTTCTGTATATTGTTGGACAAAATATTGTCATTGATGTTAAATTGTGTTAAGGTCAACAAAATATTGTCATTGATGTTAAATTGTGTTAAGGTCAGGGAGAGTTGGATGGTAGTGTTTTTAGTTGAGAAGCCTTGCCTTGGTAAGAATATTGATGGGTGTTCATGCCCTCAAAGAAAGTTGATCTTTGAAATCATTTTGTGTTCAGGTTTTTATTTGAGAAGCCTTGCATTGGTAAGAATATTGATGGGTGTTCATGCCCTAATTTAAGTCAAAGAAAGTTTATCTTTGAAATCATTTTGTGTGTAACATATCAAGTCATGTGTCCTACAATGTGCATAATTAGATAGTGTTTTGAGAGACTTTTTCAACAATATATGGCACGAAGAAAATCTCTCAAAGGTTGGAGACATTTTTTTTTAACAACGTGGTGAATCCGTCACTGCCAGACTTAATGTAAGGGAGACCCATGATCAATCCTCGTAGCTGCCACTGTAACATGAAGAGTACATCCAACAACTTGCAAGCCAGAGATACCTAATGGAAGGGAGACCCAGAATCAATCCCATCGCTGCCACTATAACACCAAGAGTACATCCAACACCCTGCAAGCCAGATATACTAATTTTTTATGATTTTGACAAGAGCCCAAACTCATGGGAGAGAGTCTATTCCTTAAACTGCACACCATAGCAAAACATTATACTCAATCAAATTTGAATCCTGACCCGGCGGGTTTCACCCAACAAACCCAGCCGAGCATTCAAACCACACATCACTGTATTGAGAGATATTGAAGTTTGAAGTCTCGCAGTCGGTTAAGGCAAATAATTTCGGGCCATTTCTGGGTTAAGTGTTGGTGCGCAGTTAAATGAGCCAGATTGGGAGTTCGAGGCTTTTTGGAAGAAAATGTTGGCACACGGTGAATTAAGCCGGACCCCAGAGCGAGCCTCTTTGGGATTTCAGAGGTGCGCGTGGAGAATGTCTCGGACCAAGCTTGTTTGGGCGTTTCAGGGGTGTTTGCTGAGAAATTCCTCAGGCTGGCGTGGGACCCAATTTAGGAAAAATTGAAAAGGCGCAAGGTGGCATCAGTAGATAGCTTGAGATCCATCATGAACTAGATCGGAAGCCTGGAGAAGTGTAAATGCTGCAGTGGAAACATCCTGCGAATAATGTCAATTTTCATTCTGCGAAAATTTATTGCCGAGAAAACTGAAACATGGTTATTGGATTAGACCGCAGAAAGTGGGTGAAGGATCACGTCAAACAATTAAGAAATTAATAGATGCACTCCTCGAGCTATGCAGGTGGTGATGACAAACCAACCTCAAGCAGGGCGAGCCATAGCAAAGTACCTCTTGTGACAGCAATAATTTAATGGATGTATTCCTCAGGTTGTGCAAAAGTAAATGGAATTCAATCAACAACATGGTAAACCATTCAGATGTGCGTCCTTGTGCCCTGTGAGCTATACCGAAGTATATGCATTGAGTCATGTTTGAATGAGGTGAACAAAATATAGGAATGTTGTGAGAGACATGTGTGAAATGTAGTCGTGTGTGAGGAGTGTGAAAAAAGGAGTACATTGTGTTGAGGCATTGCAGTGTGCATTTGCTGCCACAAAAGTGTTGTGTGAAAATAGTGTAGTCTATGTGAGAAGAGAAGTGAATCAGATTGAGTGTGGTAGTGTGAGCATAATAACAGAGTAAGGGAAGTCAAGTGAGTGTTTGCAGAAGCACAAAGAGCATGTTGAAGCAGAGGAGATTGTAGGGTAGAGTGCTAATTTACATATTTTGGAGTTGCAAAGACAATAGGTTGGTGTCTAAATTCTTTATGGGTTGGTGCTTTTCGGCAAATTGGTGCTTATTGATTTAAGGGAGTTGGTGCTTCTTGTTGGTTGGGGCCAACAAAACTATCAAGGGAGGGAACTGGTGCTTCCTATGAGTGGGTGCTTAGAAATATTTGATGTAATCATAGTTGATGCTTTTGATTCACATCATAAAAAATAAACAAGCTTTTGTGGTTTTCTACCATAAGGGTCCATGTTAAAATCAATGTGTACAAGTGTGATGTGGATGTGAATGTTTTGTTTATTGTTGGTTATTTATAATTGATATTATGATTGTTAAGTAAAGAGTAAAAATTGCAAATCCCCCCCTCCCCCAGTAATTCTTGATTCCCAACATATACATAGGAAATCAAATGTAAGAGAAAGCATATTGTATATTTTTTATGTCCCAAACTAAAGGCCATATTAAGTAATTTTGCGAGATATAGTCCCTTTTCATCCATTGCATAATTAAGTGAGAGTTGCCTATAATTTGAATATTTGAGACTTCATTTTCAAGAGAAAGGATAAGCACCATAATGAGTGTCGAGAGTTTACTAAAGTTATTTGTGGCTTTACAATCCCACCTTCGAAGGGTAGAAAGTGGTTTTTGGAGAGGAAAATGATACCTCCAATCCCTCCCCATGATGGATTTCCTTAAGAGACCTCATCAAAGAAAAAAACAGGAAGGCTTCTTTTATATAGCCTATTGATACTCACACATGAGGAGTTGCAAAAGAGGATTTAGGAAACACACTAAGAATGTTGAGGCTTTGGATAACACATTTTAGGGACTAAGTGTTCTTTCCCTAAAAAATCACGACATTTCAAGCCAACTAAATTCCTCAAGCCGGAGTAAGAGGAAGGGTTCTAAAAATTTTAGTCGTCCTTATTTGATACCAACTTTTCAATGCTTCTTCCATGAACATTACGTCTTAGAGGTTGATGAGTCCTCGTATTACAACAAGAATGCTACAACTCTCGGGGCTACCAACATTAATTTATCAATCTGGGGTTTGTACAAACTTAAGAGGTGAAAGTGTTGTATGCACAGTAAGCAAGGTTCTACCTAAGCTGCTTTAAGGGAATGAATCAAACCAAGGTGTGCAGAGACCTTTTTGCAAGCTCAAAGAAGGTAATTTATCGAATGTAACTCTGCAAGAAACAAAAACATTTATTGTCCTATGACATGCAAGAAACTTTGATCTGTTTACAAGGGAAGGAATGCTTGGGAAAGAAAACCTAATCTATTGCAAAAAAATAAATGACAGGAAATCAACCTAATCTAGCTGCATGAAATCAAGTCTAAACTACTGCATTCAAAGCAAGGCCTACTCTAATTATAGAATCTAACAAATGCTCAAGAAAGATCAATGTAAACCACTGCTACTATTGAATTCATGATGAAAACAACTAACCCTAATTGCATAAATAAACTAACCCTAATTGCAAAAATAACACCATAATGATGAAAAGGAGGATTCCAAAAGGTCTCTGATCTCCTCAAGCTTATTTCCGAGGCCTAGAAGATGTTGTGGAAGGGTAAGAAGCAAAAAATAGGCTTAATGAGCAAATATGGTCAAGTTTTGATGGATTATGTGAGGTGCTACATGACTGTTATAAGGTGCTACAGGATGCCATGTATTGCTACAAGATTGCATCCGAAAGCGTTTTGATGGTTCTAAAGGTGATCTAAAGGTGGAAAAGGGTAGGAGGAAGTTGGAGGAGAGAGTGGAAGACCTTGCCAAGCTTAGAACTTCTTAGGAGTCCATCTTGCATAAGAGAAATAGGAAAACTAAGAGTGTTTAGTAAATATGAAATGTTATTTTCGACGTGCAAACATTTTAGAGGAATGGATGAAAATGGAAGGAGGGTGTTGAGGAAGATGGTGGCTATGCAATGGAAATTATTATGATTTTCCCAGCTTTCACCTACACACAAAGTGATTATTCAACTAGCAAAAACATCACAATCTAAAGACTGCTATAAATACTAATTGCAAAAAATCAAAATGCAAAGGAAAGGATGAGTTGAATTTAATCTAAGATCTAACTATTGCATAAAAATAAAGATCATATTTTTGTTCTTGTTCTTAGAAAGCCTATAGCCAAACTTCACAAGAGAAATGACTCATAAACCTACAGGGGCAAATCTTTTTCATATAAATAGATTTTGCAAAAGGAGACATAGCTAAGCTAAGTACAAAAAAAGAAATGCATAATAGAAATATACAAGAGAGAGGCTTAAGTGCTTGGGTTAGGCCCTAACCCAAGGGAACTCAGATCCCTTAAAACACACTCAGACTGAAGAAAATAAGATATTTTTCATTGATCTCATAAATTGTTCAAATACATAACATGGAAAAAGGAATAACAAGTAGCAAGCCCTATCTCCAATAGTCACTTTCTTCCTCTAAAAAGTCAAATCCTATTGAGATCTTGGGACACTTTATTTATACAAAAATGAGTGAGGGGGCAACCTCCTTGGAGGGATAACTGTTTCCCTCCAAAATCCCTATAAAAGTTGATCTAACCTCTTGAGATCTTTTTGACCACTGAGTGTAGTAACTACCAAATAGCTAGCCGAGTTGTTGGTGAGTTAATGCAGGGAACAAGCCTCCTACATTTCCTCCAACTACTCTCCAAATTACTCCTACATAATAAATGCTCCTTGTCCTGCACATTCAACATTCTAGGCTACATGATATGAGTTAAGGGAACGTGTATTTTTGAATTATAATCCCACATGTGCATATTTGATCAGGTTGGACCTAAAGAAAATTGGACACCCTTGGAAGGTTATAAATACAAGTGACCTCAACCTCATTTGGACATCATCATGATACATTCTTCTATTCTATTTCTTGTTTTTGGCTCACACAGGCCTAAGGCAGATCTGCAGAGGAATGGGTTTGCATGAAGGTGAAATTGCAGGGTCCGAAGTTCACATCTTTGTTTTAGTGTTTTAGGTCTCAGTCGCAGGCACAGTGCAGAGAAATCTCGGCTAGAATTTCTCGCTAGCTAGCTTATCCATGCAACTGAAGCATTTCATTCTCTCGCACATGTCCTCCATACAACTGGAAGTTAGGGTTTTGTTTTCCAGTTATCTGAAGTTTTCGCTCATTGACCACAATGTTCAGCAGTTGACGTAGATGTGACAGTTCATTATAGGCTTCATTATAAAGGTTTTGAGTATGAGAATGATTGGGTTCATCTCATGGATATTGTTTAGTTGATTTTTGTTGGATATTTGTATGGATGAAGATATGTATCATTGTACTCTCTTTTGTTGGATCATTCAATGAACCCTATGACGAAAAGTCATGGAGATCGCCCCTATGACAACACCATTGAAGGATGCAAGAGAGGATGGTGGAGACCTAAAATAATACCAGGTTTTGAAGGTAACCCTATGCAGTTTGTGTATTAGGGTTTAATGGATATTATGAATTTAGGGTTTGAGAGAAACCCTAGTTTATGGAAAATATTTGAGATATGAAATATGGAGATCCTAGCATGGTCAATGTGAATATGCTCAAAAACTTGTGACAAATTTGATGAAGCCCTAGATGGGATAGTCTCTATTAGGCCCATTGTTGATAAAGTTGGTTGAAATATTGAAGGCAACATTGTTATATGGACAATGGACAATGATGGCTCTTGAAGGCTGGTTCAAGAGGGAGATTATCACCTCTCATTCAAGATAAGTACTTTTCGATTTATGAAGCTCCATTATGTCTTTACTTTTGTTTAAACTTATGGATATGATTATTGTTTTGATTATTACTTATACTTCCTGCATGTATATTTGAGTATTTGGATGCTTCTAACCTCTTGATGAGTTGTGATAAGTGGATCCTTCTTGAGGATCATGGCTAGTGCAGGAAGAGAAGAAATAGTGCTGGGAAAGGGAAAGAGGCACTTGATGAAAATCTATCAAAATGATACAACTGCCTATGACAAATAAGAAGGTGCACATGTGTCTGAATACTACAAGGTGCATATGGTATTGGTTCAATGTTATGTCTCAACTGCAATATTATATGGCAAGGTAAGCCCTAAGGTATGATGAGAATGTCTCCTTCAAAAATGGCTCATGCATATGAAAGTAATTTGGATTCATAATTCTTATGATGGAATGATGCACTTAGTGTTGAACAAGTATCTTACTTCTTAAACATGATGAATTTCTTGATTCTATAAAGCTACTTGATATTGATCTTTGATATCTTGATCCCATAAAGAAGGCTAACACCTTGATTCTAATAGATGGTAACTTGATACTATTGGTAATGTTTGTGATAAGCATGGTAACCATGATGATAGGAGTGTAATAATGAGATTGATATTTAGGATATTTTGTTGACCGTGATTATGTTTTGATGTGCTTAGTAATTATGGCATATGGTAAAATTGAATACCCTAACTTGATGGATAGAATTATGTGACAAAGAATTAATGTTGATCGTGATTCTTGAAGTATACTCCTATTAGATATTTGACACTAACCCTTGATGAAATATTGATGTCTTGATGTAATGTAAATTAATTGATGCTAACATGGTATGACCATGATAAATATGTGATATAGTTTGATTTTATGATCTAGCAGATCGGTTGATGCATGACAGTATTATAGACAGGTTGATGACTTGAATGAAGATGAATGAAGTGGCTTCCCCATCAGAGGGAGAATCTCTCCATAAGATCCCTACACCTATTATCATTTGCATTATATGTATAGAACTTTCTTTATTGTTGAAGTAAGATTTATGGACACAAATAGAAAAATATCTAATATTGTTGGTCTGCAGCAAAATTTTGGGTCTAAGAAGAAAGTTTTTTCCTTACTCTAAGCCTCAATCGGATGGAAGCAAGCCTAAGGGTGCGACTATAGCCTCAGCTGCATGGAAGCAAGCCTAAGGGTGCAACTATAGCTTCTCAACCACACAGAAGAAGGCCTATGGGTGCAATTATGCCTGTAGGACACAAAAGTGAAGTTTTGTGCAAGATTCACCTGAAGGATGTCAGTCCTAAAGACATGGAGTAGACAACAGAAAGTTCTATGAGCAGGGAAGTTTGAATATTTGACTTACTATAGAGAATGTGAATGTGTTGACTAAACTTATGTTTATAGGGGACCAAAATATGCATATAAATATGTCATTATGGTTTAATCATTGAGGCTTGTGCAAGGGTTTGAATAGATTTGGATGATTGATATAGATAAGAAGTCTTTGCAAGTTTTTATATGATGCTTGATAATGATTTAGAACTTTGACTTGATGTTGAGATATGTTTTGGGTTGTAGATCTCACTATGATAGCAAATTTGGTATTTGACCTGATGACTGCAGGAAAAACTCTAAGGTAACCTCTAACTAATATTTTGAACTGAAATCTAGCCCTTTCAATTCGAAGGGTGATCCCTTCTATAACTCAGGAAAAATTGACTGGCTATTTGATGAGCCCGATGGTTAGATCATATGTAGAGTGAGGGGTTTTGAAAAAAAGAAGTTTGGTTGGGTAATAAAGATAATCCATTAGGCGATGGAGTTAGGGACATGAAATAACAAAGATATGCAAGATGTTGGTTATATGGTAAATGATTTGCAAAGGCAAGGTAGACAATAATTTCTTAGACATCAATTTATCATTGTAGCCGAAAGTTGAAGGAAGGAAACAATCCACTACAGTTGGGCATACAAGATGAATCCAAAAGCAGCTTTAGAGGACAAGGGTGATAAATATCTGAGTACTATTGAAACATAGTAGTGAATAATTTTGATTCATTTATCTCTACTCAAATATTGAAGCTAAAAAATTAAATGAATTAACTGAGAAGGAAAAACAATCACATAGAAGAAGAAACAAATAGGAAATTGTTGGCACAAGAAATTATGCATCAAAGAATAAGTACTTATGATTATATAGTCTCAATTAATCAAAATATGAAGAATACAAGGCCCCAAAGTCTTCAAAATCCTAACCCATGTTACATTACATAGCCTTGCTTTATAAGAAAATTACAAACTAAAACCAGTTTCTCCTTCATACTTAATTATAAATTGCTAAAAATAAAAGAGATAAAGTGTATCTCTCAAATACATGCATATAAAACTTTCCAAGCCTATATGCATCTACATATCATGTTGTTGCTAGAATCATGGTTGGAGATAAGGATTGCCAAGTCAAATTTGATGAGGTGGCATCCAAGTCAACCACTGTCCATGAGGTTTTTCCTCATGAATTCCTCAAAAATAGGGTCCATTGATCCCTTTGAAACTCCAAAACCGTGATATTTGTTAGAAGAATGAGAGAGGCTTTTTTAAATGGGTCTATTACAAAAAAAAAACCTCTTCCGGTTTTGAAAAATGCATTCTCATTTGTTTGGAAAGTTTTCCCAAAATTACTATGTTGTACAGGAAAAAGATAGAGTTTTATCTTACCATTTTTACAAAAATGCGCTGCTACGCTTGTTGTTAGCGCATTTTTCTTTTTTAATTTTCAAACACACAATAAAGCTGACACTCCCATTTTAACCCTATTTATTACAAATCGGTTACATTGAAACTGTCAACGCGTTTAGAAACTAACAACTAAAATTATGATAACATGATGACCGATGATTTGCATTGATAACAATGATATATGGGCATAGTGACTTTTAGTGACTTATATTGTTGCTCAATACATATTATGTGTTGACATCATTAACTTTGACAAATTGGTTGAAGTATAAATAGTTGTGGTGTTATGAAACCAACTCACAAAAGATAGAAAAGATAGATCAACGTCCTCAAAATCAGCCTCTTCGAGGGGGAAACCTCCTTTACATTACACAAATGAACAATTCTTGGATGATACAAATGACAAGACCTCATTCCTATATATAAGAGTCTGAGGGGTCCCAATACAATCAGAGCCTACATAACAATAATATTGTAGGGGCACAAAAATAACAATAGTGGGCTTCTATGGGGCACAATAATAACAACATGGGGACTATATGGGTACAATAATACAATAAGGGGGTTGCACTAATAACAATAAGGGGTTACACTAGTAGTATAGGGACCTAACATGTGGTTCAGTATGAAGTAATTTCACAATAAATGGATGGAACTCACATGACTTATCCTTGGTGTATGCATTTGCATCTAGTGACATAAATTATTTATTTTATGATCATAAGGATGGCCTAATGAAGTTTTGTTTGATATTGATTGGTAAATGAAAATTTGTTTGCATGAAAATAGATAAAGTCATAACTTGATACTTGGATGCGAGCTCTTCTCATCACCTGGTCCAAAGAATTTGTTATAGTGAAATTGATGATTTTGATATTAGTTTTTGATCTAACATCTAAAGGTTTGATAAGCTGACTTAGTTGATTTGATTACACAATATTGATTTGTGTAAGGCTAGTCATATTTCTTTGGTCAAGTGTTATGTTTACAGAAAGCATTGTATGGAGCAAGCTCCCCGATCCTGATATGTTCGCATTGACAGTTATTTGGTGAAGCTAGGATGATGTGTCGATCCAAACCTCTACTTCAAAAGCTTTCCAAGGTATGATTTTGATTTTGGTTTTATATACTGATGGTATACTCTTGACAGGTAATGAGCCTCTGATGATTAAAAGTAAGAGGTAATTGGCTTCTAAAGCTCGAAATAATGAATCATGACATGATGAATCAATTTTCGAAGTTTGGAAAAGAAAAATTTATATCGTGAAGCTAGTGAAGATTTTTTGGAAAGTGGAAATGCAAATCCTTGGACACTGCAATTGAATTTCAAGAAGTTACGAAGAGACATTGTTGAACGTAACTTGGAGACCAACAGTTGATTGAAGCATTAATGTTCCATGTGGACCCGTCTGTATATGTGTGTGTGTGTGTTTTAGAGGAACCTAAATGTATTCATGATTAAGTTGCTTCATACACATTGAGTTGCCCTTGAGAACCCTTTAAGATATCTGCATGGGACGATCAATTTTTTATCTGAGATATTCATTCTATGATATGTGATTTCATGGATGTATTGATGATGTTTGGGATCATTATTGATGAGAACATTTGGGTGTTGCCTTAGTATGATATATTCCATGATGTTTTGGATGAAAATTCGGTATCTTTAAGCACGACCGAGGTTGCGTACAATGTTGCTAACATGACCAGCTGTGAGGCAAGATGAAAAATCCCCTTAGAAATTTGTTTGAGTAGGTTATGGATATGACACGGATATATTGTGATGACAAAGAGTGGAAACTGACTGGCAAAGAATCCTATATATAGTTGGGACTGATATACCTTTATATATTGAGACAATGTTGTTGTATGAGAAAAGCTTAGGCTTGTGGTTGGCACCTCTGTGAGAGGGAGGATGGATATGGTATCCTTTTAGTGATATATATATTTTTTGTTCTAATATGATATTTGATTTGATGTCTTGTATGAATAGGAGACGTATGCTATTAAGACATGATGATTACCATATATGAGCATGATGACATGTTGTTGATATACAAAGTGCATCGCTAATCCAAGACACTAAGCCATGTCTTCTCACCTTTTTGAGCTCCCAGGGTGTGGAATTGAGATGGAGGGCTCTTAGGGTTGAGGAATCTCTAGAAAATAGGGTATCACCCCTATCTGTTACCCATAGGGTTGGATATGTTGCTTCCCTATCTTTGTCTTTTCACAATATACCCCATTTGGCATCATACCCACAAGTCGAGCTTGTTGGGATTGTCCCTCCCCGTCTGGCCAATGAGTTGAGGAGGCTTGGGGCATGTGATCCTTACCTTTTGGTAAGTCGGGGTATCTAGCCCAAGCTCAGATTATGATGCAAGTGTTCTACCACATGACTCTTGAGGATCATTGTTGGGAAGATTGGTAGGAAATAGGATGGGTTGAGATGTGATCCCCTATATCACTTATTGCTCGATATGGTGTTGTATATGTTTAGCTCCCCCATGAGATTCCAAGATGAGATGTGCTCTTCGATGTTGATGCGAGTCGTAGACTTGGATCGCTGTTGATGCTTCATGGGTGGTAGTATTTGACTCCCCACTGGCAAAGATTTCCGGTGTAAGCATTGGATCCCTGATGGATAGAGGGTGGTAGATTGAGCTCCCCTCTGATGTCAAATTATTCTTCTTTTAGATTCGAGAATGTTCAACATATGAGTAGGGAAAATCCATAGATAAGCAGGAATAAGCAAGAGATGAATCAAGATTAACAATGATGATACATAATGATGAGATACTTGATATTGGATATGATTTGATGACATGATACACATGACATGATGCAGGTGGATTCCCCCTTGTTGAGAGGGAGTGTTAAAAGTGGAAACTAGGGCTAAATTCCACTTTGGAAAACTCATTTTATGGAGATAATGATTGCATTTAATTCCTCTTTTTTAGAGGACCAAAATCGACCTAAAGATCATCAAATTTGGATAAGGGAAAGTGTATTTTTGAATTGTAAGCCCACATGTGCATATTTGATCAGGTTGGCCCTAAAGAAAATTAGACACCCTTGGAAGGCTATAAATACAAGTGACCTCAACCTCATTTGGACATCATCATGAGACATTCTTCTATTCTCTTTCTTGTTTTTGGCTCACACAGGTCTGAGGTATATCTGCAAGGGAATGGATTTTCACGATGGTGAAATTGCATGGCTCGGAGTTCACATCTCTATTTTAGGGTTTTAGGTCTTAGTCATAGGCACAACAAATAGAAATATCAGTTATAGCCACTCGCTTTCCATATCATCCATGCTACTGAAGCATTTCAATCGCTCGCACAACATGTCCTCCATGCAACTGGAAGCTAAGGTTTGGTTTTTTAGTTATACGAAGTTTTCCCTGTTTGACCGTAGTGTTCAAAAGTTGACCGCAAACAATGACAATTCATTAAAAGATTCAGGATAAGTGTTTTGAGTATGAGCATGATTGGGTTCATCTCATGGATATTGTTAAGTTGATTTTTGCTAGATAGTTTTATGGATGAAGATATGGATCATTGCACTCTCTTTTGCTAAATCATTCAATGACAATCTAATAAGAAGAATAATTTGAAAGGTTTTTTCCCATAGTGAGTTTTTCCCTGGTCTCTGACCAATCCTGGTGTCTCTATGTGTGAATTATTTTCTTATATTGTTCCTTTGCGTTTCGTTGCATTGATGATGATGATATTGTTCTTTCTATATAGTTGCATATGCTTATGAATAAGGATGTAAATCTGAACAATGTTATGATGTTGTGGGGTGAATTTAATGTGTAAATGAAGAAATGCAATTATCAAAGCAACAAAAGATATAGCCCTAAGAAAAATTAACATCAAGGTTGATGTGATAGATGGAGGATGTAGCCACAAAGTGCCAAAAATGGGGACATTTTTGTTGAAGTATGGAAAGGCTTGTTGTACCACCAAACACTTGACTGGTTATATTTATGCAAAGCAACAAAAATAATCTTCTAGAAATTTTATCTACAATCTCAGTTTTCCCATCAAATTGAGGATGGTAAGAGGAGTTGTGAACCAATAAAGCACCCAAACAAGAAACTAATTTAGTCCAAAATCTACCAATGAAAATTGGATCTCTATCACCTATAATAATCTTGGGGATTCCATGTAGCTTCTTAATTGTTCCCATGAATGTTGTAGCTATCGTATTTGCTCTAAAAGGACAAGAAAGATAAAAAAATAGGGCATTCTTTGGGAGTTAAGTGACCAATACCATGATGTCATTCTTTCCTTTAAACTTGGATAGACTTGTAATAAAATCCATTGAAATATTTTCCCAACTTTGACTTAGTATGGCTAATGTTTGTTGGAGATATGAGGTCTTAATGGTCTCTCCCTTATTCTAATGGTAAACTTCAACCACAAATTTTGTAACACTAGTTTAAATACCTTCGTACAAAAAATCCTTCTCAATCATATGGTATTTTTTCAAGAAACCTAAATTTCCTCCTATAGGAGAAGTTTGAAATTCCAAAAGGACCTTCTATTTGAGTTGGGATTCTTATATAAATATAAGAAATCCTAATATCATAGTGAATCATTCCTCCACACTAATTTATTAATGCACTTGGGTCCTCTTGTAGTGGTTGTATGATAATGCATACTTTTAAATCTCATTTCCAATCTATCCTTGCTTCTTCCACATAATAAAATTGTGGAATTGAAATAGCACATAGTAATCCCTTTATATTTTCTTCTTTACTTGAAAGTGCATGTAGCATCATATTTTGTTTTCATTTTTTGTGGATAATTTCAAAGTTACAACCTAACATATTTGTAACTCATTTTTGTTGCCTTTCCAAAGATAATTATTGTTCCAAGAAGTAAATAAAAATATTATTAGCTATTTTTACCTTGGAGTGTCTTCCGATTAGGTAAGGGTGCCATTTCCTAACTAGATGTAGCATGTACACCATTTCCTTTTTGTTAATGGGTTTGAGTAAGTTATATATTTTAAGTTGGTTTCTCCCTAAGGAAAGGGAACTTGTTGCATTAGAACTACATCAATGCCATGTATTGAGGCATCACACTGCATAATAAAGGTTTTTATGAAGTCATATGTGACCAAGACATGAGTTGTACAAATAGACTACATAAGGTTTTCAAGAAGTTTGGTTTCTTCTTGAGTCTAAGAAAAATCCTTTTCTTTAATAGCATTATTAGAGATTTTGTTATTTGACCATAATATTAGATAATAATCTGTCTATGCTAAGAATTCTCTATGATTCTTCAAGGTTTTGGGAATTAGCCATTCCATCATAGATTTAATTTGTTTAGAGTCCACTTTGACACCTTCGTGAGATACATGATGTCCCAAATGTTCTACTCTTGAACCCTAAAAGCATACTTGGAAGGATTTTCATAAAGTTGTTGCTCTTATAAAAGTTTTAAAACCATGTCAACATGGTGTACATGCTCTTCCAAAATTTTGTTGTAGATTAGTGTATCGTAAAAAAAAATACTAACACAAACATTTTGAGGAAGGGTTTGAAAGTAGAATTCATCAAAACTTTGAAATGTTGAAGGTGCATTAGTAAGGTTAAACAATATCACCAAAAGCTCACAATGACCTTCATGTGTTCTAAAGGTTGTTTTGGGGATGTCCCCTTACCTTATTAAGATATTATGATATCCAAAATAAAGATCCAAATTGGTGAAAAAAATTGTTCCTTCCAGTTCATCTAATAATTCTTCATTGACACAAATATGAAACTTACCCTTACTGGTCATTTTGTTGATCTCTCTATAATTTGAACACATATATCATGAAACTTCCTTTTTGTGAACCATCACCATTGGTGAAGAGAAAGAACTTTAGCTAGGTTGAATGATGCAAACCTCTTAACCATTTGCTCAGTCTCACTCTTTTGTGCATATGAGTACCTATAAGGCCTAATGTTAGGTTCTATACTTCTCAGTTGCAAATGAACAACATTGTCGTGATCTCGAGTAAGTGAAAGACCCTTAAGCATCTCTCCAAATATCTTGGAATAAATTTCAAAAACTTTTTTGAGGTCCATGGGAGTGAAGGGTCTAGATGTTTGAACACTTATTGAGCACAATTGTGCAATTACATCATGGTATCCCTTAGCAATTTTATCATGCTAATAAATTTTATCACTTTAGAGGGTTTCCCTTGGATAATTTTGAGTCAATTTCCTTTCTTTTGAGGAAAATATCATGAAATTCTCCTAAAAATCATTATTCCCAATGATTATAAGAATTAAAATCCTAATACAACATTAGCACCACCCATTTAGAGTGTAATTGTGGCACTATCTAGTAAATAATTCCCCATAGTGAGCTTAATATTATGGCACTTCCCTAAAAAAATTATGGTACCTCCATCTACAACCATTACTTGAGACTCAAGTGCTAGATATATAAAGTAATTGAGAATTTTTAGTAATATGTAATTAATAAAGTTCTGGATACTACTTGTATCAATCAACACTATTTGATTTTTATTTTTAGTATATCCTTCTATCTTGATGGGTTGTGGTATATTGACGCTAGCCAATGCATGACAATATATGGTTGAAACCGTCTCTTCTAATTCTAGATATTGTGATGGTTCTAGTCATTTATATTCTTCCTCTTCATAATATATGTAGAATAATTTCTTCTCATTATAACAATGCCCCTTTCTATACTTTCTATCGCAATTGAAACACAATTTATTTTATCTTATTTCATCCATTTGTTGAGGTGTCAACCATATAGATTGAGTGAGTTTAGGAGAGGGAAATGGTATTGTCTATAATTGTTAGTGGCCAACCTTCTCATAGCCATATTTTTTACTTTCAACTCTTTTTCCATAACAAAAGCTTGTTCCAAGGATTTAGGTTCAAAGACATGAACCTCGCGTTGAATGCTCTCATTTAAATTTTCCATAAAGATATGTAAAATTATCCTCTGGAATGTTCTTTACCCTAAGAGACAATTTTTGGGATTGTTGAATGTGCTCTATAATTGGACTTCTTTGATGAACATATCAATTGACTAAAGAATGTGTTGGTCTTAATATCGCCATAATGCATCATAAATTCATCCATAAAGGACTAAGAAAGAACAGAAATCATTTTTCATTCACAAGGCCGTTAACACCAAACACATTGCTCAAGTTCTAAATATAAAAATCCCAAAGTTACCTTTTATAAAGTTGACACTTTTTGTAGATCAAAGAATTGCTCCATTTAGCATATCCATGTTATTGGATCTTCACCGTCAAATTTCATCATATCAATCTCACGAATTAAGTAGTTCTTTGGTGCGTAGTTAACCCCCCAATGATGTAAATATTGGAGTGATGAATAATCATGATCATAATACTAAATCTTTATGTTCTCCACATTCGCTAAAATATTCCCCATATGTGAATGGGATTAAACAATTTTTCTATCCCTATTTTTATAATTTGTTTGCAACCCAATATCTCCTTTATGAAACCTCTCCTCTAACGTGTGTAAGGAAATGGTTGCCATTTTGTAATTTTTCCATATTTTGATCCATCCTTTTATCTAAAATTTGTTTCATATTTTCCATCCGTTGTTCCATCTATTGTATTTTTCTTTGTGTGTTTATTAAGTCAAATTTTTCATTGATCTATCACTCAATTTGTTAAATTGGTTCTCCAACTTGAGTAGCTACTTTTGTATCTCTCCACTTTCTCCATGATTCATGGTTGATCTATCTAAACATTTAATTGGTGTAGAATTTTTGCAACACTTTTGCCATGTTTGATAGAAATAATATTCATCTATAGTTCTTCTATACCATAATATTGAATCTCCCAAAACAAATCTTCTAATCAAATTTATGTTGATTGTAATTTAGGTAGCTTTAAAACCCCAATTTTGACACTTTTATGTAGTTTAACCTTGAATTAGATATAAATATGAAACTTATACACCTTTAATTTTGAAATCTTGGTCTATGAAAGCACAATATGTCTTCTCTACAATGCCATGGGTTTCATTGAATTCAAAAGTTCAAAAAAAAAGATATGGCAACTTTCACAAAACTTGTTGATTTTTTCCTTTTTAGGAGACTAAAATAGTATGGACTATCACATGTTCAATTTTCCCCATATACTTATAAAATTTTAAACTAAAACATTATGGTCTATACCCTAGTAAAAAAAACTAGTGGCACTCAATTTGAATTTGTACAGAATCATATATAACTATTTTACATAGAACACCTATTCAAGATTAGTTTTAAGGCTAGTAAAAAACCCTAACTTCCACAACCTATAACTTGAAAGTATAATGAATCAAAATATAAATTTTTATCAAAGGTACTTCACTAAGCTTCCCAAAAAAGTATATCATAGATATTCCAAGATTACTTATTTGAGACTAAGTTTAGGGCTAATCAAAATCCTTAATTTCACAACTTATATGTTGAGGTGTTGTATTTTTTATAGGTAATCTCAATCAAGTAGAGTTCATTCAATTGATTGATAGGTCGAGAAAGACGATTTGAAATGAGCCTCAAAAAGTCTAATCATAGATAATCAACTAGGAAAATAAGTCGATGGGATGATTGAAGTCAACTTGATAAGAAGATAAGTTAATGGTCAAGTCAATAGGTTGATAGTCAAGTAGAGAGTAGTTACCTAAGTCAAAGTTGAATGGTAGTCAAGCAACCGATGGAAGTCAATAATTGATTAGAGTAGTGTAAGGTGTCACATTCATGCACAAGTGCATAATCAACCATGACTGGTAGTTGAAGGGAATTTGTCTATAGTGGGAATTGGTCAGAAAATAGTTAGGAGTCCAAATATTCCTAGGATCTTGGCCAATGATCTTCAACCACACGTACTTATTAAAGAAGCTATGAATCAAGATTTTATGTGCTTAAAAATATATGATAATGCAAGGCTAATGAATATAATGCAAAATTCATGATTGATAGAGATCGAGTGATGTATGAGTGCACTGATCATAGGTGTAGACCAAGGTCAGTGTTCATTGTAATTTGGTTTTAACATTCTATTGAGAATATAAGAATGGTTAATGTCAAAGGTTGATTGGTTTTACTAGCTAACCAAAGTAAAATATATGTGTGTTATGTGAATATTTATGATGTCCCATCGTTTAATTTTTATTCTTTAAGTTCTCCCATTTGCATTTAAATGTTTATGTTAATTGATCTTCGAGTTTGGTTTACATGTCTGGTCAACTATGTAATTGTACTTTGGTATATGAACTATAAATCAGGTTCAAACATCTTGTATTAGAGCTCATTTTCCCTACAGAGGGACACATCTATTGTCAAAGGTTGTGGATATTTTGAACCTAGATTTTTTTAAGAAATCCATTTTTTTAGATCTAAGATAAGCCTATTTGAATGGGAGTCTTAAGACAAAAATTCGATTAAATAAGAATGACTAGAAATACAAAAATTGAGATCAAGAAGTTTAATGGACAAATTTTTGAGCTTTGGAAGCTTATAATGGAGTATCTCCTTATAGATTTGGCACAGTGGATCGATGTGCATCCCAAAAAACCTTTAACTAGCATGTCAATGGAGGATTAGGAGAAACTCAAAAGGAAAGTAAGTAGTATGATTCAACTTTGCCTTGAAGAGTTGGTGTTGTTGAGTATCTCAAGGGAAGACACTACCAACAAATTATGGGATAAGTTGGGAAACTTATACCAGTTAAAATTGTTGGTCAATAAGTTGTTTCTTCAGAAGAAACTCTATCTTATTAGAATGAGAGAGAGTGATTTGGACACATAATACCTACATGCATTAAATATTGTTGATCATTCAGTAATTAAGTGTGAATACCTTTGTAATAGAAGAATAAAAGTGTATTAGTCTATTGTGTTCTTTTTTAGACTCATGGGATAGTCTAGTCATCGCTATTGGGAGTAAAATGACCACACTAACTCTTAATGATGCAGTGGAATCTCTATTATTCAAGAAGATGGGAAAAAGGACATGGAAGGATTGACTAAATATGTGTTTTCAGTAAGAGGTTGATTTGTTGACAAAGGTAAAGTTAAATTCTCTAAAAGAGGATATAGGTCAAAAGAAAGATCTAAATCTCTTGCCAAGTTGACAAGAAGATGTTGGAAATGTGGTAATGCATGGCATTACAAAAGATATTGTAAGTTGAAGATTATTGAGTGGAGCAAGGGATATTATGAGTAGTTAAAAGAAGGTGATTTGTACTTAGCTTCAATGAGCACACATTCGTATCATGGGTCATGGTTGATTAACCCAAGATCATTCTATCATATGATATCCCATATGGAGTGATTCTACAAATATGAAAAAATATAATGGAGGAGATTCTATCCAGGGTCCGATTCAACATCCAAGATAATTAGTTGAGGTTAATTTCAACTAGTACTAAAGGATGGTAAGAGTAGAACATTACTAGGTGTACTACAAAATCTTGCTTTAACTAGGAACCAATATATGTTAGTTTAATGGTAATGCGGGTCTACATACAATATTAGAGAAGGATTCATGTAAGATGGTTTTTCGTGCAATGGTGTTGATTAGAGCTGTTTAGATTAGGAAATTATACAAGATATCATGGAATACTGAGCCAAGTGGTTGTAATAGTATAGTCGTTCTTCAAACTAATGAGTTGTCCTCTTATCTAATCAATGATACCATGTTGTGGCATCAAAGGATGGGACACACTAGAGAGAAAGGGCTTCAAGCTAAGTAAAGCAAATGTATGGTAAATGTTTTAGTTGGTAACTCTCAAATTCTATGAACATTATATTTATGGCAAACAAAATCATGTTATATTCCCATCAAGTGTGAAAAGGGTAATTGGAATTTTGGAGTTGGTTCATATTGACGTATTTGGTCTAGTACCCATATAATCACTAGGTGAATCTATATTATGCATCCTTCATTAATGATTTCCCAAGATGACATTGTTGTATTTCCTGGGGAAAAAGTTTGAGGTTTTCAAGAAATTCAAGAGTTCAAATCTCTTATGGAGAACCAGACAATAAGAAGGGAAAAATGTTGAGAACTGACTATAACAACCCTCATGAACATTCCATGTAATAAAAGTAATAAAGGCAAAATAATAACCATGATTGATGGGACACTTATTCCAAGCTGAATGTTGGGTGAGACATCCTAGTGTGGGTGTTCATTTCGGTTAATATGTCTAAGGAAATTGGAAAAGGAAATGGCTAAGGCTTTGGAAATGCAAAATGGCATTTTTGGCACATTTATTTATGGAAATAATGGAAATTAGGAGAAAATGGAGGTGAAAGGTCATAGGTTTCACGTGAGGAGGAAAATGAAGGAAAATAATGGAAAATGAAGAAAAAAAAGACCTCATTCATAAAAAGGCTTCTGAGGCAGACTTTGGTCAGTTTAGTTTTGGAGCTTTTTCATTATTCTCTCTCTCTGATACTCTTGGATACTTAGAGTTTTCTTTGAGCACCCTTGGAGAGTGTGGCATACTTGGAGTTTTGGAGCAAGAAGGCAAAGAAAGATCAAGAAAGCGCAAGAGGGCATTGGGATCAACAACTATAGAAGATTTGTCTTGCAGATACTGAGTTGCATGTATGTTTTCATCACTAGTTTTGGCATACATGGCATAAGCATGTGGATTGTTGGTCATGATCTATCACTGGCATGGAGGATTTCCTAGATTGACAATGGATTGCCTAGCCTTTCCATTTCCTAAATAGCCATGGAGATTGTGGGTTTATTTCCTTGTTTTGTTTTGGTTGGTTCTTATGTTTCCTTTAGCTTGGGTTGAGTTATTATTTCCTAGAAGCCCTGGTTGGAAAAACGCTCTGGAAGCCCTATAACAGCTTGGGTTGAGTTACTAGTCCTAGAAGCCTTGGTTGGAAAAACACTCTAGAAGCCCTTGGTGGGTTGAGTTACTAGTCCTGGAAGCCCTGGTTGGACAAACACTCTGGAAGCCTGGCGGTAGTTGTGGGTTGAGTTACTAGTCCTGGAAGCCTTGGTTGGAACAAATGCTCTGGAGCCCTGGAAGGCTTGGGTAGAGACCAATCTAATGATGGTTTTGTGATGTCTGACTGTGAGGTGGAATCATTGTTTGATGGGTTGAGGTGGTTGGCCTTTGGAAGCCCTAGATGGTTTTAGATTAATGTGTTTTATGAGATCCCAAATTCATGCTTGGAATATGGCATGGGGGTGAATGGATGAAGAGATATTTGGCTCAGCCATTCTATAGTCGGGTGGAACATGGAAGTCCCATCCCGAGTTTGGAATTTGCATCATCAATATGAGGTTATTTCTCCTTGTATTTATATGACTATTATATTGGTTTATACGTGGATTTTATGGCTATGATTTCCTTGGTATTTATGTTGCTATTATGTTGGTTATGTATATTTTTTATGACAATAGCTATGTATGGCTCTCATCATGTTTTTACTTGTAAATGAATGCACAACGTATCTATGACCTAATGGATGAAATGGAAACTAATGTGTTGAGGCATAAATGCTTCTTAGCGATTCTTAGCTAAGTATGAGACCCATATTCTTAGATCTGTTATTTACACCTGTAGATTACATACTCGTGACATGTTTGAAGAAATGCATGCCATGGCTAGTAGGGGTTAAGTCAAGGGCTTGTTCAAGTATTTTCATTTGCCTCGTTGTTTCTTTGTTATCTTTCTGTTCTGAAGGTGTCATTCAATTCTGGGCAGTGACCTAGGCTCTAGGCCTAAAAAAGTGGCCCAAATCTCGGGGACACTGGCACAACAATAAGAAAAATAGTCCCTGGACGCTTGCATGCCTTGTCATGAGAACCTCCAAAGCCTCGTGGACGCTGTCAAGAAAATAGCATGGGAGCGTCCGGGGATCAAGTGGTCTAAAAACTTAATGGGACACAGGGAATGGTTACTAGATACATTGGGATGGTTCTTAGGGATCCTGTAGCTGATGTTGAAGGTATGTATGGTGTGTTTCCGTTAGTGCCAATTCCTTAACATGACTTAGGAGGCTGAATCATATCATAGCAAATTCTCATCACATGTTTACCCTGGTTGGTTGGTTACTTGGGTTGATGTGGGAGGAGGGCATTACAAAGTGGTATCAAAGCATGGTTCACCCCTCAGACTGGATGGATTGTGCTTTGGTCATGCATGCATGTCAGTTGCATGTGTGTGTCTTGTGCTATGAGACCATGTGCTTGTTGCATCTGCATGGTGTTGATCATGGTTGTAGTGATGTCGCCATGTGGAAGTTGATGATGTTTTTGTGGAGTGCATTGTCATGAGTGTATGATTGGTTACATGTTGTTAAATGTCTCTTACATGTATCATTCTTGTATGTTTGGTTACATGTTGCTACCTATTGTTACAAGTATTTCTCATTTACACTTGATCATATGTGTTTATGTGTGTGTGTGTTGTCTATGGTTATGCTTGTGTGTTGTTCGCATATGTGTTGGTCTATCATCTACGTTTATGGTTGTGCATTTTCTACATACATTGAAATGGTTTATGTCATCATGCATGAGGTCATGGTATGTGTGGTTGACATGGTCATGCATCGGTGATTGGACTCTAACTAGAATGATGGTGATAAGGTTATATGCTTAAGAGTTATATTTCTATATGATGTTGTGACTATGTTATACATGTATCCCGTTGATTGGTTTATCTTGCAAATGAGATATCCTCCTCGAACTATGCTAAGGTACGTTTGTTTATTTTGATTTGGTTTAGCTGACATGATGTACCTTGCACGAAGAGTATCAAAAGATGACTAGAAATATGGTAGACTACAGTTTCCGAGAATCTACCTATGGATCATATGAGCAGCATGGTGTTAGGCATTCTTCTGATCTAGAAAACACATTGAGAAGCTTAAAGGTAGAAATAAGGAGTTGTAAGGCATACAATGACATAATCATAGAGGCACAGGAGAAATGAGCAAAGGTAAATGAAGTGATACCTCAAAGTTTGTTAGATTTGCAGTGACAGGGACCGCGTCAGATCAACCATGAGCATGAGGACAATACTAATGGGGCATATGGTAGTAGGTCTCATGGTGGTCACAGGTCAAATATAGATGACACAGTGAGAGATGGCAGATTATTGGACACTTCGGATAGGAGAGGTGATGGACACAGGTACTATTCTAGTTCTAGTTTAGATAGGCACTATGATTGTCATCGTTATCATCCTTACAGGAGGAGTGATAGGTGATACTTTCCAGATGCATTTAAGAAAGAAAATCCACCTAATTTTGATGGAGAGATGAAGAAATCAAACGATGAAGAGGCATGGTTTCTTGGCATGAGGGAGTGCTTCAAGTTACATGAATATTCAGAGAACATGAAAGCCAGAGTAGCTACATTTAGTCTCAAAGGTAAAGAAGACATTTGGTGGGAAGATGTGAAGAATGTCAGATGTATTCATGAGGAGGACTTGACTTGGAGTGAGTTTGAGCAACTATTCAAGAAGAAATACCTATCAGAGAGATACTTTGATGACAGAGAAAAAGAATTCTATGAGCTAAAGATGGGATCAATGACAGATGAGGAGTACACTAGCAGGTTCTTGGAGATATTGAGGTATGTGCCTTACCTCACGGAGGAGAAGGCCAAGATTCAGAGGTTCATTAGTGGATTACCAGTTGCATTCAAAGACAGGATTGAGTTTGATGAGCCTAGATCATTGGAGGAGACCATCTGAAAGCTAAGGCATTGCTATGAACAATCGAAGTGTAGATATGAGACTAAGCCAAACTGGAAAGGTAATGAAAAGAACAAAGAAAAATGGGTTAGAAAGCGAGCAAGACCCTCGAGGTATAGGTGTAAAAGATAATGTAGTTCCATCTAAGAATCTCAATGCATCATACAAAGGACAAGGATTTCAATCTGAGGAGCAGAATAGGGATGCAAGCTGGAAGCCTATAGAGTGTTGGACTTGTGGCAAGGATCATCGCAGGAGAGATTATCTACAGAATCAGGGTGGTAGGCCTCAGATATATAGTGTGCATGATGCACAAACTGTTGGGGATGTTGGTTAGAGCGTTCCTCGTATCTATGCAACATTGGATAACAAACAGGCAGACCACGAGGCATCTATCATTGATATGGATGGTAATATTTGTGATCAAGTTATTTCTATTTTGATTGACCCTGGATCTAATTATAACAATGTTAGTCCTGACTTGGTGGATAAGTGTGGTTTGAGTAAGGAATTGCATGAAAAATCTTGGTTAGTGCAGTTGGCTACAGGTACAAAGAAGCAAGTTCATCATTGGGTAAGATCTTGTGCATTTGATTTGAATGGTATTCTTGCCACATCACATTTGAATGTGTTACCATTGGGATTGTACAATATGTTATTGGGCATGGATTGGTTGTACATTTGTAGAACCAAGGTGGATTGTTATGACAAGGCTAATGATTGCTTGGATGACAATGGAAAACCAAGAGTCTTACAGGGAAAGAAGAAATCCATATCAGTTAGGATGGTGACAACTATGCAGGCAAAGCATAGTCGTAGGAAAGGGTGTGTGTTAATTGTAGTGCACATTTCTAGTGAAAAAGGTAAGGAAGTTGAGGATGCAAATGTTTTGAGTAGGTACCTAGTTCTATAGCAGTTTCAGGATGTATTTCTTGAGGATTTCAAAGTTGCCACCTCACAGGGAGGTAGACTTTTCTATTGAGTTAGTGCCAGGGGCAGCTCCGACATCAAAAGCACCTTACAAGATGATTACACCTTAGTTGGTAGAGTTGAATATGCAGTTGAACCAAATGTTGGACAAGGGATACATTAGGCCAAGTGTATCACCATGGGGTGCACCTGTGTTGTTTGTGAAGAAGAAGGATGGTAATCTCAAATTATGCATTAACTATAGGCAGTTGAATAAAGTGACCATCAAGAACACGTATCTGTTATCGAGGATTGATGACTTGTTCGCTCAGTTGAAGGGAGGAGCAGTGTTCTCAAAGATTGATTTGAGATCTAGATATCACCAGGTACACATCAAAGAGGAGGACATTTACAAGTCAAATTTTCAGACCAGGTATGGGCATTATGAGTTTGTTGTAGTTCCATTCGGTTTGACTAATGATCCAACCAATTTTATGTGCTTGATGAATAGTGTGTTGCGTCCGTATTTGGATAATTTTTTTATTGTGTTCATTGATGATATATTGGTATATTCTAAAAATGAGGAAGAACATGCTGAGCATTTAGCAGTAATGTTGATATTGTTGAGAGAGCATTAGTTGTATGCTAAACTCAGAAAGTGAAGTTCCTTTCAGACTGAGGTACATTATTACTTAGGACATGTTGTCTCCAAGGAGGGAATTGCAGTAGATCTTGAAAAGATAAGGGCCATCATGGAGTTGGTAGCTCCTAGGAATGTAGATGAGGTTAAATCTTTCATGGAGTTGGCAGACTATAACAGGAGGTTCATCAAGAACTTCTCACTGATTTCTTATCCTATAACATCATTGCATAGAAAGGGTAAGAAGTTTGAATGGACAGAGGAGTGTGAGGGTAATTTTGAGCAGCTCAAGAAATTGTTTACACATGCACCAGTGTTAAAGATTGTAGATCGGGACAAAGAGTTTGTAATATGCACAGATGCTTGCAAGAAAGGACTTGGAGGAGTCCTTATGCAGGATGGACAGCTGGTATGCTATGATTCACGAAAAATGAATGAGCACGAACAAAACTACCCCACACATGACCTTGAGTTGGCAGCGATCATACATGCGTTGAAGATGTGGAGACATTATCTTCTGGGTAGGAGGTTTATATTGATGAGTGATCACAATGGTTTGCGGTATCTATTTGACCAACCAAATCTGAATGGTAGGCAAGATCGGTGGTTGGCCATGATTAGTGAGTTCGATTTTGAGATTAGGTATATCAAAGGTAAAGAGAATAGGGTGGCAGATGCTCTTAGCAAACGAATACAAGTAAATCACTCAGCATCTATGAGCTCCTATGGGACAAACTTATAGGATAGGTTCTTGCAGGCAGGTCAGTAGGATGTCAAGTATAAGGAGATTATGCACAGGTTGCAGCAGAGTATAGGTAGTAGTACAGGTAAAGGTAAAGGTACATGTATAGGTACAGGTAGTGGTATAGGTAAATGTACAGGTACAGGTGCAAGTGCACTAGATGTGGACTATTGCCTTACAACAAATGGATTGGTTAGATTTAGAGACAAGATATATGTGTGAGATAACGGTGAGCTCAAGAAGGTGATCTTGGGGGAGTTTCCTGCGAAGCCATATTTGGGTCACTCAGGTTATCAAAAGACATAAAATGTGGTAAAAATGTTTTATTATTGGGGAAATATGAAGAATGATGTAGTAGAGTTTGTGGCTAGGTGTTTCGATTGTCAGCATGTGAAGGCAGAGTGTAAGCATCTAGGTGGACTGCTACAACTGATTGTGATTCCAAAGTGGAAATGGGAGGTCATTTCCATGGACTTCATCAAAGGTTTTCCGAGGACAGTGAGATAGTCCGTCATGGATTTTGTGGACAGGTTGACAAAGGTTGCACACTTCATTCCAATGAAGTCTATATTATTAGCTAGCGATGTAACATAGGTATTCAATGGAGATGTGGTTAGATTTCATGGTGTTATGAAGAAAATTGTGTCAAACAGGGATGCAAAGTTCACTTCTAAGTTTTTGAAGGAGTTATTTGTAGGTTTGGGCATAGAGTTGGCCTTCAATACAACTTATCATCCGCAGACAGATGGACAGACAAAGAGGCTTAACATGATATTGGAGGATATGTTGAGGATGTATGTGATGCATCAGCATCGAAAGTGGGAAGAGTATCTTCCACTAGTAGAGTTCGCTTACAACAATGGGTATGAAAAATCTTTGAAGATGGGTCTGTTTGAGGCATTATATGGGCGGAGTTGCAATAATCATGTCAGTTAGAGTGATTTAATTAACGGGGTGTTGGTTTGAGCATACATGTTGGTTGAAATTGAACAGGTAATACAAGTCATAAAGAAGAATTTGAAATCAGCACAGGATAGGCAGAAGAGTTATGCAGATCGGAATAGGTTGTTCAAGGAGTTCCAGGTTGGGGAACAGGTGTACTTGTGCATCAAACCAAAGAATAGCTCCTTACGGATTGGATCATGTGCCAAGATGGCACCACATTTTTATGGACCTTTCAACGTTATTGAGAGGATTGGGCCAGTAGCCTATCAACTTGCATTTCCTCCGACAATGAAATCCCATGATGTTTTCCATGTGTCATTGCTTAAGAAGTATGTTAAATATGTTGATCATGTGATTGACTGGTTTGTATTGCAGGTGGAACCAGATGGAGAATTGCAGCCGAAGCCTCAGTGTATATTGCAGAAAAAGGTGCTCATGCCCTAGAACCGAGCAATCGAGCAAGTTAAGGTGTAGTGAAATCATTATGGGCCCAATGAAGCTACATGGAAGATGGCAGATCAGATGCAGACTATGTATCCTTCATTGTTTGTAGGTTGAGGCAAAGCAATTTTGGTATGGTGCTTTGGTATATGTCTTCGTATATGTTTTGGTACATGTTTTGGTGATGTTTGGTATATGTACATATGTATATGGATGTAAATATCACCATGAGTTATGTTATAAAGCTCCAATAAGTGGTATGGGTGTCATGTCATTATGATGTTATGTTTGTTATGTTTTCATGTTGGTTTTCTTCTCAACAGGTTGATCATTGTAAATACTGCAACAAGCTAAGTTATAAAACTCCATCAGTAGTATGTTTTGCTTACAACAGTCTTGTGGTTATAGGTGTTGTTGAACACTGAGGACGGTGTTCCCCTAAGGGGGAGGGTTTTGTAACAACCCTGGTGAAAATTCCATGTAATAAAAGTAATAAAGGAAAAATAATAACCACAGTTGATGGGACACTTATTCCATGCTGAATGTTGGGCGAGACATCCTAGTGTGGATGTTCATTTCGGTTAATATAGCTAAGGGAATCGGCAAAGGAAATAACTAAGGCTTTGGAAAGCCAAAATGGCATTTTTGGCACATTTATTTATGGAAATAGTGGAAATTAGGAGAAAAGGGAGGTGAAAGGTCATAGGTTGCATGTGAGGAGGAAAATGAAGGAAAATAATGGAAAATGAAGAAAATAGAGGCCTCATTCATAAAAGGGATTTTTAGGATCAATACAAAGACTTTGGTCAATTCATTTTTGGAGCTCTCTCATTATTCTCTCTTTCTCATACTCTTGGATACTTAGATTTTTCTTGGAGTACTCTTGGAGAGTGTGGCATACTTGGATTTTTTGAGCAAGAAGGCAAAGTAAGAGCAAGAAAGCACAAGAGGACATTGGGATTAGCAGCTACAACGGATTTGACTTGTAGGTAACGAGTTGCATGTATGTTTTCCTCACTAGTTTTAGCATGCATGGCATATGCATGTGCATTATTGGTCATGGTCTATCACTGGCATGGAGGATTGCCTGGATTGTTAGTGGATTGCCTAGCGTTACCATTTCCTGGATAGCCATGGAGATTGCGGGTTTATTTCCTTATTTTTTTTTTGATTGGTTCTCATGTTTCCTTTAGCTTGGTTGAGTTATTAGTTCTTGGAAGCCCTGGTTGGACAAACACTCTGGAAGCCCTGTAACAACTTGGGTTGAGTTACTAGTCCTCGAAGCCTTGGTTGGAAAAATGCTCTAGAAGCCCTTAGTGGATTGAGTTACTAATCTTGGAAGCCCTGGTTGGACAAACTCTTTAGAAGCCTAGCGACAATAGTGGGCTGAGTTAGTAGTCCTAGAAGCCTTGGTTGGAACAAACGCTCTGGAGCCCTGGAAGGCTTGGATACAGATCAATCTGATGATGGTTTTTTGATGTCCGACCCTGAGGTGGAATCACTGTTTGATGGGTTTGTTAGACTCCGTCTCATGTCAGAGATTGATTCTTCTTCAAAACCCTGTTTTGAAGAAGAAATCATTAATGTGTTGTTTAAATTTGTGTAATTTATTCTCTAGCTCTTCAAAAGGCAGCAGTGACTTCACGCTCCTATCCCTGCACAAGCACAATTTAAAGCATCATCAGCAAATCAAAGTCTGGCAATTTTAAAAAAAAAATCAAATCAACAATTACGTTCCTTCATCCATTATTTGTGGTTCTTGCTCGCATCACTTTGATTTTAACACTTGCATATATGAAGGAATATCATATTTATCAAAACAGCAAGAAGCTGAGGTCAGACATCAGCTAGGATTGGCAGATGTGACTGAAAGTCAATCATCTGAAAAAGTTCAAAAAAAAAATATCAAAGAGATACCGCAGATGTTATCTTTTCAGAGAGGATGAAGATTAAATTTGGTCAATGGCGAGATAGTATCTTAAGGTACCAGAACAGGGGAAACAGAGTAAAGTTGTTAATAGTGGTGATGTTGTGGCCAGGGCCTTAGCTCTACGAGTTCTTGGTTGCCTGGCTGATCTTGCAAAAGATAGGGCAGACATACACAGATTAATGATAGATGCAATGGATTCTCCTTATTTGTTGGAATTCGCTGTAGGCTGTCTTTGCAAGTTTTCAAAAGACTTTTCATCAATTGTTTTGGAGAAAGCAATTAGAGTGGCGAATGCTATGAAAACTGTACCAGAAATAAAGGTTGGCGCTGTACACCTATTTGCAAAGATGGGCCACTCAACTACACTTGCACGTGCAGCCCAAGAAGCTGGCAAAGATTTGGTGTTGAAACTACATTGTTATCACTCTCAAAACTTGCATTTGGATCAGTATCAACGTTGCCAGACCAGGTGGATGTGCTGTCCTCGTATCTAAGCTCTGACCCCCGATACATTGTGCGTGCAATGTCATTGAAATGTCTCAACAAATTCTCTGCTAAAATTGGTCAAAAAGCTATGCCGCACTTTCGCTATTAGTGGATCTATCATTGAGAGACTGCGAAAAGGGGTGTGGAATGAGATACCTAGACATCAGTCAGCAGCAGATGTGCTTCCAAAGGATTCATGTAGGTATACAAATGCATCTAGAAAAGAATATTGTCTGATGGACCTTCCGGTACGAGCAACTTTTCTGATTTTTGATCAATTAGTTTTAGCATTCAAGTGCCCAATAGAAAGAGCTTTCGGTATGGAAGGAACATTTGCAAGTTTTGAAGTTATCCAACAAGCGGTCGGTTTGCGAGGATATGCTCAGCGAGATCCCTTCATAGAGTACAAGCTTGAACTCTGTTTTTGCCTACAGTTATTGGTGCACCAATATTTTGGCATTGCTGCAATATAAAACACAATTGTATCTTGTAAATGTTGTGACGCTGAGTAGGGAGGTTATGTATCAGCAGGCTGTGCGACGATTTGCTCATTTTAATGCTATATAATTTAGTAATCCTGTTTCTGTTTTTGAATTGCTTATGATTGCCCTCGATGAAAAGGAGCAAGCAGGATTGTGGCAGAAACAGGATGGGCCCAGAGGGAATGGACAATACAACATGTTCTATCCTTGAAATTGTTTTTGAAGCCTCCAAATCATATGGCCAATGATGGTACATTTGTACAGGTGGCATGTTTGAGAAACTTTTCAAGATATTCGAGAAATGTTGATATTATATTTTTTATGATGAAGAATGGATTGCACATATGACAGTTGTCTTGTAAAAAATCATGTTGATTGTGTTCCCTGGAGTATAAATGGCCTTAAAAAATCGAACTTGGTCGAGTGGTTCTCTGCTGCCTGCGATTTAATGATTTAAAGATGGTAGCTTTTGTCGTTATCATGACACAGTGCAGGTGAAAGATATTTTGACAGTCTATTGCGATTCCTTCAAGGAACAGGTTCCGGCTTGTAAATATTTCTACAAGTCCAGCAAACTTGTTGCTATAAGTTGAGAACGAGTACATATTCTCATGGAGGTGGTGACTTGATGGATCAGCACGTGGAATTAGATCGTCGCATGCTGGATTGGATTGTGGGTCTTGATACTGAAATGAATGAGCTTGTTGAAGGAAGCCATCTGTACAAGTCAAAGGTGTCGATGGAGCAGGTAGTGCTCCCAGATGAGTAAAAAGAAATGCTATGTGGACTGCAGATAATTTTGGCAAATTTAAACAATACAGAAAGAATGCTGGTCTTGAAGATGTGATAACTTATGGAACATGACTTATTATACTTCTCTGCGGGCCATCAGGAACTGGAAAGACAATGACAGTCAATGCTGTTGCTCATCATCTTCTTCACATGGAACGTGTTCTTGGTCCTCATTCACGCCACCGCAACAGAAAAATAGAAACGAATTTCCTATTTCAAGACCACCGAAATCAAAAATATATGCGCTCCAGTTTTGCCTCATAATTAGCCAAATCATCAACAGAATGTTAGTTTAAAGTTTGTTTTATTAAAATAGCCAATGCATTTCCAGATTTGGGGAGCAGTTGCAAACTGGCATTCAGGATTCGATTGCCTGTAGCTTCAGCAAATGGGATTGACACCTGCCCTTCACTTCAGTCACCAGAAGACACCTGTTACCAGATGCATAAAATTCATTTTCTTATCTATAACCTCAGTTAAGCAGCGCTTCAAAGATTTCAAAATAAACAAATTCGCCTATTTTCATCCTCAATTATGATTTCATGAGATTTTTGCTCCGGATTTATCTCTCAACTGGCCAATTATCATAATATTTACAGAACGTTGTTCTACGTTTAGGAAACGCCCTTTCCTACTTTTTGTAATGATAGTTAAAACAACGCCCCTGTTTTGGGCAGCATATGTATTTATTGTATTAAAAAATTCATTTGAGAGGGAGAGGGGAGAGTTTCTGAGTGCTGAGTGCTGGAACAGAGCTTTCAATGTACAGTTTTCTGCAGGGATTTTTAATGAAAATTTCACAGCTCTAACTTCTGAGATTCATGTGGTATGTTAATTTAGCATAAGTTTTCCCTTTGTCTCATATGTAAACTGTTATGTTTCATTCACCTCATGATCATATCTAATTGAGCAAATGAAGTGTTTAGGTAGGAATTCATAGTATTGTATGCTCCTCCTATAAATTTGCTCATATTCAATGTTTTCTTCTGTTTAAGGAGGATTCAAAGTATTATTTTCCCTCCTTAGCTCCTCACCAGTCTTGCCATCTCATTTAAAATCTAGATTTGGTGTTAAATTGCTTGCCTACCTTGCCTCAGTTGATAATCTGTGTAGTCATCATATTTCTCTGTTCAAGCTGTGATTTTGCCCATGCAGCCCAGAAAAGCCCCGTCATTTAATTAAAAACCCCAAATCAAACTTCCTTATCAGTTTACTAGCCTAATATCAGTGTTCCTAATTGGGTCAACTCATCCTATTGAAAGATCTACCGAGTTTGACCGGAGAGAGCCTTCTCATACCCCGTAGGGCTAGCTACGAGGTGAAATGGTTTGATGTTGCCTTGAAGGTTTACCTTCCTCAACCTAGGGTGAAATCTCAAGCGCTAACATAGTGGCGACCATACTGGGGAGAACAAACTTGTTTGTGGGTTGATGTGTTTGTTTCATAAGTCTTAGACGGAGCCTGAAGTTACGCCAGGAGCCTTCGAAAACGCTCTTGTTTTACATCAGCGTTAGTAGATAAACGCTGCTTCAGTCAATCTCCGTGAGCTTGTGAAAACAACACTTCGGTTGCATTTTACCCCAGTACATGCGATCAAGGTGCAGATCTGATGCTGATGGTGGACAGCGGTCAGACACTTATGCAGGCTGAACCATTCACCCGGCGACTCCAATTCGATCCAGACATTCCAGTGCCTATTGATCTGTTCATGCAATGGTAGGGTATGTGGCAAACCCTGCACTTTGTGAAGCTCTAAACGAATTTAGAGAACGCTTAGTGGATGTTGAAATTAATGAAGAAGTTTTAAGTTTTTTCCTTCAATGTTTGAAATCTCCGAATTATCATCCTAGCGTCTGTGAGTTACTTGTTGAAAGAATCGAGAAGGAGATTCAATGGTTAGATGAGCAGATTCAGTCTTATGATTTCCAAGACCCTAAAAAGTTCTTGGAAATCCTTCTTCCTTCACAACAAGCAATAACAGACTTGCCTATAGAGGTATACATTGACAATGTGCAGCTGGAAGCATGTGTTGCAGAGTTGGGGCAGCCAACAGAGTCCGGTGTCCGTGATCCTATTACGGTATACATGGACACATTTTTCAGTTTGATTGACAGATCAGGCTGTCTTTTCCGTGACCAAGCTCAGTACTCACATGAAGGGCTGCCAGCAACTGCATCTGTGACTTCGTGGCAGCATTCTCAAATGGCTTCATTTCCAGGTTTACATGAATGGTTAATTTGGCATTTTAGCATTACCTGATCTCTTGTTTATACAGCAGATTAGAGTAGATGTTGTAAATAAATAAGCAGCCATAAGGGCAGCATCTAGTTTCAGTTGGCTTTTAGTTTGTTTGAGTTCAGTTTCAGTTTGAAAATAAGTCAAGAGTTGTGTTGATGATGACTCCATTGCCCAATGGTGGAGGCACTGTCTACTCTCCCAAAGTTCTGTGGTTCTTGGCACCTCCAGGAAGCTGCAGCTGCCATCCCAAATGGAGCCGATGTTAGACTCCGTCTCATGTCAGAGATTGATTCTTCTTCAAAACCCTGTTTTGAAGAAGAAATCATTAATGTGTTGTTTAAATTTGTGTAATTTATTCTCTAGCTCTTCAAAAGGCAGCAGTGACTTCACGCTCCTATCCCTGCACAAGCACAATTTAAAGCATCATCAGCAAATCAAAGTCTGGCAATTTAAAAAAAAAAATCAAATCAACAATTACGTTCCTTCATCCATTATTTTTGGTTCTTGCTCGCATCACTTTGATTTTAACACTTGCATATATGAAGGAATATCATATTTATCAAAACAGCAAGAAGCTGAGGTCAGACATCAGCTAGGATTGGCAGATGTGACTGAAAGTCAATCATCTGAAAAAGTTCAAAAAAAAAAAAAAATATATCAAAGAGATACCGCAGATGTTATCTTTTCAGAGAGGATGAAGATTAAATTTGGTCAATGGCGAGATAGTATCTTAAGGTACCAGAACAGGGGAAACAGAGTAAAGTTGTTAATAGTGGTGATGTTGTGGCCAGGGCCTTAGCTCTACGAGTTCTTGGTTGCCTGGCTGATCTTGCAAAAGATAGGGCAGACATACACAGATTAATGATAGATGCAATGGATTCTCCTTATTTGTTGGAATTCGCTGTAGGCTGTCTTTGCAAGTTTTCAAAAGACTTTTCATCAATTGTTTTGGAGAAAGCAATTAGAGTGGCGAATGCTATGAAAACTGTACCAGAAATAAAGGTTGGCGCTGTACACCTATTTGCAAAGATGGGCCACTCAACTACACTTGCACGTGCAGCCCAAGAAGCTGGCAAAGATTTGGTGTTGAAACTACATTGTTATCACTCTCAAAACTTGCATTTGGATCAGTATCAACGTTGCCAGACCAGGTGGATGTGCTGTCCTCGTATCTAAGCTCTGACCCCCGATACATTGTGCGTGCAATGTCATTGAAATGTCTCAACAAATTCTCTGCTAAAATTGGTCAAAAAGCTATGCCGCACTTTCGCTATTAGTGGATCTATCATTGAGAGACTGTGAAAAGGGGTGTGGAATGAGATACCTAGACATCAGTCAGCAGCAGATGTGCTTCCAGAGGATTCATGTAGGAATACAAATGCAGCTAGAAAATAATATTGTCTGATGGACCTTCCGGTACGAGCAACTTTTCTGATTTTTGATCAATTAGTTTTAGCATTCAAGTGCCCAATAGAAAGAGCTTTCTGTATGGAAGGAACATTTGCAAGTTTTGAAGTTATCCAACAAGCGGTTGGTTTGCGAGGATATGCTCAGCGAGATCCCTTCATAGAGTACAAGCTTGAACTCTGTTTTTGCCTACAGTTATTGGTGCACCAATATTTTGGCATTGTTGCAATATAAAACACAATTGTATCTTGTAAATGTTGTGACGCTGAGTAGGGAGCTTATGTATCAACAGGCTGTGCGACGATTTGCTCATTTTAATGCTATATAATTTAGTAATCCTGTTTCTGTTTTTGAATTGCTTATGATTGCCCTCGATGAAAAGGAGCAAGCAGGATTGTGGCAGAAACAGGATGGGCCCAGAGGGAATGGACAATACAACATGTTCTATCCTTGAAATTGTTTTTGAAGCCTCCAAATCATATGGCCAATGATGGTACATTTGTACAGGTGGCATGTTTGAGAAACTTTTCAAGATATTCGAGAAATGTTGATATTATATTTTTTATGATGAAGAATGGATTGCACAGATGACAGTTGTCTTGTAAAAAATCATGTTGATTGTGTTCCCTGGAGTATAAATGGCCTTAAAAAATCGAAGTTGGTCGAGTGGTTCTCTGCTGCCTGCGATTTAATGATTTAAAGATGGTAGCTTTTGTCGTTATCATGACATAGTGCAGGTGAAAGATATTTTGACAGTCTATTGCGATTCCTTCAAGGAACAGGTTCCGGCTCGTAAATATTTCTACAAGTCCAGCAAACTTGTTGCTATAAGTTGAGAACGAGTACATATTCTCATGGAGGTGGTGACTTGATGGATCAGCACGTGGAATTAGATCGTCGCATGCTGGATTGGATTGTGGGTCTTGATACTGAAATGAATGAGCTTGTTGAAGGAAGCCATCTGTACAAGTCAAAGGTGTCGATGGAGCAGGTAGTGCTCCCAGATGAGTAAAAAGAAATGCTATGTGGACTGCAGATAATTTTGGCAAATTTAAACAATACAGAAAGAATGCTGGTCTTGAAGATGTGATAACTTATGGAACAGGACTTATTATACTTCTCTGCGGGCCATCAGGAACTGGAAAGACAATGACAGTCAATGCTGTTGCTCATCATCTTCTTCACATGGAACGTGTTCTTGGTCCTCATTCACGCCACCGCAACAGAAAAATAGAAACGAATTTCCTATTTCAAGACCACCGAAATCAAAAAGATATGCGCTCCAGTTTTGCCTCATAATTAGCCAAATCATCAACATAATGTTAGTTTAAAGTTTGTTTTATTAAAATAGCCAACGCATTTCCAGATTTGGGGAGCAGTTGCAAACTGGCATTCAGGATTCGATTGCCTGTAGCTTCAGCAAATGGGATTGACACCTGCCCTTCACTTCAGTCACCAGAAGACACCTGTTACCAGATGCATAAAATTCGTTTTCTTATCTATAACCTCAGTTAAGCAGCGCTTCAAAGATTTCAAAATAAACAAATTCGCCTATTTTCATCCTCAATTATGATTTCATGAGATTTTTGCTCCGGATTTATCTCTCAACTGGCCAATTATCATAATATTTACAGAACGTTGTTCTACGTTTAGGAAACGCCCTTTCCTACTTTTGTAATGATAGTTAAAACAACGCCCCTGTTTTGGGCAGCATATGTATTTATTGTATTAAAAAATTCATTTGAGAGGGAGAGGGGAGAGTTTCTGAGTGCTGAGTGCTGGAACAGAGCTTTCAATGTACAGTTTTCTGCAGGGATTTTTAATGAAAATTTCACAGCTCTAACTTCTGAGATTCATGTGGTATGTTAATTTAGCATAAGTTTTCCCTTTGTCTCATATGTAAACTGTTATGTTTCATTCACCTCATGATCATATCTAATTGAGCAAATGAAGTGTTTAGGTAGGAATTCATAGTATTGTATGCTCCTCCTATAAATTTGCTCATATTCAATGTTTTCTTCTGTTTAAGGAGGATTCAAAGTATTATTTGCCCTCCTTAGCTCCTCACCAATCTTGCCATCTCATTTAAAATCTAGATTTGGTGTTAAATTGCTTGCCTACCTTGCCTCAGTTGATAATCTGTGTAGTCATCATATTTCTCTGTTCAAGCTGTGATTTTGCCCATGCAGCCCAGAAAAGCCCCGTCATTTAATTAAAAACCCCAAATCAAACTTCCTTATCAGTTTACTAGCCTAATATCAGTGTTCCTAATTGGTTCAGCTCATCCTATTGAAAGATCTACCGAGTTTGACCGGAGAGAGCCTTCTCATACCTCGTAGGGCTAGCTACGAGGTGAAATGGTTTGATGTTTCCTTGAAGGTTTACCTTCCTCAGCCTAGGGTGAAATCTCAAGCGCTAACAGGGTTGAGGTGGTTGGCCTCTGTAAGCCTTGGATGTTTTTGGATTGATGTGTTTTATGAGATCCCACATTCATGCTTGGAATATGTCATGAGGTTGAACGACTTAAGAGATATTTGGCTCATCCATTCTATGGTCAAGTGGAATGGGGAAGTCTCATCCCGAGTTATGATTTTTCATCATCAATATGAGGTTATTTATCCTTGTATTTCTATGAGTATTATATTGGTTTATATGTGGATTATATGGATATGATTTCCTTGGTATTTATGTTGCCATTATGTTGGTTATGTATATATTTTATGGAAGTAGCTATGTATGGATCTCATCATGTTTTTACTTGTAAATGAATGAACAATGTATCTATGACCTAATGGATGAAATGAAAACTAATGTGTTGAGGCATCAATGCTTCTTAGTGATTCTCAGCTAAGTATGAGACCCTTATGCTTAGATATGTTATTTACACCTGTAGATTACATACTCATGACATGTTTGGCGAAATGCCTGTCATGGCTAGTTGGGGTCTAGTCAAGGGCTTGTTCAAGTATTTGCATCTGCCTCATTGTTTCCTTGTCATATTTTTGTTTTGAAGGTGTCATTCAATTTTGGGCAGTGACCTCTGCTCTAGGCCTGAAAAAGTGGCTCAATTCGTCGGGACGCTGGCACAGTACTGAGAAAAATAGTCCCTGGACGCTGGCATGCCTTGTCATGAGAGTGTCCAGAGCCTTTTGGATGTTGTCAAGCCCATAGCATGGGAGCGTCCGGGGGTCAAGTGGTCTAAAACCTTAATGGGACCAAGGGACTGGTTACCAGAAATGTTGGGATGGTTCTTAGGGGTTTTGTAGCTGATGTTGAAGGTATGTATGGTGTGTTTCTATCAATTCCACTTCATTAATGTGACTTAGGAGGTCGAATCATATCATAGTAACTTCTTGTCATATGTTTACCCCAGTTGGTCGGTTACTTAGGTAGATGTGGGAGGAGGGTGTTACACTGACAACAGAGGTGAATTCTATGACAATGATTTTGAGAAATTCTATGAACAACATGGGATCATTTGTCAAACAACTACTCCAAACATAGTTACTAGTCAAATGAGAAAATTATGGATTACCCGTTTTTTAAGGTAGCAAAAAAATCACCCGATTTTGAAAATTGGTTATTCAAATCACACCTTTTTTTAGCATATTTTTGACACTTTAAATTTTCTTATGTATCAAGCATGAACAATTTTTTTTAAATGTTAGTGATTTTCATGTTGATTTTGAAAAAAAATAAAAAAATAAATTGTAAAATGACATAAAATTTTGAAAAAAATAAAAATAATAAAATCTAAAGAAAAAAAACATAAAAAAAAAAAGAATAACTCAAAAAAACCATTAAAAATAAATAAATTGAAAAAAAAAAAAAACTTGGATTTAAGACATCTGTGTTTTTATCTTCTGACTTAGTTACCGGAGAATCCACAATAAAAACCATTTTTCGTCAGCGTTTCAAATCCCAACTGGGATCCATCATCAGGACTTCATGAATGCTTTATAGAAGAAGAGCTCAATTGAGGGATTAAATAGTAATGAGGAGATTAGGTTTTGGGATGAGATGAATGTCGACCATGTTTCAATAATATTAATTTTTGATTAATTATTGATGAGTTAATTAATTGATTTTAATTTATTATAAATTATTATTTTATTATAAATTATTATTATGTTAATTATTATTCTAATTAAAATTAATAACTTATTTTTATTTTTAATATAATATAATATAATAATCTTTATTATAAATATTTAGTGATTATTATATTAATACTACATATAGGTATTTGATTTTAGTATAGGTTAATATAATATAATATTATTAATTATAAAATAGAATGTGAATATTTAATGAATAGTAATCTTTAGTAAATTGTATTAATATTTAATATTTAATATATATAATATATGTTAGTATAATATTTATTATAAAATAGTATGTAAAATCTATATATTAATTAATAATACATATTGGTATTTTAATGAATAGTAATTGTATATTAAAATAATCTTAAAATAATAGTTATTAATTAATATTAATAATATTAGAAATCAATATTAATAATTAATAGTTGATAACTTATGTCAAGACCTAATAATTAATATTATTAATTAAAATAGTAATCATAATAATTAATAATTAATAATTAATTAATAAATAATAATAATTGATAATTCATGTCAAGTGTTTAATTTTTAGTTATTAATAAATAGTTTAATTAATTAATATATTTATTTTTATGAATAGTATAACTAATTAATAGCTTATGATTAATACATCATAATAATGCTTTATAATAATAGTTAATGATAAGGTAATAGCTATATCATAATTACTAATGTAAATATTGTAATTAAGTACTAGTTATTATTATTATTATCATAATTAAATTATTATAGCAATGCTACTAACTACTAAAAAAGAGAAAGGGAGAGGGAAATCTACCACTAAATGCTAAGCCTAAGATGTATTGTTGACCTTAATTTCTCTGATTAGGGGAAGCCAGCTACCACTAATCTCCATACCATTGTCTCTGTTGAGATTATGCGGATGCTTCATAATTTCAAGAGCTTCTCTAATCTTTCGTCTATGATGTTGTTCTTCCCTTGCGACAATTGAGGCGCTTTCCAAACAGACATGGTGTTTTGTTTTTGAGGAGTGTTCTGCCAAGGCCGAGGTACGAGACCTTTCATTCTTAATATCAGCTCCATGTTCCTTGAGTCTAGTCTGCAGTGAGCGACCTGTTTCACCAATGTAGCTTTTTCCAATTGAAACATGGTCGACATTCATCTCATCCCAAAACCTAATGTCCTCATTACTATTTAATCCCTCAATTGAGCTCTTCTTCTATCAAGCATTCATGAAGTCCTGATGATGGATCCCAGTTGGGATTTGAAACATTGACGAAAAATGGTTTTTACTGTGGATTCTCCGGTAACTAAGTCAAAAAAAAAAAGAAAAAAAAGAAAAAGAAATAAATAATATAAATAATAATAATAATTAAAAAAACATTAAAATTTTGAAAGAAATAAGAAACATAAAAAAAAAAATAATAATAATAATAATAATAATAATAATAATAACTGAAAAAACAATTAAAAATTCTTAACAAAGATAAAAAATAAAAACTTTAAAGCCATTTTAAGCATAGGAGAACCAAGTCTTCCACTTTAGCTGAACATGCAGAAAGAACCAAGCATCATGTATGTATTGAGGAGGCTAGTGTGATTGCTAGAGTTTCACAATTCAATCATCGGAAATTTAGGGAAGCCCTTGAAATTGAAAAAAGGTCGAGCAATCTCAATAGAGAAGATGGCTAAGCATCATGTATGTATTGAGGAGGCTAGTGTGATTGCTAGAGTTTCACAATTCAATCATCGGAAATTTAGGGAAGCCCTTGAAATTGAAAAAAGGTCGAGCAATCTCAATAGAGAAGATGGCTGGAAGATTAGTAGTTGCTGGGTCCTATCACTCTCTTCCTAGTCGTTTTCTTCCTTTCCTCCCCTCCCTCGTTTTTTTGGCTTGTTCTTGTTTTCCCGTATCCTTTGGCCTATTTTTTTAAAATCAGATGTTAATTTAACAATTAAGATAAATGATTAATTATATTATTTTCTTTCCAACACTTGACTTAGTCTATCAATATATTTTTATTTATAACTAACTATTATCTTAAGAAATATATATATATATATATATATATAGATATATATATTATATAAAATAGTATAGACCTTTAGGTAAATTCATATAAACAATTAAATTAGTTAATACCTCTAGGTTAATGTGACAATTAGAAAAACAATTAATTAAATCTGAATATTTAAAATCTTATTTTTCCTAACACTTGACTTATTCTAATATTTATATTATATATTTTTATGAAATAGTTAATACTTTTTATAACTAACTATCAACTTAATAATCATTCAAGATTAATTTATTATTTATATATATATATATATATATATATATATATATATATATATATATATAGATAGATAGATATAGATATTTAAAACCTTTTAGAAAATTTATATGTCCCTTTGACTTTTAATTTAATAATAATATAACTAACTAGCTATGAAATTAACTTATTTTTATGACCTTTATTCGTCTAGCTGTCCCCCAGTCATATTTAGCCGTTAGTCAATATAGCCATTGCCTGGTCAAGAATTATAGCCATTGGAGGTTCTGCTGGGACTATTTAACATGCAATGCTTGATCTGATTCTTCAACTTGTCCTGATGATGAACCACACTGGTTGGTTCAAAACACGTCGACAAATGAAATATCATGTGATTTACACCGAAAAATCTCTCATAAATTTGATATGGATCACAGAAACCTCAATTCAACAATTTAAATAACATTTTTAAAAAATTAATCTTATAAAAAAAAATCGATTCCATTTCCTACCCAGCTAGCTACATTGCATGGGGCCGACTACAGTGCATGGGGCCTAGGCGGGTGGCGACCTGCGAGAAGACTTCCCCACCCAGGTTGCCACGAGTCCTGGGATAGGGCGGGTTTTAAATTTTTAAATGATTTTTTATTTTATATTATATTATATTATATTATATTGTTTTTATTTATTTTTTAATGTTTTTTTTTAATTATTATTATTTTTTATATTTTTTATTTAAAAAAAATGTTTTTTTTGGTTATTTAAAAAAATGTTTTATTTTTTTAGTTCTTATTATTTTGTAATTTTTTTTTGTCAATGTTTTTATTTTTATTTTTAATTTAATGGTATTTTATTTTAATTTTAATGTTTGTAATTTTTATTTTTAAGGTTTTATTTTAAATTGTATGTTCTAATTTTTTAACATTTTTTTCGTGATTTTTGCTTTTAAATTTATCTCAATTAAAAAAAAAAAATGTCATCATCTTTGAATACAAAATTCATAAAAATTTCATAGTTTTTCATAAAAATCTCCTAATTATTAAATTATTATTTATTAATTATTTAAACAATTTAAATTAATCCCCTCCCCTAGTCAAATATAGTGGTTTAGTTGACTTTTATATATATATATATAATGAGTTCTATTTCTTCATCTTGTCGTGAAGATGAAATATTCTCATTGTGATTTTTTCCTAAATTTTTTATTAATTAACAAGTTCAATTTTTTAAATGTTCTTTTCTTTTTAAGTTTTCTTACTTTATTATTTTAATTATTTTTATTGTGTTTTTTTAATGTTTATTTTATTTTATTTTATTTTAATGTTTTTTTGTGTGTGTATGTGTTTTTAAATAATTATATTTTTATTATTTGACAATACAACTTTTTATTTTAATAAATAAATAAATATTTTTTTATTTATTATTTTGGAATAAATAATGGAAAAGAAAAGGTTGTATTTTTATTTATTTTTAACTTTATCTGATCAATATTATTTATTTATTTTTTATGGTTTTATTTTAGGTTTGTTTTTTCTTTTTCTTTTTATTTTTATTTTTTTCTATGTTTTTATGTTTGATTTTTTTATTTTTTATTTTTTGTGTTTTTTGTGTTGTATTTTTTTTATGGGTAATGTTTTTTAATTTTTGTATGTTTTAATATATATATTTTATTTACTTTCTATTAATTTTTTATTTTTTTTTATTGAATTTAGGCTTCTGTGATCCATATCAAGTTTGAGAAGATTCTTCAATGACAATTACATTGGCATGCTTTTGTCGACATGTTTCGAACCAACCAGTGTGCTTCATCGTCAAGACAAGTTGAATGAACAGATCTCGCTTTGCATATTAAATAGATAGGGCAGAACATCCAACAGCTATATTTCCAAACTAGGTAACGGCTATATTGACAACGGCCAGGGTTCGAAACACGTTGACAAAAGCATGCTAATGTGATTTTCACCGAAGAATCTTATCAATTTTTTTTATGGTTTTTTGTTTGTTTCAGTTTTAGTGTTTTCAATGTTTTGATATTTCCAATATATTTAATTGGATATATATGTCAAAATAAAAAATATGTAGATATAATAAATGTAGGAGAACAATTTTTTTTTAGGGTGTAGTTCCTTTGCGATGGATAGGATTCTGGAAACAATAGTTTTTTTTTTGCATAATCTTTAATATGATTATTAGTTTCGATTTATTAAATTCAAAAGAAATGTAATTTTATTATTATGATTATTATTATGAATGAAAATTATATATATATATATATATATATATATATTTCTAAAAAAACAAATATTTTCATGCAAAGAGTATCAAAAACTGCAAAATCACATATAAATTCATTAGTTTTATAAAGTTGTTCATTAATCAAAATGGAAGTGTTTCCTATCTAGTGACTTCAATACATTATATAAAAAAGACATTATATTTAATAAATTGTTATTAATATGATAAACTTAAAATAAAATTAAATTATAAATTAAATGGTAATAATTTTTTTAAAAGAATATTAACGCCATGGCTTCAAATTGTTGGAATTTTAAGTTCTTTCATAGAAGCTATATTTTATTTTATCTTTAATGTCATGCTTGGAATTTTAAGGCTTTTCAGAGACGTGATATTTAATCTTTAATATCATGTCTAAAAATCGTTAGAATTTGAAGACTTTTTAGAGACGTGATATTGGATCTTTAATGTCATGCCTCTCATTGGAATTTTAAGGTTTTTCAGACTCATGATATTTTATCTTTAACGTCATTATTAAAAGATGTTGACAATTTACCCCGAAAAAAAAAGACGTTATTCCAACATCAACGCTTTTCGTTTTTAGGGTGTTTTGGGCACAAAAAAAAATGTTTTTCCAACATCAATAATTTTCGTTTTCAGGGTGTTTTTCATGTTTTTTGGGGTTTTTTGGTTAGAGTTATCGTTTTGAGGTAATAGTTCTCGTTTGATCATAACATTGTTTCCTTATACTCCTAAGTAGAATGAGGTCAATGAGAGAATGAATAAGACATTGATTAGAAAGACTAGGAGGAGGCTTAGTAATGAGGGACTAGCATAAGAATTCTAGGAAAGGTCAGTCAACATTAGGTGTTACCTAGTAAATAGGTATCCATCATTAGTGTTGGTCAGCAAGACTCCACATGCAGCATGGTTCAAAAAAAGTTATCACTCATACATCTAAGAGTTTTTGGCTATGAGGCATTTGTCCATGTTTTGAAGGAAAAATAACAAAGTTGGATAATAAGGTAGTCAAGTGTATTTTCATTATCTACAAGAATGGAATGAAAGGATATAAATTATGGGATTTAATGATAAGAAAGATGTAACACCCCTTGTGTTAGCCCCTAATTTTTAAATCTTAAAATAAAATAAATTTTAACTGGTTGGCCTGAGGTGTAAGACACACAGGTCCATGATCTGAGGGAGAGAAGTGAGTGGTGTTGGATGGCATAGTTGAACACACACCACCAAATAGTTGGAAAACAATGACATGGAAGAGGAGATGTCGACATTTCCTTTCTTCCATGACACGAAGAGGATGAAAAATGAACAGTCTTGTGTGGGGTCACGAAGAGCCCATAGGAAAAGAAGGGAAGTAAGAAAAACATAGGGAGAGATAAACAACATATAGAAGATTGGAGTGGGAGCAGAACACTGGAAAGACGGAGTGAGAGATATTTGGAGAAAATACAAGTTTGAGTGCAAGATATAGAAGCTCTGCACCTAAGAAATTATGCTCAGATTGATGGGATGTGATTCCTAGTAATCAATGCATGGAAATTGTTGGATTGTGGTGTCCAAGCAGGGAAGGTTAGTGGGATGCTCAGAGGAGGAAGTGGGTTATGAGTGCTTACTGAAAAAGGCTGATAAGCCACTAAATGCTTGCTGAGAAGGCTAATAAACCACTTAGTGCTTTCCAAGTAAGTTGAAAAACTACTCAGGTGCTTGTTGTAGGGCTATTAAACCACTTAGTTCTTGCCAACTAATTTTATAAACCACTAAGGTGCTTGTTGTAGGGATGATAAACCACTAGGAAGGGTAGCAATCCACTGGGTTGCTTCCAGAAAAGGGTTGATAAATCAATAAGTGCTTGTTGAGAAGGCTAATAAACCACTTAGTGCTTACTAGGTAAGTTGATAAACCACCCAGATAGTGAGTTATAGGTTCTTGCAATGCTTTCCTTGAAGACACATCCGATAAAACACTTATAAATTAAATCCATACTCCTAAAAGAGAGTAGTAATCCACCTAAACATGATTGAAATCGATAAGAAAGCAATCTGCTAGATCATGGATATGGCTCAAGGATGGAAAATTGTAAGAAATATTGTGGTGTAGCTAGCTCATGGCTAGGTGGAGAGTTGAAGTCCCAACTTTAGTTTCCATTCATCTCTAGCCATTTGGATAAGTGCCATGACATATACATATAGACACGTGCACACACACACATACACACACATATATGAATGTGAATGATTACCATGACTGATATGTTATTAGTTAATGTATGGCTTTGTAATGTTCCCAAATGGTCCTTGAAAATTGTTGCATTTCCTTGATGGGAAATATGCCTTGGATGTTCTTTTTCCTAAGTTGGAATACTAGCTTTATGTGGATGATATGAATGTTCTTGATTATATATGCAATTGTGATTGGTTGAATGATGGCATGCAACTAATTGTCATTACGAGCAATTTGGTGGTTGGCATGCTTATGGATTGAAAGGTTATTTGTTTTGCTTCATACTGTAACGTGTTAAATGTTTATGAATAGGATGATTATGGTTTGTGTGTTGCATAATAATATTGCAAGAGATATGGAGCTCTGAGTTAAATTGATGCAATGGTCTACACCCTTAACTCTACAAAGTTGACAGGGTTATGGGTTTCTAATGAAAAAATTGGCACAAGAAACCCTGAACATTCTATGCCTGTGTATTACAAGCTACTAACTTACATTCGGCTAAATAGGCCTTTGAATTAATGTATGTAAAAGAGATATGGATTTGGGCATTGTAGACAGAGCATGTAGGATAGGAATATCCTCATTGTCCAACATAAATATTTGTGTCACGTTGTGCACCCTTATCAAGATGAATGTGTTAATCACTTGGGAATGGGTGCTATAATAGAGGGCATCAATAGAGATTTCCTCATTGTCCAACATAAATATTTTTGTCACGTTGTGCACCCTTATCAAGATGAATGTGTTAATCACTTGGGAATGGGTGCTATAATAGAGGGCATCAATAGAGATTTCCTCATTGTCCAACATAAATATGCATGTTGTTCCTCACCTCCCTCTCCAAGTGATATGATTGGGAATATAATGGAAAGGGGTGTTGTTGACATAGGGTACGGGATGGAGTTTCCCCCTTTGTCACTTGATGAAATTATTGCCATCACGTCATGCTTGATTGCCATGAGGTCTGGTTGTATCATGGAAATATGGTGGGGCGGCGAGACGATAATACATACATCCCGAGGAATGGATAAGGGAATAAAATTTAATGGAGAAATTGTGTTGTCAACCCAAAAGTTAATATAATGTAAAATATTTGTTTTGCACTCAGTGCTTGACCCCATGGGACCCCTAGCACAAGTTGAGGTGGAAGGTGCCACGTAGGCTAGAAAATGCTATGTGGACACCACATTGATGGTAATGAGGACATATTTCTTTTGTGGTGACTACATGGCGTGACATGTGGCAGGTAGAGTTGGCCTCGTTGGATGGCCAAAGAGTCTATTTATGGATGACACATGGCATCATCAAAGTATTCCACATGGCAGGGTGGCATTACCTTAACATCAGCATGACATCAACAAGAAGTGAAGGAGACAAGTGATGTGGAGTTTGATGTTGTGGTTGTCAAGTGGTGCCATGTGGCATGCCCTGTCAAAGGTGACAAAAGGTGTGGCGTCATAGAATGGCGTTATGAGACCCCCGACACATGGCCCCCCGAACAACTAATGTGAAATTTACTGTCATGCTAAGGAGGTTGAACAATATATTTCGTAAGGAATGGTAGGATGGCATAGTGGTGTGGCAGGAGCCACACTAGATTTTGAGATACATGACAAAGCCACGTAAGTCATTCAACATTGCCACATGGCCATGCTTGTAGATTTAGTAAGGTTTAATGAGTAAATATTCAAATGGGAACAACTTTCAATTTTGGGCTCAGATTGAGATAAAAAGTATATCGTCGAAGAGCTCTCGATAAGGCAAACACAATGGTGGAATTTATTTTGATTTTTAATGAGGTTTGAAAAATAGAAATTTTGTAACATCCTTGCCTTATACATGTCAATTCCATGTCATTTTATGATACACATGATTTCCATGTCATAGCTTGATCCACGTCACTTCCATGTCATTTCTTGATCCACATCACTGCCACCTAGTGCCAAGTGTGTTGCCATGTCATCATCAAAATACCCCATTGAGTGAAAGGCATGCATTAATGATTGTGCATGTTGAAGATTTGATGACAACTTAATCATAATATTAACTCATTTGCAGTCATTATATCATATCGGGTGTAGATCTCCATGCTAGTTGTCGTCTAATAATCGTTGATTTGCATGGCTTAAATGGATCAACAAGAGGTGAAACCCCCTGTGTGATCATCGTAACATTGAAGCACTTTACATGTTGCACATATTTTCACCTGATGACTGTTGATCTCAGTTTCTAGGATACATCGAGGATAAGTGGGATCCCCTGCATGTTCTCGGTTTAATAAAGGGGGGGGTCGCATTTTGTTACATATGCGATTAACCTAAACGCACCTCTCTCAACACTTACCATAAGCCATATTTTCACCGCTTCAATCCAAAAGTATTTATTGATTGCAAGGGCCCCCCTATGTTTAATAGTTAATAGAGGGTTCCACCTACAATTTGATAGTTTGTGGAACCCTGCAGCTTGGAACTTGCCAAGCATTAAACTACCATAACTTATCAACCATTTGGAGATTTTTAAGCTACCATATATCGTTGGAAAGGAATTTCTGAGGTTTGTACAACCATGCACATTTTAGGAGAAATTGAGTGGATACATTGAACCCAAAATACCTCTAAAGATAGGTTCCATCCTTAATCTTAGCTAGACAACAACAACCATCAATGCTTCTACCAAGGATCCACACTCACAAGCTCCAACTAAGCAGGCAACACACTCAATTACAAATTCCAACATGCTCAAAACAAGTAACACCAACAAATAACAATCACTAACCACCTTTGACATCAATTAAAACATTATTTGATATCAATGACAACATTATTCTCAACAATCTCCCCCTTGGCATTGATGGCGACACATCCAAACGTTGTTGGTCATTAATGCAAACAACACTTAGAAACTCTTTGACCACTCCCATATTTCCAACTCTTTGAACACACACTCATGCAATATGAAGGTTACCTCATGACTTTTGTCACACATCTAACTAACACTTTACAAAGTATGCTTAAGATCATCCACAAACAACACATTTTGAGCCTTAACTTTTCCTTTATTCAAGACAACCATTCCTTTTCCTTTTGTTCTTGTTGGAGCATTATTACCAAAGTTAAAATTTCCTCTTTTGAATTCATCAAAGGATATAAAATCACTTTTTTCCCCTATCATGTGTTTTGAGAACCCACGGTCAATGTGCTAATGATTTCCTTGATTTTGGCATATAAGGCCAATCAACATTTTTTTGGAGATGATTTTTTCTTCCTTTTTTTTCTAGATTTTTGTAGGTTCTTCCTTTCTATTATGTTGATAAGAATACATCAATCACCTTCTTCCTTCATTGACGCCATGTCCAAAAGTGTTGCAAATAGAACATTGAATTTCATCCATAAGAGGAGAGAATGCATTATTGAAGGATTTTTTAGTCCTTGATATTTTATTTAAATTTGAATTGTCTCTTGATTCTCTAGATCTAATAGTTTTATACATGTGCAGTGAATTACTTTTTATCTAAAATTATGACAAATAAAGAAATGACCATTAAAATGTATGAGTACCTAGGAGTGAAGAATCCTCCTGGAAGAATTGGTCCTTGGTTCTGGAGAGGATGAATTTATGTTTTATGTTTCTTTCTTACTCCTATATGACTTGTGTGACTTGGATTATTATTTTTTTGTTGGACACTACTTCCATTGATGGATTTTTTGTGTTGCTCATTGCTTCCCTTAAGACCATCAACATAGCTTTTCAAACCCTCATATTTTGAGCTCTTGGGATCTGAATCTCCTTTAACCTGATCTTAAGTTCCATTGTATCTAATACCTATTTTAATTGATGGATATCATTGATTATTAATGATTATATATAAGGTTTCTTATTCCTTTACAAATTTTAGATTCAGATTCAGTTGTGTCTTAGTCTTCTCAAGATTATTCCTCAGTGATACAATTTATGATTCCAAATTGTCACAATACTTCTCTTTCTCTTGCAATTGTTTCATTAGCACTTACTCCAATCGTTCATATTCTTCTAATTTATGATTCTAATTTGTCATAATACTTCTCTTTCTCTTGTAATTGTTTCATTAGCACTTACTCCACTCATTTAGCTTCTTCTAAATGAAAATTTAAAAGTTTCATCTCTTCATCAATGCCATTCTCTTTCTCCTTATATGCTTGAAATTCTCCTTTCTAATTTTTTTTTATTCACCTAATCCTATCTATTCCTCCAATGCACTTAGCACTTCACCTTCCACATCAACAATTGCTTCACAATATTCTAATTCATTTTTCTCCAGACCAGGAATTTGATAGTATAATGCCATAGGAAGGTCCTCATCAAAGGGTAGAATCAAAATCATAATTTATTTCATCCTCTAATGAATTGCAACTATCTTCATGTGAATATAAGTTTTTCCTTTTAGATAATTTCTTCTTGGAAATTTTCATAGAGATTTTCTTTCCTTTATCTTATTTTTCAACATTGTTGTTTTCTTTGTAAAGACATTTAGATGCAAAGTGTCCTATTCTACCCCATTTAAAACACTTGAATGGAAACATACCTTTGTACTTTCCAATGCCATTTTGTATTTTACTGACAAAGTTTGCTTCCTCATCATCTGAGATGTGGCTAGAGCTATCTTGGTCTTAATTATGCTTTAGCTTGCTTGACACATTGTGATGGGCCTCCAAATTAGATACAAATTAAGGCCCATCTAACCTTTCCTAGGCACATTAAACCTTTCCTTCTACACTTAATAATGTATTTTTCAGCTTTAATATGTTCTTAGGAAGGTTTAGAGATGATTTGCTTATTATGTGCATAATATTATTTATTTTGTAGAATATTGTGAGAATATTGGGCAGATTTTGAAGATCTATAGAATGAGAGAATTTAAGGACTTTCTCCCTGCTACAAGATGGACTATGATTGGATAATAAATAAATAAAATATTATGAAATTATTGGATAGATCTAAAGATCCACTAATTGAGAAAATCTAAGGATGTGTTCCCTGCTACAAGAGAAGCCAGAACTCAACATTTAATGAAGATTCTTGTTGTTGGGGATCAGGTCCGCTTTTTGAGGAATTTTGGAATGGGAACCCATCAACTTGTATAAGTACAATTCGAATTAGCCTCTAGGGGAGAGGAATTTTTGATGTTTTTGTGAAGAAAACTTGTTATTTAGCAGTTCTACTTTCATTTCCAGCAAGGATGTACTTGACTTGATTCTAATAATGAAGTTTGGTTTCATTTTCAGCTTCTAAGGCTTGGTTTCCTTCATATGACTCTGAGTATCCTTAGGCTTGGCCATCCCAAGAGCCTCAAAGCCCTGCTATGTATTTTATTTCTCTTATTTCCAACATTTCTTTGCTTAGTTACATTTATCATTTATGCACTTAGTGTTCATGCTTCATTTGTTGTAGGTTATATTGATTAAATTATTGAAATGAGTTTGTTTTTAGGTTATTTAGATAATCAATAGTGTGATGCATCACTATCATAGCTTAGTAAAGTTATTTTCATCATTGGATTACTTAGACTAGTTCGTTAGTTCACTATTATAAAATCTCTTGTTTTAGTAGTAAATTTCTATTGAATTTTAGCACATGTGAATGAATATATTTTGAGTTGATCCCACTTGGATTGAAGTCTAAAAACATGAAACTTAATAAAAAAATTTAACCCACAACATTTTCATTTGATTAGCTTAGATATTTGGTTACTTAGATTAGCTTACTAGTTCATTGTTTTGAAATTTATGGTTTTTAATAGTAATTTTTTGTTGAATTTTAGCATGTGTTAATGAAGCTCCTTTGAGTTGATTCCACTTGGATTTAAGTCTGAAAACATTCAAATTAATAAATAAAAATACCCTGTATCATTTGCACTTTATTAGCTTAAGCATTTGGCAGGTTAACTCTACAAACAGGTTGTTGGAAGTTTCTTGTACCAAAAGAGAGTTTCTTGTAGCAATTTGTTTTTGAGCTCTTCCCTTGCCCAAATTCACTCCAAATTCATGGTGGAAGTAGATTTATGTACTAGAATAGCCCATGAATGCTCTGAGGCCACTTTGGTTGATCTGAGGCTTTTTTAGGTCGTCATTTAGATGATGCATTGCTTGCTTCTTGAATGTTGATTTATGCAACTAGTATAGATTTCCTTTCCTGCAATTTACTTTAAGCAAAGTGTGATTTCTGTTCTCCAAGAGTGATATAGGACTTTCCTTTCTTGCAAAATAGAATAGAGTTCCTTTAATCTCATTTCCTTTCCAACGAGATAGGATACATTTTCTTTGTTTCCATTTGCTTATGTGTGGTTTACATTTCTACAAATAGGATATATTTCCCTTTTGTCATTTATTTTCTAGCAAAAGTAGAATAGGTTTGCTTATTGTTAATTACCTTTTGCAACTTAGGACTGGAAGATTACCTAGATATTTCTTCATTTTAAGTTGTTATGTTTTTTTCTTTCGCTTACATCAAAGGGAGCTAGACTAAGGATAGGAAGATGTATGTTGCATATCCAGTGTTTGCCCCTCTTAGGTTTGTACAAACCCCATGTTGATAATTAAAGTTGAGCCCTTAGGAGTTCCAACATTCTTGTTGTAATATTGAGGATCATCACATTGAAAGAAGCTTCTCCATATTTTTATTGATCCCATTTTGTCCTCATTTCATAGGTTGTAATAATTCCATGTAACCTTTCCATGATTAGCTGGTTTAAATCTTCTGTTTCTTCGATTTTTGAGACTTTGGCATTAAACCTGGGAGTAAGTGATATCAACACTTTTTGAACAATTGCATCATCTTAGAATTTGTCATCAAGTCCTTTCATGGTGTTTACTATTTCATTCACTTTGAGAAAAAAGTTGTTTATGTTCTCATCTTCATTCATGTTCAAACTCTCATATTGTATCCTATATGTTTTTTGTTTTTCATTCTTAACCTCAATGTCCCCTTCATAGTTATTCACCAATTTATCCCACATATACTTGTTTGTTTCGTATTACATTACCTTGAAAAATTCTAATGAAGCAAGACCTCCCAAGATGGCATTCATTTCCTTAGCATTACTTTCATATCTCTTCTTACTAGTTTCATTTGTTGGAGTGTTTTTGGGTTATGATACCCACTCAATACATATTCCAAAATGTTTGATCCAAGTGACATTAAATATATCTTCACTATGATTTTCTTGAATGTAAAGTTTGTCCCATTAACTAGATGAGGTTTGCTTGAGTAAATTTCATCCCGACTAGCCATTTTCATAAGATCTTCCTTCCAATGGTTAAGCTAAGACTTGAAGGAACCTGCCCTAATACTAACTGTTGGAAATATTGGGGGGGTGTGAATCAATATTTTGGTTTATTTGACAATTATTGTATATTTCTATTTTTTGATATGTTTATAAATCTATCATATAAGAATAATAATAAAACACAAAACCACACCATAAACATCATATACACATCACACATATAATTTAGGTGGAAACCCATAAAGGGAGAAAACCACCAATCTTTTTCTTTTCTTTGTTTTCAATCTTGGATTACAATACTTCACTAGCACCAACCAATAGGAGACTTTTATGCTCTTTTCTAATTTGAAAGCACCCATTTGCAGGAGCATCAAAAAGCACCCACTCCCTCTGTTCAGTTTTACTGTATTTTATCAACAACAAGCAAAAACTCTCTCTTTCTTCTTCTAGAACCAATATATATCCTTTTCATTTTGTTTTCAAACTAGACCCAAACACCTTCCACAAAATTCTAATAAAAATAACTTTCCTTGTTTATATTATGTTATATACACTATAAACTAGTAAATTTAACCAATTCACCAAGCAGATGTTGTAATCTAGTATTTCAATCTATTTAGTAAGTAATCGTTCTTTTAAACAATGACCACTACCCCTTCTGAAGCTCCAATATTATCTTCCTGTAAACAACTTTAGTTTTTACTTTTCTCATTTTCCTCCATGTATTTCTCATGCACAAGCAACCTTACTCTTTTTTTCCCTTTAAATCAATATAACCATTAGCCAATCTTCAACAATAACTATATCTTTTATAGCTTCTTTGATACACAATACCATGGGTATCAATCCATGGTTCAACCCATGGAATTTTATTTTCTTCACTAGATATGTAGGTTTGATTGGTTCAAATTCAATTAACAAATTGTTGTCGATCAAACAAAGTTGGTGTTTCAATGCCAAATTTCACTACGCCCTCCAACTTTGGCCCCCAGATGATTGTGACAATATACTTAAAACCACATCCTTAGCCATCCGAGTGCATCCATATGTTGAAGTCATGTCGATGTCATTGTGCCATTTGGAACCTTTTGAATGGTCCACATTGTTTGGTCAATTTAGTGTGATCTAAATTGCTATTTATAATGTCAACCCGGGGTTCGTAAACTGACGAAGTGAAGTGTACTATATGTACTATATAACCATTTCTTTAATCTTTTGTCGTTTTTGAGTTTTTTTTAGTTTATTTTTGGATTTATCTTTCCCTAATGTGTGATGGTGAGAGTGAAAGTGAAGTGTGAAGTATGGACAGTGATGGTGGTTTCTACAATGATTTCCTCAAACTTGAAAGTGCTCAAGAAGAAAGCTAAACTGAAATCAATTCTTAAGAGAAAGTAAATGCATCAAAAAGTGAACTAATGACAATGGCCCAGTATCCTTGCTGCTGAATGAAAAGAAAGTAAAAATTGAACTTAAAGCAACTCAAACCAAAAGCAAAGCAACTAATTCACACTACTCAAACTCTTCAGATCCTTTACCCTTCAGCTCAATCTACCTTGTGGGAGGTAATCATGAATAAGTCAAGCAATATGCTATCTAAATGACAAGAAATTAAATTGCATGAAAGAAACTAATCACACTGCTTTAACTCTTCTGGTCCTTTACCCTTCAGCTCAATCTACCTTGTGGGAAGCAATCATGAATAAGTTTAAGCAATATGATAACTAAATCACACTACAGTTAGTGATATTCTGATTTCTTGCTAATAGAGACACTTCACTATAGAAAGAAACCATAAATTGATGAGCAGTATGATATCCAAATAACAAAGAAAGTAAGTAAGCAAATCACAACTTGGAAAAAACAGTGCTGAAATTAAACTTCAGAAAATGAAAGTTAGCAGGAAGGACAAGATGATCTCATATGCCAATAGTTATCAAAAAGATGAAAATTTGCCCAGGCTGCCTAAGAAAACCTGCAGAAAAGCACTGATCAGTTGACAATCATAAGAGAACAGAGATGAAAATATAAGCAGCAGTGAGTTAAGAAACATCAAAAGTATGTTATGTACAAGCTAATGATACAAAAGCATAATAAAACCAAATGACAACCTTACAAGGCTTCAGCACGTAGGGGCCCTCTGCCACTTCGGCCGGTCACAAGGAATCACACGAATAAGCTCAGAAAAGTCTCCTCATATATTAAAACAGCAATATGTATAAACAGTGGGGTGACAACACGATAGTTCAGAAATTACACATCAAGAAAAAAACTCCTTTACAGCGTTCATCGACGCGTTATTTATAATGCCAAAATGCTGAGACTAGCTAACTAACTCCTACGCTAATGACTGTATTAAAAAAGACACGTAGATCCCTTCGGCCGAGATCTAGCGTAACTGTCATCATGTTTATTAAATCTCTGGAGTGGTTGCTGTTAGATTCCGGTTGTAGAAGTGATCTCCAGGTGTGCTGGTGCCTTCGTGAGCTGAGGATTGTGCCACGTAACGTTCACGTGCTCAAAACAGAGCCGTGCCACCGCCGGACTCTTTGGTTGGCTCTACCTTTGACCTTCGTTGACCATGACCTTCCATGGATGATTTGGCTGCTTCGAAGGGACACGTTCCATGTATTCGTCGCCTGGAGCTTGCCCATGTGGCTCGTTTCTTCATAGGACACCTGTAGCACAGCTTTTAACAAAATAGCTGCGGAATCTTGTGCTGGCTGCAGAAACCTGTGTTGGCTGCGGAAATTGACAAGTTTCCGCAGCTGCATGAACAAAAAACTAAACCAAACAACAATCATAAGTATAGTCAGAAAACCATGTAAAGAACTCTTTTTAAACTATAATGCAATGATTTAGCAGCTGGGTGGATGCAATAAGTGGAAAAGGAAGGCTGAGAGGGTGTATATGAAGGTGCAGGTTTGAGGCTCAACATACCCCCACTGTGAAGGTTTTGCATGTCCTCATGCAACCAAAATTGAGTTATTTCCCTCTAATCCATGTGTTCTGATGCTTCTGCAAGGACATCTAGCCCTCTTTTCTTCTTCCTTGATGCTAACATCATCCTTGGCTTCCTGACTAGGCATTTGAACTTGAGGTTAATCAATGCTCTGCTTAACTTTTTGCACTTCTTCTTCAGTTTTCTGTTTTTCTTTTGCCACAGTCCTAAATGGAGCATAGTATTATCATGGACAATCTTGTCTACTTTACTCTCCTCTTTGAGTGCTTCATTTTCTTGTATAATATGCCTATTTAGGACTTCTAACTCAAATATTTCTTGTTTCAAAGACTGAACTTGTGCATCAGGTGGCAGAGAGGTACTTGGTCCTGCAGCTGATTGTTCTAAGGTTTCCAGGTAATTGTATGCTTCTTGCTGATTAGAATCTACCTCAGGTGTCTTTCTCGGCCTGAACTCAAATTCTGGTGAAGGAGGACTGCTTTCTCTTTCCGGCCGAAAAGGGCTTTCCTCACGTGGAGGACTTGACTCAATGCTTGGCTGAGTTGGAGATTTCTCAAGTGTCTCTTTATCTAAATCAATAAAGTGAGACTGTTTTTCTTTGGTTTTATTCCCCTTCCCTTTTAGCCTAGTGCTCCTTCTTAAGTATGAACTAGTACTCTTTTCTTGTGCAGTCTGTTTTCCTCTTTGTTTTTTCTTGGTTATGGCAGCAGCTTGAAGATCTATTAATCTCTCTGACAGAGGTTGATAATCTTCTTCTATGGATTGCTCAGGGGATGGATAGACTTCTTGGATAGTCCTTTTGCCTTTTTCCTTTTTCTGTTCCTTACTTCTAGCTCTATCTTCTGTTCCTTTTTGGACTGTTTCTTGAATTTCTATTGTAGGGGAGTCTTGGATTGTAATGCTTTTTTCTTTCCTCCTACATTTCCTTGGAATTTTTGGTGGACTACTTCCAGAGGCCTCAGACGGCTCTTGGAAGTAGTTCCTTGTCAAGAATTGCCCCCAAGTATCCTTAGTTTTCTTCAACTGTTCCTCAATAAGAATTTTGATGAATCCATGGTGGTAAAGATGAGGTTCAATATTGCCTACATGTTTTTGAACTGTAAAACTCATCTTTTTCAAACTTGATAGCAGAAAATGAGGCAAATTAAGAGTGTGACCGTCCATGAAATTCATCATCAGTCTGACATGATACATATACATAGAGCCAAAACGACCTTCACATGTGATAAATTTCTGAATGACTAACAATAGACTAGACCATTCCTCTTTTAATACATTAACAGGGATGCCTCTTGTGAATACAATGGTATCCATACCTTGGTTTTGTAGCATTGTTCTCCATATTTGATCTTCCACACTTCTATTTTTAAACCACCTTTCACCTTCTTGAGGTAGGCCCGTGGTAGCTGCTATTGTGGCCTCGGTCACTGTAAATTTCAAGTCTCCAACCTCCACTGTTTGTCCATTAAAGGACCTTGCAAAAGCTTTGGTCACTTCCTTGTTATAGCCCTTAAACTTCTGGATAAACCGTAGCCATCTGACTTTCTTCAGCAGTTCCTTAACTTGCGGATAACCCTCCAAGTATTTCGATCCTTCCGGCTCAGCTCTCAGTAATTTTCCCATTCTTTGTTTTAAATTCCACTGAGAGTTCTTCTGCGTGTGAGGGTTAAGAGAAAAAAATAGCTCTGTTCAGGGTTTTGGATAGACTGTAATGACAGTAGTCAGGGTTTAGAGCAAACTGTAGTGACGGCAGTTGGAAATAGAGAACAGTGAGTGAACAGCGGTAAACGGTGAGTGAACAGCGGTAAACGAGTTCATAAAATGAAATGTGGACGCATGCAAAGAGTATGATATAAGTGGAGTATGAGTGGAGTGATAAGCGGTGGAGTAACGGCAAGATTCCTTCGAGTCGAATGACTGTGTATGAGATCTTACACGTCTCAACAGACGGCTGCGGAATTACAGCTGGGAAGAGCCGTAGTACAATAGGTCACGTCTCAAGAGTACGGGTAATAACTAGAAGTGCAGTCACATTTGAGTTCAAACTCGGAGTAATCATGAGACCGTTAGGGAGATAAATGCGAGGTGTGTGGAGTGACATTGCGGAATAAGAGTGATAGTGGGCTAATATATCAAATCATTGCACATAGGAGAGCCTGTTATGGTTTAATAACTATACGTAATTATGACTTGAATCGTTATTTGATAAAGATTTTTTATCATACCTTTGGAAGCTTTGTCAATTCTTGCTCAAGGCTTCTAACCAGTTGCTCTTCTTTGATATCTTGAGATGCCCCATGTCTTTAGCTCAATTACACCTGCATTTCATGATTATGGCACTAACGGTTGATTGTATTTTTGAAAACAGAGTGATGTTGGCTGCAGAAATCGTTTCTGGCTGCGGAAACTGATTCTGGCTGCAGAAACGGTTCCCAGCTGCGGAAACTGAGACAACACCCCCTTGTCTACACAAAGATAGTTAGAAAAATAACTAACTGAATGAAAATAGTCCTGAAGGGGACTTTTATTGATGGAGTGAAATGGAATGAGTGAAAGTGAAAATGAAGTGCAATGGAGATGAAAATGAGATGGAGGTGAAGTGAAATGACAAGTGAGATGAAGTGAAGATGGAAAGAGAAGGAGAGGAGATTTTTTTTTGGAAAATATAGAGTGTCAAGTATCCCTGATTTTCACTCTATATTTTCTGCATAAGACCGCCAATCTGGGATTGGTTTTCAGGCTTATACACATATTTTTTTTTATTTATTTATTTTTTTTTCAAAAACTGAAGGAAACAAAGATTAGGCTGGTGGAAGAGAAGGACTCTTCTCCACCAACCTTATTGCAGAATTCTCTTGGAAATTTTTGACAAACTCCTCTTTTGAAAGTGGCTTATGATAAATTTTCAATCGGTGGCCATTCACAATAAGAGGAGTCTGATGTTCATCAATGGTCTTGATTCTTACTACTCCATTGTTAAAGACTTTATCAATCTCATATGGCCCAAGCCAATGAGTCTGAAACTTCCCTTTGAAGTCTTTAAACTTGGAATCAAACAGTAAAGCCAAATCTCCTTCTTGAAACTTTCTCTCTTTAATATATCTGTCATGCCACTTAGTTCTTTGATGTTGAGCTAGATCAGTCCTTAAAATTGCATCTTGTTTGATCTCATCTAGCTCATTCAGCTGTTCCATTCTGTGCTTTTGGGCTTCTGATAGATTCATCCCCAACTGGACTGCCATATTGAAAGTCTTGACTTGAAACTCAATGGGGAGCAGGACTTCTTTCCCATAAACAAGTTCATAGGGAGAATGTCATGTTGTGTTCCTCCATGTAGTTCTGTAGGCCCATAAGGCTTCAGGAAGCCTTTCTGCCCAATCCCTTCTGTGGAGATGAACAATTTTGGTGATGATGCTCTCAAGAACTTTGTTTGTGGATTCCACTTGACCATTTGCTTGAGGATGGTAAGGGGTAGATTTTTTGTGCTTGATTTTGTATTCTTCCATCAGCTTCTCCATCAAGTTAGATGTAAATTGACTTCCCTAATCTGTCACAATTTCTCTTGGGACACCAAAACGAGTAAAAATATCCTCAAAAAGAAATTGAACAACTGAATTTTCAGTGGCAGAAGGCAATGCCTTGGCTTCTACCCATTTAGTGACATAATCAGTGCAAACCAATATATATTTCTTTTGTCTTGATGGTGGATTAATGGGTCCAATGAAATCTAAAGCCCATTTTTCAAAGGGTTCGATGAGTACCTGTGGCTGTAATGGCATTTCATTTGAAAGAGTCGGTCTCCCAACTCTCTGGCAGCTGTCACACATTCTAACATATTGTTTTGCATCTTTAAAGAGAGAAGGCCAATAATATCCTAAAGAAAGAATTTTATAGGCCGTCCTCTTGTCAGCAAAGTGTCCACCGCATGGTTCATCATGACATGCCTTGAGGATGTCAGGCATTTCATCTTCCCGAACACATCTTCTGATCACACAATCTAGCCCTGTTTTAAACAATTCATTAGAAATCCATGAATAATTTGAACTCTCCTGAATAATTTTCCTTTTCTCATTAGGAAATAAGTGTAGAGGTAGCTTCCCTGTAACCAAATAGTTAGCAATATCTGCATACCAAGGAGTTTTAGTAGTTACTGCAAACAAATATTCATCTGGAAACTTATCTTCTACAGGAGAATCTTCGTTATTATTTTGGATTCTAGACAAGAAATCAGCTACTGTATTTTGTTTCCCTGGTCTATCTAACACAGTAATATTGAATTCTTGTAAAAGTAAAAGCCATATTGTAACTCTGCCATTAGTAACAGGTTTGTTCATGAGATATCTAATTGCAGAATGATCAGTATGGACAAAAGTTTCATAGCCTGTTATGTAATGTCTAAACTTGTTGATTGCATGAACAACAGCTAAGAACTCTTTTTCAGTCACAGTATAATTTAACTCAGTGGGATTCAAATTTTTACTGGTGTAGTAAATGGCATAAGGAACTAAATCCTTTTGACCCAACACAGCTCCTAGAGCTGTATCTGAAGCATCTGTAGAAATATGGAAAGGAAGTTTCCAATTTGGCCCTCTCAAAATGGGTGCTTCAGATATTCTTGTTTTCAAAGTTTCAAATGCAGATTGACAATCAAGATCCCACTTGAATTCATAGTATTTTGTAAGTAATTTGAAGAGTGGAGATGCTATTTTGGTGAAGTTTTCAATAAATCTTCTATAATATCCAGTAAATCCAAGAAAACTTCTAACATCTTTTTGACAATTTGGAATAGGCAAATTGGAGATGACTTCAACTTTCGATCTATCAACTTTAATCCCATCTCCTGAAATATGATGTCCTAAAACAATCCCTTCAGTAAACATCATAAAGCATTTCTCATGACTTAATGAAAGGTTTGTTTCTTTACATCTTATAATGACTTTTTCCAAACTCTCTAATGCCTCTTCAAATGAATTACCATAAATTGTAAAATCATCCATATAAACCTCTACACAATCATGAATTAGATCAGAAAAGATTCCTAGTACTGCCCTTTGAAATGTTGTGGGTGCATTACATAATCCAAAAGGAAGTACTCGGTAAGCAAAAGTTCCCCATGGACAAGTAAATGTGGTCTTATCCTGATCTTCAGGTGCTACCTGAATCTGATTGTAACCACTAAAACCATCCAAAAATGAGAAATACTTTTTGCCTGCTAAAGTATCTAATACCTGATCAATAAAGGGTAAAGGAAAGTGATCCTTCAAAGTTGCTTTGTTTAATTCTCTGTAATCAATGCAAACCCTCCATTTACCATTCTTTTTAGGTACTATAACCAAAGGAGAAACCCACCGGCTATCTGAAATGGGGTAAATGAAGTTTACATTAAGTAACTTTTGGAGCTCTTCTTTCACTATCTCCCTAAGGTTTGGATTCATCCTTCTTTGAGGTTGTCTGATTGGTCTACTGTTTTCCTCAATGTAGATGTGATGAATGCAAGTCTTAGGGTCAATACCTTTCATATCGGTATACTCCCATGCAAATGCAGTAGAATGTTTTTGCAAGATTTTGGTTAGCTCTTCCTGTTGTGATTTTTCCAAGTTTTTGTTAATATTCAATGTTTTTCCTGGAAAAATCTCAATGGCAGAACTACCAAACTCTTCCATAGAGAAAAGAGACATTTGTCTAGATGATAGACACTCAATGTCAAAATCCAACTGAAATTGTGTGTGGTCATATTCTGAAGATGGTTCAAAGTTTTCTAATGTGTTCAGAATTTGACTATCTTCACTGATCTCAGAAATGGTAAAGACAGGTTGTATAATATCTTCATCATCAACCCACTCATTATCTCCTATTTCTGTAATTGCTTTTGTTGGAGGATACAGATTGAACTTCTTTGTCGAATTACCATCAGAGATATACATATCCCCAGACCTACAACTGATGAAAGCATCAGCTGTGGCTAGCCAAGGTCTTCCTAAGATGAGAGGATGTCCTCCTAGATTACTCTTGGGAGTTAAAATCATGAAATCCACTGGATATTCCCACGAGTCTAAGGAGACTGAAATATCTTCTAATACACCATCTGGTTTAATAATTGATCGATCTGCAAGTTGCAATAAAGTAGGTGTAAAAAGAAGATTAGGAAGTTTTAGCTGTTCCATAGTCTGTCTACTCATGATGTTGATAGCAGCCCCTAAATCAATCAAAGTATTTGGTATTTCTACCCCATTGATATGCGTTTTGACAATTGGACTACCGGGATCTACATATTTCTGCATACTAATTTTTCCCATCATGATATCTGCAATTTTCCCTACCAGGTGGATTCTTCTTGTATCTCTTGGTTTCCTTCCTGGTCTTTTAAGACTCAACTCCTTTATTGTTTTTGCTAGAATAGGAATCTCTTTAATGGCTTGTAACAAGAGAATCTTGATACAGACATTCTTCAATTCATCTAGAAAATCATAGTCAGGCAACAAAATTTGTTTTTCCACCCCTTTGTCAATTTGTAATCTTTCAGGAAAAGGAGGTGTGGATGAAGATGCAGGTTGCTCAACTATAGGAGTTGTGGGGGTTAACTCTTTTTCTTTTTCTTTTTGAGTACTTGGGTTTTGAAGAGATGCTTCAGAACCCTTATTGGCTTCAATAGAATCTTCCTCAAAAATGCTTTGCTTTTGAGCATTTATAGAAGGCTTATCTAGGACTCTACCTGATCTGAGTTGTACATCATTGAGAGGAACAATCATATAGGCAGGAAATTGTTGACCTTCCATCATGTAAGCATTTTGAGGGTTTTTGTTATTGGGGTTTGGCAATGGCTGAGAAGGAAGTTGATTTGACTTTTGTTGGAATGGAAGCAAGAGTTGAGAATTTGGATTCTGTTGAGAAGGTTGTTGTTGTTGTGGAAATGGCAATGATAGTTGTGGATTTTGATTTGGAAGTTGTGGAGCTTGTTGGTTTTGAAAAGATGGAGGATATTGATAAAATTGAGCAAATCTCCCATAAGGATTTTGCATACCTTGTACCCATGATTGAAAAGGATTTTGAGGTTGAGACCAAGGTTGTTGCCAAGGATTCCAATTTGGTGGGGGTTGAAAATTCATAGAGTTGCTAAACCCTTGATTTTGTTTCCCCTGCCAAGATCTCCTTGCAACAAAATAGAGAGATTTGATTGTATTTTGATCTTCTTGAAAGACAGATTTGAGCCCAGGAATTGAAGGACAATCCTTGGTCTCATGATTCTCTGAACAAATTACACATGTTTCTACAACTTTTGCATCCAAGGGACATTCCCTTAGAGCATGTTTCTTCCTACACTTTGGGCAAAAGATGGCCAAAGCCTCAGCTTCTGCTTTCTGCTTATTGTGAATCTTAAGGGTGTCTAGTTGCTCACTAAGACTCCCTAAGATGTCAGTTTTGAATTCATCAAGCATGTTTCCAATCTCAGCCCTACTTACTGATCCAGTTGCAGATTTGTTTGCTCTGATGAGAGAAGGATCTCTAGGCCCTTTTTGAGTTTTAGATTTCCCCCTTGAGAGATGGACACATAACTCTGCTATATCATGTAGTGGAAGTTGAGATATGTCTCCTTTTCCCATCATGTTCAAAATATCTATCCATTCATCTCTAATGGCTTTTAATAGAAGGGCTTTCAAGGTCTCCTCATCTAAGTTACTCATTTTTGCTCTTTTCAGGTTGTAGTGAAATCTTTCAAGTAAATCCTCCAAGTTTTCATCTTCTCTTTGCACCATTTTTAATACCTCATCCTTGTGATTGGTGGGCATACAATAGTCCAGGTACCTATCCAAAAATGTTTGTTTCATATCATTCCAAGTCCTAATGGATTGAGTGAGTAATCCCATGAACCATTTCAAGGCTGCTCCTTTCAATGTTGAAGGAAACAGTTTGAGTTTTTGAGAGTCTTCCAGATAATCATAAGTTCGACACACGACCTCAAACTCAAATAGAAATGTTTCAGGGTCCTCATTCCTTAACCCATGGAAGTTTGGGAGGACAGATGGTGAGATGTTTTTCATTGTGGCTCAGGAGTCCTCATCGACTATAGGAAATCCGAATGAGTTATCTCCATCCCTATTTCCCCCAATGTTACATCTACCTCCTCCATTGTTTCCTCCTCCTCCTCTACCTCTACCTCTACCAAATCCAGTTGCTCCTTCCTCTGTCATGGTAGTTTCCCTGGAGACTTAAGAGTCTTCTGGTTCTTCTACTAAGGGTGAACGAGAAGGAATTTCTCCCTCTTCTTCTTCAGATGATTCTACTTCTTCAATTACAATTCGTCTCTCTGTGGAAGGAAGGAAAGGATCTCTTTCTAATTCAGATTCGATGGAAGGTGTGGGAGAGTCGACTCCTGCCTCTTGAATTCCAGGAATCCTAGGGCTAGGAGTGTAAGTTGGAGATGATGGAGGTGTCTCTTGTCTATTCCTTGAAATAGATGGAGTTGTAAAAATCGAACTCTTGGCTCTAGCTAAAAACCTTCCCCTAGAATCCCTTGCTCTATGCATGTCATTTTTTTTATTTTTTTTCTTCAAGTCGGGCTAATAATTCTCTTTCTGATCTTCCAGGTCACCCTAGGTGAAAGAAGAGAGCATACTCAAGAAACTATTAAACCAATAACTTTCTCTTTTCTGATCCTCCAGATCACACTAAGTGCAAGAGGAGAGCATACTTTGAGAGGTTATCAATTTTCCTTCCTTGAAATTTTCTTGTTTTTTTTTTTTAGAAATTGGCTACCTAATTTCACTTCCCCGGCAACGGCGCCAAAATGTTTGGTCAATTTAGTGTGATCTAAATTGCTATCTATAATGTCAACCCAGGGTTTGTAAACTTACGAAGTGAAGTGTACTATATGTACTAGATAACCATTTCTTTAATCTTTTGTCGTTTTTGAGTTTTTTTTAGTTTATTTTTGGATTTATCTTTCCCTAATGTGTGATGGTGAGAGTGAAAGTGAAGTATGAAGTATGGACAGTGATGGTGGTTTCTACAATGATTTCCTCAAACTTGAAAGTGCTCAAGAAGAAAGCTAAACTGAAATCAATTCTTAAGAGAAAGTAAATGCATCAAAAAGTGAACTAATGACAATGGCCCAGTATCCTTGCTACTGAATGAAAAGAAAGTAAAAATTGAACTTAAAGCAACTCAAACCAAAAGCAAAGCAACTAATTCACACTACTCAAACTCTTCAGATCCTTTACCCTTCAGCTCAATCTACCTTTTGGGAAGTAATCATGAATAAGTCAAGCAATATGCTATCTAAATGACAAGAAATTAAATTGCATGAAAGAAACTAATCACACTACTTTAACTCTTCTGGTCCTTTACCCTTCAGCTCAATCTACCTTGTGGGAAGCAATCATGAATAATTTTAAGCAATATGATAACTAAATCACACTACAGTTAGTGATATTCTGATTTCTTGCTAATAGAGACACTTCACTATAGAAAGAAACCATAAATTGATGAGCAGTATGATATCCAAATAACAAAGAAAGTAAGTAAGCAAATCACAACTTGGAAAAGACAGTGCTGAAATTAAACTTCAGAAAATGAAAGTTAGCAGGAAGGACAAGATGATCTCATATGCCAATAGTTATCAAAAAGATGAAAATTTGCCCGGGCTGCCTAAGAAAACCTGCAGAAAAGCACTGATCAGTTGACAATCATAAGAGAACAGAGATGAAAATCTAAGCAGCAGTGAGTTAAGAAACATCAAAAGTATGTTATGTACAAGCTAATGATACAAAAGCATAATAAAACCAAATGACAACTTTACAAGGCTTCAGCGTGCAAGGGCCCTCTGCCACTTCGGCCGGTCACAAGGAATCACACGAATAAGCTCAGAAAAGTCTCCTCATATATTAAAATAGCAATATGTATAAACAGTGGGGTGACAACACGATAGTTCAGAAATTACATATCAAGAAAAAAGCTCCTTTACATCGTTCATCGACGCATTATTTATAATGCCAAAATGCTGAGACTAGCTAACTAACTCCTACGCTAATGACTGTATTGACAAAGACACGTAGATCCCTTCAGCTGAGATCTAGCATAACTGTCATCATGTTTATTAAATCTCTGGAGTGGTTGTTGTTAGATTCCGGTTGCAGAGGTGATCTCCAGGTGTGCTGGTGTCTTCGTGAGCTAAGGACTGTGCCACGTAACGTTCACGTGCTCAAAACAGAGCCGTGCCACCGCTGGACTCTTTGGTTGGCTCTACATTTGACCTTCGTTGACCGTGACCTTCCATGGATGATTTGGCTGCTTCGAAGGGACACGTTCCATGTATTCGTCGCCTGGAGCTTGCTCATGTGGCTCGTTTCTTCATAGGACACCTATAGCACAGCTTTTAACAAAATAGCTGCGGAATCCTATGCTGGCTGTGGAAACATGTGCTGGCTGCGGAAATTGACAAGTTTCCGCAGCTGCATGAACAAAAACCTAAACCAAACAATAGTCATAAGTATAGTCAGAAAACCATGTAAAGAACTCTTTTTAAACTATAATGCAATGATTTAGCAGCTGGGTGGATGCAATAAGTGGAAAAGGAAGGCTGAGAGGGTGTATATGAAGGTGTAGGTTTGAGGCTCAACACATATGTCACCCTGAAATGGCCCACTTAGCCACCTGAAAATGTTAAATCTATACACTATGTGTCACATCCTAATGTTGCCACAGAATTTCCTATCCACATCACTACCACCTAGTGATAGGTGTTTTTCCATGTCATTATCATACTATCCCATCGGGTAGAAGACATGCGTTAATGATTGCACATGTAGAATATCCAATGACACCCTGACCATCATATTAACTCATTTATAGTCATCAAATCATGTCAAGTCTAGATCTCCATACTAGACCCCACACTAGTTGTCATTTGATGACCGTTGATTTGCATGGCTTAAATGGATTAATAATAGGTAGATCCCCCTACCTATTCATTACTTAACATTGAAGTACTTTAAATGTTGTGCATATCTGCACCTAATGATCATCGATATAAGTTGTTGAGACAGATTGGTGATAGGGAGGGGGCTACTTGTTCTTTATTTAACAAAGCGGTGGAGGGTCTGCATTTTTTCACATTTTCAACTAACCTCCACACACATTTCTCACAACACACCGCGAGCCAGATCTTTGTTGCTTCATTGATTTCGGGGGGGCTTTATGTCCAATAGTTAATAAAGGGGGGCTTCTGCAATTTTGTAGTCTGGGGAACCACGTAGCTTGGAACCATGCCAATCATTAAACTACCATAAATTCTCAACCCTTTGGAGATTTTCAAGTTTCCATACACCTTTGGAAAGGTCATTTTGAGGACTATCCAACCATTAACTTTGCAAGAGCACTTAAGTTTCTCCACTAAACCGAAAATACCTCTAAAAATAGACTCCATCCTTGACCCTAGCTAGACAACAACAAACACCAATACATCTACCAAGGCTCCACACTCACAAGTTCCAACTGAACAGCGAACACACTCAATTGCAATTATCAACATGCTCAACACAAGTAACACCAAGAGATAGTAATCACTAACCACCTTTGACATCAAAGAAAACACTATGCCCAACACACAAAAATAAGATTGAATATTATAATAAATTCTTGGAATGCCTTAGTGACATTGGTGGGAAGATAATGTTGTAGGGGAAAATGAAATCCATCACACTCAAGCAAATTACTGCACTTTAAGTAAAGCAATGCAGTATAAAGGGTTGTGCATTGTACGTTATCCACGCGACTAAGGAGTTGGAAGGAAACAAGTTGATTTGAGAGTCACTCGGTGTCAAGGCAATTTAGTGATGTGTTTCTAGAATAATTACTGGGATTACCACCCAAAAGAGATATTTAATTTATTATTGAATTAATTCTTGGAACAATGCCAACAATGAAGGCTCCATATCGCATGAGAATGCATGAACTTGTGGAATTGAAGATACAACTGAAGGAGATGTTATATAAAGGATACAAGGTCATCTCTAAGGGCCCTCAAGCTAAATGTGGGAAAGTATTCCTTCCTTTCATTCAAGGAGTTACAGATAAGATCGCAAATATTTTAGGAAAGAAGGACATGTTCACTCATTTTACAACATCTGGAACGATTAGGCAAAGAATGAGGTCTGTTAAGGATTGCATCGATCATCAACAACTTAAGGTATTTTATAAGATTGATTGTTCTTGTGGCAGAAGTTATATTGGAGACACAGGGCACTCTTTAAAAACAAGACTAAAAGAGCATGGAGCCGACATTAAGAATGGCAGATCATGTACCTCATCCCTTGTTGAACACTCCTAAAAAACCAAGCATCATGCTTGTCTAGAGGATGCCACAATTATCGCTAGGGAGGAGCAATATCAAAGGAGGAAAATGAGAGAATCCCTTGAAATTATGAAGTATCTACACAAGCTAAACAGAGATGGTGGGAGTGAGATCAGTAAAAAGGAAGTAAGATCAGTAAAATTGGCTTCCCCTGATTAAACATAGCAACTCTCCAAGGTCTGCTTCAGAGGTATACTATCACAGGTATAGCTTTATTTCCTTTCCTTATCTTGAATTTCTTTAATATTTAGCTCTTTCATTAACATTATTAATAAATTTTTAGCTTTAGTTTTCTATTAATTTATTATCTAGGTCTTTATTTATTTCATTTATGATTAATAATTATTTATTCATAATGCTAACAAAATTTTATTTATTACAAATAAATAATTTATTATTATTAATGGGTGAATAAGTAATTATTAATGGTTTGTTATTTAAATATATTTTTTTGTTTTATATATTTCTTATTTCTTATTTACTGTTTAGGATTTTTAGCCTTTGTCTTTTCTTAGATGTTTCAATAGTGAGTAAATTAATTAATAATTATTATTATTCATTTATTTATTTTACTAATTAATAATTAAAAAAATAAAAAAAAAATTAAGAAATTAATAATAATTAATTATTGTTTATTTATCTGTTACTTGTTATCATTAAAAATCATTTATTATTTTTGTATTGAATTAATTTATGTTTTTGGTAGCGTGGCATTTTAGTCGGCTTTTTAAAATTCTGTTCATTCATTATTTATTCACCTTCCTTAGCCGGTTTTACTCTTCTTTCAATCATCGCTCATTTGTCTCCTGAAGATGGATCCCCTTTGGGATTCGAGATGTTGACAAGATGTATAGAGTAATGTGGATAATCCGAACTATCTTTTTCCAAAAGAAACCCACAGAAACTTAAAATCTGACAAGGATACATTTAACCCAACGTATCAGACTAGGGAACGCAAGAACTATTTTTCAAAAAAAAGATGACATGTTGTGGCTATGTATTTACTACCAACAACTAAACAAAGCTATAGTGAAGAACAAGTACCCTTTGCCTAGAATTGATGACTACTGCAACCAGCGGAGAGGGGATGCAATGTTTTCCAAATAGACTTGAGGTTTGGATACCATCAGGTCAGGATTAAAGATGAATATATCCACAAAACAACCTTCAGGATGAGATATGGCCACTATGAGTTTGTAGTGGTGTTATTTTGGCTTACGAATGCCCCAACCACATTCATGTGCTTGATGAACAATGTCCTCAAACCCTATTTGGACAAATTTGTATTCATCTTTGTATATGACATGCCATTGTATTCAAAAACCAAATAAGAGCATGAAGACTACCTGAGAGTAGTATTAAAATTGCTGAGGGAGTGCAAGTTGTATGCAAAACTCAGCAAGTGTGAATTTTTCCAAACCCAGGTTCACTACTTGGGGTAGGTGATTAAAAACAGAGTGGTTGTAGATCTGGAAAATATCAAGGCTATAATGGAGTGGCCCACTCCTTGGAATGCCACAATGGTCAAATATTTCATGGGGTTAATTGCATATTACCAAAATTTCATTCATGACTTCTCAAGGATCAAGCATCCAATCACTATTTTACAAACGAAAGGAGTAAAATTTTAGTGGACTCTAGAATGTGCAGCCAGTTTTGAGCAGCTTAAGAAATTACTCACGTGTGCATATATCTTAAGAATAGTCGATTCGGAGAAAGACTTTGTAGTCAACATGGATGCTTGCAAGGAAGGACTCGGTGGAGTCCTAATGCAAGAAGGACATGCGATTTTCTATAAATCAAGCAAATTAAATGAACATGAGAATAATTATGTTACCCATGATTTAGAGCTAGCAACAATAGTGTGTGTTAAAAAAATGTGGAGGAAATATTTATTGGGGAGAAATTTCGTGTTGATGATAGACCATGGGAGACTGAGACACTTGTTTGATCAACGTAAGTTAAATGCTAGATGAGTAAGATGGTTAGCTTTGATCAATGGATTTTATTTTGAGATAAATCACATCAAGGGAAAATAAAATAAGGTGGCAGATGCACACTATTGGAGTCTAGAAGAGGCTCATTTGGTAGCCTTGAGAACTTATACAATTGACAAATTGACATCAAGGAATGGATTAAAGAGGAATTGTGTCATGATAAACACTACTAGTATGTAAAGAAATGTTAGCATAAGTAACTAGAGGGATCTATGAGCAAGAGATACTAGCTCACCAATGATGGTATGTTGTTGTTCAAAAATAGAAAGTATGTGTTTGATGTATTTGATCTGAGGAGGCTTATCATGGATGAGTTTCACAAAAGACCTTACTCAAGTCATCTTGGTTATCAAAATATGATAACAACCATAAGGAAAATGTATTATTGGCCAATATTGAAGAAGGAAGTTGTTGAATATATTTCCAAGTGTTTGGAATGCCAACAAGTAAAGGTAGAATGTAGGCATCCAATAGGATTGTTGCAACCAATCCCAATTCCTGAGTGGAAGTGGGAATTCATATCCATGGACTTCATTACGAAATTACCAACAACAGGAAAACATCATGATGCCATTACAATGGTGGTGGACAAGTTGAGTAAGGTAGCTCACTTCACATATGTCAAGTCTGTTGGGTGTGGAGCTTGACTATCTTCCTGATTGTTCATAGGTTTTTTGTTTCAACAGTGGTTGGATCCCAATCCCTAATGTGGGGGAGTGTGGGGGGGATTGCCCCACTAATATTTCTACTAGGGGGTCCAGGGGGGAACTACAATTCTTTGAAGCCCCTCCCCCCCCTGGTGGGGGGTTCGAGGGAAGCGCTCCTGAAGCAAAAAATAGATGAAAAATTAGTTTGTAAAATATTGTAATTCCATAGTCAATCTAGGTCGTTCATTAGCCAGAAGGTCTAATGGTAAAATTTATGTTAATTTAGGGTTTTTTGACCTGGAAGGAAACCCTTAGTTTATATGAGGGAATTGTATTGTAGTTGTGCATTATTATTTTGCGAGAGGAAAAGAGAGGAGACTGTGTGAGAGTGAAGAGGAAATGACAATGGATTTGTTGTCAGTTGTATCTCTTCATTTTGTTGGATAATATAGAAGGAAGGTCTAATTATTTCTCCATGGACGTAGCCCAAATTTGGTGAACCACATATATCTATGTCTCTCTTGTTTTTATGCTTTTCTATGTTTGTGTTTCTGCAATATTTTCTAGATTACATTTCTCTGTTAATTAATTTCTAACAAATTCCACTCACAAAGTTATTGATATATAATAAATATTCAAGAAGGAAATATCTAGGTTGCATGATGTGCCTAATAATATTATATCAAATCGAGATGCCAAGTTCACTTCCAATTTTTGGAAGGCATTATTTGTTGGTTTTGGAACCCAACCGGCTTTTAGTATTTCTTATCATACTCAAACACATGGCTAGACAGAAACTTGAACATATTTCTGGAAGACAAGATGAGAATATATGTCATTCATCAACCTAAGAAGTGGGAAGATTTCCTATCATTAGTGGAGTTTGCAAACAACAAAGACTATCATGAGTCGTTGGGGATGAGTCCTTTTTAGGTATTGTATGGCCAAAAATGTAACATTCCTTTAAGATAGGATGACCCAGTAAATAGAGTAGTTCTTAGACCTGATATGTTCAAGGAACTGGTAAAGGAAGTGGTCAACATCAGACAGAACTTAAAGGCAACTCAAGATAGACAAAAGAGTTATACAGATCAACAATGAATGCACATGATGTTTTTAATGTTTTTTTCTTAAGAATTGTGTACATGAAGCTAATCATATTATTGATAGGTCTGTGATATAGGTGGAACCAGAGGGAGAGTTCTAACTAGAACCATTGTGCACCCTGGACCAAGGGTAGATTGCGCTCTCAGGTTTTTTTTATGAATAAACGAATGTAATAGTGATTATATAAAGCTCATTCTTTTTCCTTTTTATTTCTAATTACAAAAAACACCGAGAACAAAGTTCCTTTAAGGGGGTGGGGTTTGTACCCCTTGTGTTAGCCCCTAATTTTGTAATTATAAAATAAAATAAAGTTTTAGCTGGCTAGATTGAGGTGTGGGATACATGGATCCATGATCTGAGGGCGAGATATGAGTGGTGTTAGATGGTGTAGTTGAATTCACACCACCAAACAGTTTGCAAGCTATTAAAAGGCAGAGGACGTTCCCACATTTCCTTGCTTCCATGATGTGAAGGGGATGAGAAACAAATAGCCCACGTGGGGGAACAAAGAGCCTAGAGGAAAATAAGGGGGTAAGAAAAATGGAGGGAGAGAGAAACTATAAATGGAATAATGGAGTGGGAGAAGAAAGCTAGATAAACAAAGTGAGAGAACTCTAGAGAAAATACAAGGTTGATTGCAAGAGATGTTAGAAAATCAGAAAGGCAGAAAGATTTTCTTATACTTGATAATTAATTGTGATGTTCTTGACTTCTTATTAAGTTTTCTTTATATCTTCTTTCTTTAGTTCATCAAGCAATTACCAAAACGAAAGCACATAAAACAATGGACACTAGATATAGGCACTATGCTAGGGAAAACTCCCCTCGAGGGGAAAACCCAGTCAAAATTATCTTCCTTTCAATAGTATTCTTTGAGACTCTTCACCCTAGAGAAAGACCAAACCTTCCCTCCACACCAAGTCAGCCTCCCAAATCTTCAACCTCTTTCCGACAACTTTGACTATGTAGCAGCTTTCGGCATCATGCAACATCTGGCATCAGTGAAACTTGGAAGAATTTAATCTCCCAAACTAACGCATGAAACAAAGAGAGAGAGGCACCAAAATTTCGTTTTTCTTCTTCTCCGTAGACTCCACCCAACTCACACTTCCTTTGGCTTCCTTAGACCCACTTCGCACTTCTCCAACTTCCTTAGAGATATCGAACTTGCTTGAGATGAGATGCTCCAAATTAATTTGACTTGCTTCTACTTATAGGCTTCAAGGGAGGTCGAATTGATGTCCTTAGGCCCACTTGATCTCTTCTAGGTTGACTTGATGTGGAGGATACATAAATTATATTTGACTCAATACTAAACCTTTTTACATGATTCAAAAGCCCAAGAAGGGTCTCTTTAAAAGTACAATGACTCTATTGACTCATGATAAATCCTAGAAGTCCTCAATGGAGACGTTGACCTAAACCATGGTTACCCAAGCATGAAACCCATGCTTTAATAAGTCACAATAATAATAATAATAAAATATTTTCTTTATTCTTTTGAAAATTACATTACAAGATGACTTTTAATGAAGACCAAACCTGGTTACATTTTCCAACACTCCCTCGTAACTAGGGAGGTATTCATCATATACAAGTACAAGGAAGATCTCAACTATATGAACCATCAAGAACTTTAGGCACCGCAATGCCATGGACTAGATTCCTGACCAAGGAAATCTATCCATTGTTCTCTCAACAATTTAGGCACCGAAATACCATGGACTAGATTCCTGATTAGGGAAATCTATCCAAGTGGGAATAAGATGGACTCGAGATTTCAAGCCCACCACCCAATAAGCATCAAGGAAAGTGACTCGACTGATAAGGAAGAGAATTGCTCGTTAGAGGTACGTTAAGTGACTCGACTAACAGGAGAGGTATGTTAGTGACTCGACCGTAAGGGAGAGGAACTGGAGAAGAATATCGTATACAAAGACTTACTTGCTAACCACCAACCCAGAAATCCAAGTGTATGTCAGAGCTCAATGACCAATACCACCCTTCCAACTTCAGCACCTAGACATCAACACAAAGTGCCATCTAGATGTCCTCCCATACAATGCTTCACTCACAAAGCCTCAACACTCCTAGATCTAGTAGATCAAGGATAATCAATCTCTTCCAATCAAATTGATTGGTAAACAGCATGCTACCAACACCTTTGAGAGATTCACCTGTACAAACACAACCACAATCAACAATATACTTTCATATGTACATAATCAAATACAAACCTCTAGATTCTTCTATACAACTTGATGTTGCTTCTTAACTTTTCATAGTAGTACTATTAACTGAATCTTTGACTAAAGATTCCTCAATCATACACTTTCCTTTCCTACTTCCCATGTAGCAACATATCCTCTGAAACTCATTCTTCAATCAAAGCCAACCTATGCCCTCCCTCTCAACCAGGGAGCATCTCTTTATCTAGAATCCTTCTTAATATAAGTGAGATCAACTTCTTCTTTTCATCATCGGACAATCTTTCATGGCTTCTAGCAATTTTCATCAGAGTTATCATTATCCCCATCATGCTTATCACATCAATGAACATCATCACGATATTGAAGATTATGTACCTACATAATTTACATAGCAAGTACAACCAAATCTATAGAAGCATGAAGTTAGCCATATCAAAATTATGGAAGCATTTCATCCTTACATATATCATATACCCAAACTTAAACAAGAGACACATTCTCTTCAACGTCTTGCTAGGGACTTTGTCACAAACCCTAGACTACTTCATAACAACTTTCATTCCATCTAGGGGTTCAATGTTTCTTTCAAAGGTGTGACATACCTTACTACAACATATAGAAAACCCTAGAAACAATTCAAACAAATATAGATCTACAAAGCATCTAACAAATTTCATAATTCATATGTTAGACTTTCCACTAGGGATTCATACAAATCCTACATTTCATACAAAAGAATCAATCAAAACCAATCACATCTTAGTCATTAACATGACCATCTTCCACTAGGGTTAGTTGCAAACCCTAGATTTTCAATCAAAACTCAATCTCAACTAAAAGCCATATTTCAACAATCTTACACAAATCTAAAATTATCATATTGGCATCATTCATCAGATATTTTTACTTCTACTAAGGTTTAACTCCAAAACTAAATATTATCATCCTAGAAAGACAAATTTTGACTAGGGCTTAGTTCCAAACCTTAAGATTTATGACCATCGACAAATAGGTTAACTCATGCATATAGGACTTCATCATCGTGCATAGGCATTTCATATCATGTGTTAGTCAAACCCAACTTCGCAAATATCAATAAGAGTTAGACATACAACAAACTTGATTAGACTAGGGTTTGATCAGACAAACACATACATACCAAGGAAATCATTTCTAAGACATTATAAGGGTCTTTCTTACACATTCCACTAAACCCTAATGAGTTAGGGTTTCAATATATGATCATATAAAACCCAAGATTTCCAAAAATTTCAAAGGTTTGGGATTTTATAATTTATCATTCAATCCTAACAAGTTAGGTTTTCCTAGTCATACCAAAATCCCAAACATTACATCATCAATATAAACTTTAAATAGCATTTCTCAATAACCCTAAGCAGTTTAGAGTTTCATACATTACCATGAGAATACCCTCAGGCCCTGTCTAGGGTTATATAAAATTAGTTAAGAATAGGAGTGGGGTAGATTTATTAAGTGATGAATCACCCAAAATAAGAATCAATATGATTCACTATAGCTAGACACTACAATGTTAGTAATAGATTGTCAAGTGAATAAACATTTATTATAAAGAAATCAATGTTTTAAAGCATACCTTTGTTCCTTGAGAAACCTTGTCTTGAAAGGTCCTCTTTCATACTCCTTGAGAATATAGTAGATGTTTTCCTAATGAAGACAATAGAGGGAGAATGGTTATTAGTATTAATATAATCAAAACTAAATGAGTACATGAAACCAAAAACTAAAAGGAAATGTTGGGTGTGGAGCCTAATTATCTTCTTTATTTAGAGGTATCGCTGCATTGGACCCCAATTCGTAATGGGGCGACAATGTCGCCCATTTGTTTGCCGCTAGGGGGTGACAGTGATTCTTATGAGCCCCCCCCTTCCCCTTTGGAAGCTAGAAATAGATGTAAAATTGTCTTGTAAAATATTGTAATTTCTTAGTCAATTTGAGTCGTTCATTAGGAAAATTATCTGACAGTAGAAGTTATGTTTAATTTAGAGTTTTTTTCCCCTAGAAGGAAACCCCTCGCTATATATGATGGAATTGTATTGCGGCTATGTATGTGTGTATTATGAGCGAGAAAGGGAGAGGAGATTGTGTGAGAGTGAAGAGGGAATTACAACGGATCTGTTGTAGGTTGTATCTCTTCATTTTGTTGAATAATATAAAAGAAAGGATCGATTGTTTCTCTGTGGACGTAGCCCAAATTGGGTGAACCACATATATATATCTCTCTCTCTCGTGTTTTATGTGTTTTGTGTGTTTATGTTTCTACAATATTTTATGTGTTCCGTTGCTCTATAATATATAATTTTCTAACAGGAAATGAGATACTTATATTTAGGAGTTGCTAGGGGCTCCCTCCAAAGCTTGAGAGATACCTATAAACTTACAAAAACAACCAATGTCTTTTTCCAAAAACATGTTAAAAACCTATAAATTCTAACACATCAGAAATACAAAATAGAATATCTAGGACTAGAAGCAAAGGACTTAATAGTGAAATTCCCTTATGTTATATTCTTCGATTTTGGATTTCTTTAGGTCTTTTTCTTCAGCAATGTTAGCATGATCTCTATCTCTCTTCTTATTCTTTGGACTGTCAGGACAGTCAATCCTATAGTGACCCTTCTTATGAAAATTATAGCATTCTACTTTGGACATGTCTACTTCCTTCCTTTGTCCTTTCGATTTCTTTCCTTTGTGTTGATCAGTGTAGGCATCCGATACTTCTTCAAGATTAGCCACTAGAGAGATCCTCAATTCTTCTTGACTACAGGCAGTCCATAGTTCTTCAAAATTGGGAGCTTCCTTCCAATTGTTAAGTCCTGCAGCAAATTCACCCCAAGTAGGTGGCAATCCTAATAGAGCAGTGATCATGAGTTCTTTGTTTGGAACAATTCCATCAATGGCCAAAATATCATCTTTGATTCTTTCTCCCTTCACAAATAAGGAGGCCACTCTATCTTCTTTAGAGTTCATTCTTCAAGCTTGTCACTTGACCAATTTTCTTAATAGTGAATAGCTTTGTCAAGGCTTCATACATTTCCTTAGCATGATTTATGTTGGTTATGAATGGGACAATATTGTCCTTTATTCCTTATACCATTAGATTCATGGCCACCAATTCTAATTCTCTAAATTTTATTTTTTCAACGTCATTGGATTCATATGTAGGCTTATTTGCTTTTCCTTTGACCAAGCCTAGTACCTTGTTATTTTCAAGGATGAGGTCAATCTTCTTCTTCCAAGACCTGTAACTTGAGGATCCTTCGAGTTCGTTCTCTCCCTTGATTGTGTTAGACATATTCCTTGAATATAGTAGACTCCTTCCCTAAGATAATCCTTTTGAGTGGTTCCTTGATCTAGTGCTTGAGACTGCCTTTTTCTTATTTCTTCACCAAAGCTCTTATACCATGTTAGAAAATCGGAAAGGAAAAAATATTTTCTTATACTTGATAATTACTTGTGTGTCTTTTTTTTTCTTTTTTTTTTCGGTAGGTAAGCACCCACGGGGGATTTGAACCAGTGACCTATCGCAAGGAGTGCCTTAACAATGCACCCATTCACCCTCAATCCAAAGCCCCATGGGCTACTTCTGATGTTCTTAACTTATTAATAAGTTTTCATTATATCTTCTTTCTTTAGTTCATCAAGCAATTACCAAAGTGAAAGCACATAAAACAATGGAAACCAGATATAGGCACTATGCTAAGGCTAAACCCCCCGAGGGGAAAACCCAGTCAAAATTCTCTTCCTTCCAATAGTGTTCTTTGAGACTATTCACCCTAGAAAAATACCAAACCTTCCTTCCACACCAATTCAACCTCCCATATCTTCGAACTCTTTTCCAACAACTTTGACTATGTAGCAGCTTCTGACACCAGTGAAACTTGGAAGACTTCGATCTCCCAAACTAGGGTATGAAACAAAGAGAGAGAGGCACCAAAATTTCGTTTTTCTTCTTCTCCTTAGACTCCACCCAACTCACACTTCCTTTGGCTTCCTTAGACCCACTTTGCACTTCTCTAGCTTCCTTAGAGATATCGAACTTGCTTGAGATGAGATGCTCCAAATGAATTCGACTTGCTTCTATTTATAAGCTTCAAGGGAGGTCGAATTGATGTCCTTAGGCCAACTTAATCTCTTCTAGGATGACTTAATGTGGAGGATACAAAAATTATATTTGACTCAATACTAAACATTTTTACATGATTCAAAATCCCAAGAAGGGTCTCTATAAAAGTATAATGACTCTATTAACTTAGAATAAATCCTAGAAGTCCTCAATGGGGAATTTGACCTAAAACATGGTGACCCAAGCATGAAACCAAGGATTTAATAAGTCACAATAATAATAATAATAATTATTATTATTATTATTATGATTTTCTTTATTATTTTTACAAGTACATTACAAGATGACTTTTAATGAAGACTGAACCTAGTTACATTTTCCAACAAGAGGAAGGATTTGTGCACTTGAGAAAGTATTCTCATACTGATGGGATGTGATTCCTAGTAATCAATGCATGAAAATTGTTGTACTATGGTGTCCAAGCAAGGAACGTCAATGTGAGGCTCAGAGGAGGAACACGGTTATGAGTGATTGTTGAAAAAGGTTGATAAACTAATAACTTCTTGCTAAGTGTAACACACTCTCCCAGGTCTACCCAAAGTAACCATGCCAACCGGGTTAAACATAAGAAGAGAGGTTACAACGGTAAAACTCAACATCCTATGTGACCTTAAGGAAGTGGAATTGATGGAAAATCATGCACAGTCATCCAACATCGTCAACATAACCCTCAAGAGACAAGTTAGCCACGCAAATAGCCTATCCTTGCGTCCCACAGTTGTTCTAGATCTCTTATGCCATATTCCCTCTCATGCTATGGGCAAGGGAGCGACGAGCAACCTAAATTTTCTCTCACAGGCCTACCTGCCAGCGACTATGGATCAAAATTGCCACTTATGTTCCAGCAACCCCGGATTTAAGCCACTTTTCTAGCTTAGAATCCCAGCCTCTGCCCAGAACCTGCTACAACCTTCAAAATTCATTAAAGACATGATGACAATATTGATCAATCAAAAATCAACCTCAGGACTAGGCCTCAGCATCCCCAACTGGTACTGACATTCTATCAAACACTTGGCATCAATGCAACCTACAAGTCTAGGAAACAAGACAGAGCATAAATGACTGAAACAACTTATGAAACATAACCAGAATGGTCACCTCCTTCTGCATTGAACTACTACATCATCAATTAGGTCTTGCATCCATCCATTTAAAAGTTATAAGTAAATACATGGAATAACCATGACATGAACCAGTGATTTAACCATGCTAATAACCAACATAAAACCATGAAAATATTAGATATAAGACAACCATTAAGTCCACATATAAATCAGTGCAAATGTAAGAGAACTTATCTTTTATTAATCATAGGAAAATCTGACCAGGTTCGAGACTCCCACGTACCACCCGACCATAGGCATGGCTGAACCAAATCTCTCTTTCTGCCAGTCACCCCCATTCCATATTCCAAGCATGAATGTGGGATCTCATTAAAAAACCAATCCAAGAACAACTAAGGGAATCTAAAGGTTAAACCACCTCCACACTCATCAAACTGTGATTACACCAAAATCGGTGCTCCGATCACAACTGAATAGAACTTGGAATGTCATCTAAATCCATCACTATCCTTGAGGAATTTTTTGTCTCCTTGTCTCTCAGGCTTTACCGCGATCCAAACCCAGATCACTAGGCCCTAAACCAAGACATATCCCTCATGCTTTACTGTGTATCCCGCCAAAGCTGGTCAATGGATTCTTAGGCCTTTGGGAATGGAACTTGAGACCACCTCTGCCCCAAATTCTGAAATCCATCTGGTAAACCAAAGCTCAAAAATTAAATAAACATCCCAACACCATTGCATCCAAAAAAAGGAAAGGCTTGGTTGAAAACCACTATCATAACCTAGAAAAACCATTCCACAAAGAGTAAGAGAACCATACACCAACATGCAAATCCATGCATGTCCAAACCATCTAGGAAATCACACATACAAAAGGTTACCTCCAAGTATTCTTGTCGAAGTTGTTTGATCCTGCTTTCCTTTCCTTGATCCTTGCTTTCCTTCCTTTCCCTTAGATTGCTTTTCCTTCCTTGATCCAAAGTTAGAGTGCTCCAAGAAAACTCTAAGTGACCAAGAGTAAGAGAGAGAGAGAGAGAGAGAGAATAATGAGAGAGATCCAAACTTTAACTTGACAAAGCCATGACCTGATCCTCGAAAGCCTTTTTATGCATGAGGCCTCTAATTTCTTCATTTTCCATTATTGTCCTTAAATTTCCTCCTCACATGAAACCTATGAACTTTCACCTTACTTTTCTCTAATTTCCTTTATTTTCATAAATAAATGTGCTAAAATGCATTTTTTCCTTTTAGTGCCTTTACCTTAGCGTTTTCCAATTTTCCTTAGCCAAAACACATATCAAGTGATTCCCATTAGGATATATTTGCCCAACATTTAGCTTCGAATAAGTACCCTTAATCGTGGTCTTATTTTGCCTTTATTAACCTTTATTACATGAACTTTTCACCAGGGTTGTTACAGAACCCTCTCCCTTGCCAGAACACCATCCTTGGTGTTAAACCACACCATGACCTCACCAAAACCGCTGAAAATCTAACATACTGCATATGGATATTTATACTTAGATCATTGCAATATTTATAATGAAAGAGCTGCTCAAAATCAAAACATCATGATAACATGAAAAAATAACAACCATAATAATATGACACCCATACCACTTATTTTAGCTTTATAACTTAGCTCGTGGTGGTATTTACATCCATATACATATACATACGTATACCAAAACATCAGCAACACATATGCCAAACATATACCAACATCAAACCAAAATTTCTTTTCCTCAACTGGAAAACAATGAAGGATATAGGGCCCACATCTGATCTTCCATCTCCCATGTAGCTTCTTCAGGCCCAAAGTTCTTCCACTTCACTTTAACTTTCTCTATGGCTCTATTCCTGAGCATGAGATGTTTCTGTTGCAATATGCGCTGAAGCTCCTACTGGAACTCTCCTTCTTGATCCACCTGCAATACAGACCAATCAATAACATGATCAAAATCCTTTATTTACTTCTTAAGCAATGAAATATGGAAAACATCATGGACTTTCACAGTTGGAGGCAGTGCAAGTCGATATGCCACCGGTCAATCCTCTCAAGAATCTCAAAATACCCACAATACCATGGTGCCAACTTGGCACATGAACCAATCGTTAAAGATCTTTTCTTGGGCTTGATGTGAAAATACACATGCTCCCCAACCTAAAACTCCTTGAACAACATGTTCCTATCTGCATATCTCTTCTGCCTATCCTACGCTGCTTTTAGATTCCTCTTTATAACCTACATTTCCTGCTCCATGTCTGCCAGCATATCCGGTCCAATAAGTACCCTGTTCACTGGATCACTCCAACTTATAGGAGTGTTACAACTCCACCCATACAATGCCTCGAAAGGACTCATCCTCAATGAATACTGATAACCATTGTTGTATGTGAACTCAACGAAAGGAAGATACTCCTCCCATTTCCTCTGTTTGTGCATCATGTACATCCTCAACATATCCTCCAAAATCATGTTGACCCTCTCTATTGGTCCATATGTTTGTGGATGATAAGTTGTACTAAAGGCCAACTCTATACCCAAGCCTACAAATAGCTCCTTCCAGAACTTGGAAGTGAACTTTTCATCTTTGTTCGACACAATCTTCTTTAGAACACCATGCAGTTGCACTATTTCTTTGATGAAAACTTGTGCTACCTCATTGGTTGAATATGTAGTCTTCGCTGGAATGAAGTGAGCTACCTTGCTCAATCTGTCAACCGCGAACATAATAGAATCATGTTTCTTCACTTTCCTCGGAAGACCTGTGATGAAATCCACAGAAATGACCTCCCATTTCCATTCCTGAATCGCAATAGGTTGTAGTAGACCACCTGGATGCTTACATTCCACCTTGACCTGCTGACAATTTAAACATCTAACCATGAACTCTGCCACTTCTTTCTACATATTTAGCCAATAGTAGAACTTCTTCACCATCGTCAATGTCTTCTAATATCCTGGATGACTCAAGTATGGCTTGGCATGAAACTCCCTCAAGATAAACTTCTTGAGCTCACTGCAATTTGGCACATAGATCCTATCCCCGAATCAGACTCACCAAACCATCTACCGTGAGATGATAGTTTGAATCTTGATCACCTGTACCTATACTCTTCTATAACATGTGCATGATATCCATGTATTTTTCATCCTGTTGTCCTGCCTGCAAGATCCTATCATGTAACTATGTCCCATAAGAGCTCATAACTTCTATATGATTTAGCTATACCTTCATGTGAAGAGCATCTGCAGCTTGGTTCTCCTTCCCTTTGATATATCTAATCTCAAAGTAGAACTCACTAAGGGTAGCCAACCATCTAGCTTTCCTGGGCTTTATATTTTGTTGGTCAAACAAATACCTCAACCCACTGTGATCGCTCATCAACACAAACCGTCTGCCCAAAAGAAAGTGTCTCCACATCTTCAATGCACGTATGACCGTTGTTAGATCACGGTCATACATTGGGTATATATGCTCATGCTCATTTAGTTTCCATGACTCATAGCACACTATCTGTCCTTCTTGCATGAGAACTCCACCAAGTCCTCTCTTGCAAGCGTTTGTACACACTACAAACTCCTTTTCCAGATCCACAATCTTTAGCACTGGTGCATGTGTCAACAACTACTTAAGCTGCTCAAAACTACCCTGACATTCCTCTGTCCATTCAAACTTCTTACTTTCCCTCTGCAATTATGTGCTAGCATATGCAATGCGTGAGAAGTTCCTGATGAACCTCCTCCAGTAACCTACCAATCCCATAAATGATCTCATCACATCTACATTCTTAGGAGCTAACCACTCCATGATGGCCCTTATCTTTTCTGGATCTAATGCAATGCCTTCCTTGGAGACGACATGTCCCAAGTAGTGTACCTCAATCTAAAATAAGTTTCACTTGTTAATATTAGCATACAATTGATGCTCTCTTATCATTCTCAACACTGCTGCTAAATTCTCAACATGTTCCTCCTCATTTTTAGAATATACCAGTATGTCATCAGTGAATACAATAAAAAACTTGTGTAGATAAGGACGCAACACACTATTCATCAAACACATAAATGTAGTCAGAGCATTAGTCAAACCGAATGGAACAACAACAAACTCATAATTCCCATACTTGGTCCTGAATGCAGTCTTGAAGATATCCTCTTCCTTGATGCGTACCTATTGGTATCCCGATCTCAGGTCGACATTAGAGAACATTGCTGCTCCCTTTAGCTGACCAAACAAATCACCAATACTTGGCAAAGGGTATATGTTCTTGATCATTACTTTTTTCAGCTACCTATAATCAATGTAGAATCTAAGAGTACCATCTTTCTTCTTTACAAACAACACTAGTGCACCCCAAGGCGATACACTTGGTGTAATGTATCCCTTGTCAAGCATCTCCTTTAACTGCAACTTCAACTCTACCAACTCAAGTGTGCTCATCCTGTGAGGTTCTTTTGATGCTAGAGCCGCCCCTAGCACTAAATCAATAGAGAAATCTACCTCCCTATGAGGTGGAAAATCTATAATTTCTAGGAATACATCCTAAAACTACTACAAAAATAGGTACATATTCAACACATCTGCATCCTCAACCTCCTTACCCTTGTCACTAGAAATGTACACTGCAAACATCACACAAACTTTTCTATGACTATGCTTAGCCTACATATCGGTAACCATCCTCACTGATGTAGGCTTCTTCTTTCCCTACAAAGTCCTCTTTTCCCCACTATCATCCACACACTCAATGGCCTTGTTGAAGAAATCCACTTTGGTTCTGTGAAGGTATAGCCAATCCATACCCAAAAGCATGCTATATGATCCCAATGGCAACACATTCAAGTGTGTTGTTGTAGGCATACCATTTAACTCAAATGCATAAGATCTTACCCAATGGTGAACTCGCTTCTTTGTACCTGTAGCCAACTGTACCAACCAAGATTCTGCATGCACTTCTTTTCTCAAACCACGCATATCCACTAGGTCATGGTTAATATAACTATACTTAGATCTAGGATCAATCAAAATAGAAACAACTTGATCACAAAGCTTGTCGTCCATCTCAATGATCAATGCTTGATGATCCACCTGCCTGTTTTCCACAGTTGCATAGATTCAAGGAATGTTATGACCAACATCATCAATTGTATGCACCTCCTTAGCACTGTAGATCTAGGGTCTACCACCACTCTCATACTGCAGACAATCTTTATTACGATGATCCTTACCACATATCCAAAACTGCAATGGTTCTCTACCACTGCCTCTAGCCTGCTGCTCTCCATGTCCTTTCTCAGTTGTATTGAAACTCTTGTAAGGAACTGCATTTTCTTTCTCACTTTCATCTTGAGTTCTTCCTCTCTTTGGTGGCCATTTTCCTTTATGTTTCTCATTTCTTTTCAATTCATGCTTAGGCTCAACTTTGCGCTTCGACTGCTCATAGCAATGCTTCAATTTTCGGATGGCCTCCTCCATTGATCTAGGCTCATAAAACTCAATCCAGTCTCTGTATGCTATTGGAAGTCGGTTGATGAATCTCTAAACCTTGGCCTTCTCCTCCTTGAGGTAAGGCACATATCTCAACAGCTCAAATAATCTTCTAGTATACCCATCATTTGTCATAGAACCCATCTGCAACTCATAAAACTCCTTAGCGCTGTCATCATAGTACCTCTCCGACAATTACTTCATCTTCATCAATACCTTTAACATTCTTCACATCTTCCCACCAAACATCTACTTTACCTTTGAGACTGAAAGGGGCTATCCTTTCTTTCATGTTTTCTGAATAATCATGCAATCTAAAGAATTCCCTCATACCAAGCAGCCATGCCTCTGCATCTTGCGATTTCTTCATCTCTCCATCAAAGGTAGGTGGATTCACCTTCTTGAACTCATCTGGCAAGTGTCCCCTACCACTCCTCCTGTAAGGATGATAGCGATGATGATCCTGATGTCTATTAGAACCAGAACTAGAATAGTACCTATGTCCAGTACCTCTCCTATCCGGAGTGTCCAACAACCCTCCATCTCTGATCATTTCAGATCTATCCGACCTGTTCCTGCCATAAGATCTGTGTCTACTACGAGACCTACTGCCATATGCCCCATTAGTTTTATCCTCTTGCCCATGGTTGATCCGAAGTAGTCTCTGTCACTGCAAATTTGACACTCTGAAGTAGTATTGCATTCACCTCTGCTTGTTTCACTTGTGCCTGCATGATTTTATCTTATTCACTTTGCAAATCCTTATTTATTCCCACAAGATTCTCAATGTGTCTGCCAAATCAGAAGAATGCCCCACACCACGCTACTCATTTGATGCATAGGGAGATTCTATGTAGTCTACCACCTTGCTATCCATTTGATCTCTTTCTTGCAAGGCATATTATGTCAGCTAAACCAATTACAATAAACCAACATACCTTAGCTTGATTCGAGGAGGATACCTTGTCTACAATATCATCAAATCAGTATGATACATATATAACATAATCATAATAGCATATAGACATCTATCGAATAAATGCATCAACACATAAACATCCTTCTAGGTAGGGTCCAGTCATCAATGCAAGGCCATATCAACAATGCATGCTATGACCTTATGTCTGACAACAAACATTATCCTATTGTACACATTACCACATGCAACCCAACATAAAGGGATGTAATCAAGTTGTGTATAAGTTGCATATAATCAAGTAACCATTCATATACTTCTAATGTTACATTCCACAAAATCACATCAAGTTCCTCATGATAACCTTACTACAACCATGATCAGCATGATGCAATGCAACAAGCACATGGAACATAAGTGTAAGAGACTCACATGCAACTTCCATGCATGCATGACCAACACACACTGCCCATCCCGTCTGAGGGGTGAACCATGCTCTAATAACAATCTGTAACACCCCCTCCTAGGTCTACCCAAATTAACCAAGTCAACTAGGGTATAAGCAGAGAGGCTACTATGATCATATTCGACCTCCTATGTGACCTTAATGAAGTGGAATCAACAAAACATCACGCAGCCATCCAACATCATCAACAGAACCTTCAAGAGACAAGTCAGCGACTCAGACAACCTGTCCCTGGATCCCATTGTTGTTCTAGATCTCTTAGGCCATAGCTTCTCTCATGCTATGGGCAAGGGAGAAAACAGTGACCTCAATGCGCTCTCACAGACCTTCCTGCCAGTGACTGTGGACCAAAATTTCTATTTTTGTGCCAGCGAACCTAGGATTTAAGCCAATTTTCTAGCCCATAATCCCATCCTTTCCCCAAAACCTGCTACAACCTTCAAAATTCATTAAATATGTGATAAAAATGTTGATCAATAAAAAATCAACCTTAGGACTAGGCATGAGAATCCCCAACTGGGACTGACATTCTATCAAACACTTGGCATCAATGCAACCTACAGGTCTAGGATACAAGACAGAGCATAAATGACTAAAACAACTTATGAAACATAACCAAAAGGGTCACCTCCTTCTCCATTGAACTACTACATCATCAGTTAGGTCTTGCATCCATCCATTTAACAGTTACAAGTAAATACATGAAAAAACCATGACATGAACTAGTCATTTAACCATGCTTATAACCAGCATAAAACCATGTCAATATTAGAGATAAGACAACCATTAAATCCACATATAAATCAATGAAAAAGTAAGAGAAATTAGCTTTATTAATCATAGGAAAATCTGACTAGGTTCGGGACTTCCATGTACCACCTGACCATAGACATGGTTGAACCAAATCTCTCTTTCATCTAGTCACCCTCGTGTCATATTCCAAGCATGAATGTGGCATCTCATAGAACAACCAATCCAAGAACAAACAAGGGAATCTAGAGGCTAAGCCACCTCCACCCTCATCAAAACATGATCATACCAAAACCAGTGCTCTGATTACAACCAAATAGAACTTGAAATGCCATCCAGAATCCATCACTGTTCTTGAGGAATTTTCTGTCTCCTTATCTCTCAGTATTTATCGCAATCCAAACCTAGATCACTAAGCCCTAAATCAAGACATCTCCCTCAGGCTTTATCGTGTATCCCGCCAAAACTAGTCAAGGGATTCCTACACCTTTGGGAATGGAACTTGAGATCACCTCTACCTCAGATTCTGAAATCCATTTGGAAAACCAAAGTTTAAAAACCGAATAAACATCCCAACACCATGACATCTGGAAAAAGGCAAGGCTAGGATGAAAATCATTGCCATAACCTGACAAAACCATGTCACCGACAGTAAGAGAACCATACACCAACATGCAAAGTCATGCATGTCCAAACCAGCTAGGAAATCACACATGAAAAAGGTTATGTGAAAGTATTCTTGCTAAAGTTGCTTGATCCTGATTTCCTTTCCTTGATCCTTGCTTGCCTTCCTTTCCCTTTGCTTATTTTTCCTTCCTTGATCCAAAGTTAGAGTGCTCCAAGAAAACTCTAAGACCAAGAGAGTGAGAGAGAAAGAAAGAATAATGTGAGAGCTCCAAACTTAAACTTGACAAAAGCCATGAACTGACCTTCATAAGCCTTTTTATGCATGAGGCCTCTAATTTCTTCATTTTCCATTATTTTCCTTCAATTTCCTCCTCACATTCAACCTGTGACCTTTCACCTTACTTTTCTCCTAATTTCCTTTATTTTGATAAATAAATGTGCCAAAATGCCTTTTTTCCTTTTAATGCCTTTGCCAATTTTCCTTAGCCAAAACATACATCTAGTAATGCCCACTAGGATATCTTTTCCCAACATTCAACATGGAATAAGTGTCCCTTAACCATGGTCTTATTTTGCCTTTATTGACCTTTATTACATGCACTTTTCACCAGGTTTGTTACACTAAGAAGGTTGATAAACCACTTAGTGCTTGCTAAGTAAGTTGATGAACCACTCATGAGCTTATTTTAGGGCTAATAAACCACCAAGTAAGTTGATAAACCACTTAAGTACTTGTTTTAGGGTTAATAAACCACCGAGTGCTTTTTTATAAGGCTAATAAACCATTTGGTGCTTACCAAGAAGGATTAGAAACCACTAGGTAGGGTAGCAATCCATTGGGGTGCTTGCTAAAAAGGGTTCATAAAGCACTAAGTGCTTGTTAAGGAGCCTGATAAACCACATAGTGCTTGCCAAGTAAGTTGATAAACCACCTGGACAATGAGCTATAGGTTCTTGCAGTGCTTGCCTTAAAGACACGACTAATAAACCACCTATAAAGTAAACTCATACTCCTGGAACAAATCAGTACCCAAGTTGAGCCCTAAGAAGAAAATACCTAAGAAGAAAATCCCTCAGAATGTGTATCTGGCTCGGGGGTGGACATTTGCAAGAAATATTGTGGTGTAGTTGGCCTATGGTTTAGTGGAGAGTTGAAGTCCCACATTTAGTTTCCATCCATCACCAACAATTCAATAAGTGTTATGAATTGAATCATTACCCCACACACACACACACACACACACATATATATATATGTATGAATGATTACCATCACTAGTATGTTGTTAGTTGATGTATGTCTCTATAATGTTCCTAAATTGTCCTTGAAAACTATTGCATTTCCTTGATGGGAAATATGCCTTGGATGTTCTTTTGGCTAAGTTAGAATACTATCTTTGTGTGTATGATATGAATGTTCTTGATTATATATGAAATTGTGATTGGTCGCATTAGAAATTAATTTTCATTACCAACAATTTGATGGGAATTTTGATGGGCAACATGCCTTGGATGTTCTTTTGGCTAAGTTAGAATACTATCTTTGTGTGTATGATATGAATGTTCTTGATTATATATGCAATTGTGATTGGTCGCATTAGAAATTAATTTTCATTACCAACAATTTGATGGTTGGCATGCTTATGGATAGAAAGGTTTTCTTTTTTTCTCGATATTGTAATGTGTTGTGTTTATGAAGAGGATGGTTATGCTCTATGTGTTGCATAAGAATATTGCTAGAACTACGAAGTTTTTAGTTAAATAAATGCATTGATATAAGCCCTTACCTCTGAAGAGTCAGTAGGATTGTTGGTTTCCAATGAAAAAGTTGGCCTGAGAACCCCTGGAGCTTCTATGTATGCATATTGCAAGCTATTGGCTTTCATTCGACTGAATAATCCTTTTAATTAATTTATATAAAAGAGATATGGAGTTGGGTGTTGTATAAGGAATGCACAAGATGGGAATATCCCTGTCATCTGATGTAAATATTCATGTTGCATTGTGTCTCCCTTATCGAGTTGAATGCATTAATTGATTGGGAAGGGGTACTATATTGGAGGGCACATACGGACATTTCCTTGTCACTCAACATAAATATTCATGTTGTGTCGTGCCTCCCTCACTGAGCGATATGATTGGGAATGTTTTGGAAAGGGGCGTTGTTAACATAGGGCACAGGAAGAGGTTTCCCCCTCCATCACTTAACAAGATTATTGTTGACACACCGTGCCTAATTGGCACGAGGGTTGGTTATATAGTGGTGCTATGGTGTGGTGGCAGGATGGTAATACATGTGTCCATGGAATGAAGATGGGGAATGGAATTCAATGGAGAAATCATGTCATCAACCCCAAATTTCATATAACGTAAAAGCTCAATTTGGCACTAAGGGCTTGTGTTAGTGTGAAATTTCTTGGAAGGTGTACCAAAAACACTTCACTTAAGTCACTAGGAGACATGTGACCCTAATAAAATTGTGTGGTTGCTTATGCTTCAGATCTATTATAAAACTTGGAAAACCTGCAACAAAAATAACATATACGATCCAAAACAGCAAACAATGATATAGACATCCAATGCAATAACCCAAACGGAAAGACTTTAAAATGAATAAATTTTTTATTGATAACGTTTGGTGAAGAAGATCTACCAAAGGGTCTGTAAATCCCCCTTTGTGGGATGGGTCCTTTGATGTCCTTGATGCTTCAGTAATCGATTCTCTCTCTCAATATGTGAAAAACGCAAAACAATGTGAACTCAAATGGGAGCTCAAGAAAAAAAAAAGACGATAATGGTGACGATGATAATGATCATGGTCAAGAATGAATGAAAAACCCTCCTATTTATAACAAAGTATTGAGTTAATCTTGAAAATGGAGAATAATAAAATAATATTAACCAAATCAAGATCTAACCGTTAGAATACTTTATTATATTTTTTGGAGAGAGAAAAGATATTCAAAATGGTCAAATATTTTTATTTATAAATAATTAACAAATAAAATGATTTATTATTTATTTCAAGAGGATTAAGAATGGTGTGAAATTGAAATAATTATTAAATAGTGATTTAACAATTATTCCAATAATAGAAATAAAGAATAATATATAAATAGTGATTTATTTAATTATTACTAGGGGATTTAGTCAAATGTGATAAGGAATAATTATTTTAAAAATGTTTTAATAATTATTCCTATAGAAAATTAAATAAATAATCATTTATTCAATTATTCTCATGGGGGTTTTTTAGTTTAATTAAAAAATAATTTAATAAAAATGGTTTACTAAATTATTTCCCATGGTGGAAGTGATTTTACTATGGTAAAAGTAATCCTACATGTTGTATTTCGATCTGCCTAGTTAGAAATGGCTAGGTGATCATTTTTTGGTGATAATAGATTTCCCCCCAACGTATGAGTGTTAGGAGAAAATCGTATGACCAAAATACATTGTAGGTTACACTTCATGAGACGCCAAAGGGGATTCAGAGAGAGAGAGAAATAGTTGAAGCAGTGCAAGGATGGACAAAAATGGAGGGGGAAAGATCTACTAAACTGATAGAAGTCTCATTTTATGTGGGAGTACATGATCTTAAATGAGGTAGGGGAGGCATACCAATACCCACCTAGATAACTGCGTACAAAGAATAATGGTGAGCCTAGCAATGTGGGACTCAGATACAATGCACATGATATGCTGGCATCAATGGTCTAAAAAATAGTACAATGGATCCCATATACATAATGTTCTTAGAAAGACATAGGCCAAGACTTAATATAATAACATCTAAGTACACGAGACATAATTCCCCTCAAGCTTACATGGTGAGGGGGAATCACAACCAAAGAAGCCCTGCTAAATAGGAAAGGGCTTTGAAGATTTGAATGAATCATCTAAAGGAGACATGCATGTTCTGGGCTCTACAAGTAGTAGAAACCAAACCCGCCACATCTGCGGAACTGCATATGAGGTTGGATCAACATCGGTGGACATTCGGGCATGTTGGGGGATACCTAAAGGGCCACCTCCTCATTAGGTCTAGAACATCTCACACACACTTGAGAATCACTGGGACAATCATCTGGATTATTGAACTATGATTCCTAATCATGCGATAAGGAGTTGGCATCGAGCACGTGAGAAGCAATCAAGTCAAAGGGCAACGATGATTCCCTTTGCTTGATCTGAGGCATTTAACAAAGATGAAATCTAGAACCAAGGTATACCGCCTCTAGACCACACTTCTTGAATAAACTTGCTGAGGTCGACAAAAGAGGGCCTGCCAGAGTTAAAGCAATAAGGAATCCTTAATAAAGGCATGGGGAATCATAGTAGAGTGATTGATGGACTAAGACCAAGGTAGACCAGGGATGATGATGGAAACGAACAAAATGAGTGGCCGACTGACAACTTCCTTTGTCAGAGCATGATATGGATGGTTGACTTGGTAGCGACTCACTCTACTCCAGAGGGGATGATTAATGACTCAAATGAGGGCTTGTAAAAGATAGAGCAATAGAGTTGGACGCCAAATATGAATATAATGAGGTGGATGTGACACAAAGATGTATGGAATAATGTAATTGGACTCAAGGAGACTAAAAATAGATGCCATAGATACAAGGGTGACTCATATCGGATTCTCTGAACAAGGGTGACTCAATGATGCTGCTACATAGGGAAGGCCTAGAGGGGACCATGAAAACATGAGTAAATGATGGTTACACATGACAAAAATCGACACGTCATTCAACTAGTGCAAACGTAAAGTGGTACCAGAGTGTAGGTGGCTCAAGTGAAGAAATTTAATTTTAATAAGCGGAAAAGTGAGACTTCATGGAAAAAATGGCTTCCTGGTGCAGTGTCAAATTACCAAAAAAAAGGGAGACCCATTATAGAAATCGGTGATAGATTTCCAACGGTTTTGACGGTTCATCGAATGGAGCTATAGTTTGGTCACAATGGGCGACGGAAAAACTAGGGTTTTTCCTATAAAAGGACTTTTTGCCCCCAAATCCATTTCATTTGCATAATGAGCTGTGGAGAATTTGGAGAGGAGGAGAAGGCCCTAAATCTTATGGATATCATAGCAGACAAATCGACCATCGGAATTAGGATCTATGACTTTCAGGTAAATGGCCATACTTGTCTAAAAATGGCCTTAATGCTTCTTGGAAGGATGGTTCCTGGTGAAGAATTAAGGGAAGAGGAAAACGAGAATGAACTACTAGATAAGGTCTAGGATCATCCCCACCCACCAAGTCAAACATAGGAACTGGATGGGAAAAGTGACACCACATAAAGTATATTATTTGAAAACATGGTATTAAATATCTAAAATATGTGATGTGTACATTGCTCGTCAGAGAGGCCGGTAGGACAAACTATCCAAGGAATGAAAGGATAATATACCATACCTAGATCAGTGGGGTCTAGGATAAGACTTGTGTGGAAATAGGTGGCTAGGGGTTCCATCATGGCCCCAAGCATGATATATTCCCCCCTACATATGATGATGGAGGGACTTATTGGATATGCAAAGGTGGGAATGATGCCCCCTGGCAGGATGACTTTGTGGAGTGCCATTGTGTTCCAAGTGCTCAGATAATGGATTCAAGCATTCAACCCTACTGGCATAAGATCCTGCAGAGGATCATGAGGAGATGTAAGGGCATATGTGCCCCCCATTTTTGTATGGATAGATGTATCATGCTATGGGCATACCAGATGTATTTAGAGTAGTGGACTCCAAACACATTTTGATGATGTGGTTCACCATTTGTTTATGTTATGGATGTATTCTTATGGGAAGAATGGATAGATACAATTAGAGAAAGGAAATGGTGGATTACCAATCTCATTTGGCATTCTGTATATGAATCAAATGGACTGAATTTCTAGGTTCGCATACATGGTGTCAAGATACCAAAGAGTGGCTTCAAATAGAATGAATGGATGCTCACCTAAATGACATGGTGTTGAACAACAACAATGTCTAAGGGACTGAGTTGTTGATTAAAGATGGAGGAATGATTAAGTGGATCATCCCTAGAGTGATCTAAAGTGATATGAGACTTTAGAGATTCTTCTAAATGGGGAAGAAGAATGGTATTAGAGTCGACACTACCATATGCACTAGGACGGTTGAGGAGAATTGCTTCTCCAGGATTCTCAAAAGTGGATGCCTCCTGTCTAGTCAATTTAACGTCTTAAATTGCTCTACATAAATTATCAATTCGGGTATCGTAAACTGATGAAGTGTGGTGCACCATATGTGCTTAGTTAACATTTTTCTTACTTCGTTGTTTTATAGATTTTATTTTGTTTTGGGGTTTTGTTTTCGTTGGTTTCCTAAAGTGTCTAATGCAAATGGAAATCCTATTCTAAGGTCTTAAGAATACTTTTAAAGTTCAAGTATGGGTAGATATTTCAAGACAAGTTTTATGTCCCTAATGGTAACTTCCAAAACTTAGCACTTCAAAAGATCTCAAAACATGTTATTGATCAAATCAGTACTTTAACAAAAGTGTAAATATGCAACTACTTAAATCAAACAAAAGATGAAATATTGATCATGAAATCATTGTCTCTGCTGCTTGTCTAAATACAGAAATAAAAGTTAAGCTATTGCACTCAAACAAATCAAAAACTGCAAACTAATAAAAGTAAAATCAAATCACATCATTCATAGTTCGATTCCTCGCCAAGTAGTCTAAGCTATGGCTTTTGGAGATAATCGTCAATGATATGAGCAAGCTAATATCTAATTGCGGAAAGTAAAACTAAAATCAAATTACAACATTCATAGTTCGATTCCCCGCCAGGTAGTCTAAGCTATGGCTTTCAGAGATAATCATAAATGATATGAGCAAGTTGATATTTAATTGCAGAAAAGTAAAACTAAAATCAAATCACATCACTCATAGTTCGATTCCTCGCCAGGTAGTCTAAGTTATGGCTTTCGGAGATAATCATCAATGATATGAGAAAGTTGATATCTAATTGTAAAAAAGTAAAACTAAAATCAAATTACATCATTCATAGTTCGATTCCTCGCCAGGTAGTCTAAGCTATGGCTTTCGGAGATAATCGTCAATGATATGAGGAATTTGATATCTAAACTAACTGACAAAGAAAATGAATAAAACTGAAATCAAAGCATAACTAAAATTGAAAAGCTAAAAAAAACAAAATCAGCAGAGAGGCAAATCTCATGTCACTATTTGATGCAAAAACATGTAAAGAAAAACTAATCTACAATCAATCGGTTGAACACACTTATATGAATTAAAATTGCATAAATGGAAAATCTAATCTATCAAACTTGAAAGCAATCAAATGACATAATGAAATCAAAGCAAAATTACAAAATGAAATCTACTCTACCTTACATTCTAATATGCTCCATGACATCTACTTCACATCTCCTTCCATGTTGAGAACATCAAAGCTTTATTCAAATTCTTCAAAATTACAAAGTACAAGAAAGCTCTCCAAAGCTTTCAAAAGCCATCAAGGAAGAAATACAAACTCCAAGCTAAGTTAAGACTCACAAGCTAAGCTCTAAACTCTAAGCTAACAAATGAAGGAGAAAGATCTCCTATTTATACAAAAGGTTGAGAAGCCATCTCATTAATGAGAGTCCATGAATCTCTCCCTCTACCTTTAGAGTCCTAATCAAAATAGGAACTGATAAAAACACATGTTTTCTTAGAGTTTCAATACAATTAGGAGATGTGACACATATCCTCATGATCCCATGATTCTTTCCACTCAAATTCGAATTTGGCCTTAGAGTGCCACATAAGGGTCTTCTAGAAGTCTCCTTTTGACCGACACATGTCAACAATCTCAACCCACATGTTAGGTATAAGCATATGCACATTATTTTCTAATTTTTAACCACAAATTCACTTAAAAAGGCTAAGAATTAATAAAGTTTAAAAAAAACATAAATGTGGCCCAATGATAATGAAAGTGGGATGAATGTAGTGACATAGTAGTGAAATGGAGGTGATATAATGGACATAGTAGTGAAAGTGTAATGGAAATGAATGACATTTTCAAGACCCAACATACCCCCCAACTGAAGTTATTGCATGTCCTCATGCAATATATATTACATTAACTCTTTTGATCCTTGAGCTTTGGCTTAACTTTGCATGATATCATTTTATAACTTCCGTATTTTTGCAAAGTGTTTTACTTGAATTGCAACATGGTTGGTTCTTGTGTTACAACCAATTTTTTTTGTTGTTGTTGCATTCTATTTTGATCTTTGAACTTTGCATAATGATATTTTGATTATTTTTGCAAAGTATATCTTTATTGGATTGCATGATGTTTGGTTCTTATGTGACAACCATGATTTGGTTTGTATCCAATTTATCCTTTAAGCACTTTTTTGAAAAGCCATTGTATGCTCATAATAACAATGTAATAGTTAATATATGTTGGAAGTATGTGGGCTCCTGAGTATGATATGTACATGGCAAGATATGAAGATGAATGTATCCCCCCCCAACTAATGGTATTGACAATTTTATGAAATGAGGAAGATAAATGTTTTTCCAACAATTATCATTCTAGCTTTTTCTAGAATTCTATAGTCAAAAGTTAGAAAATGACGTACCTTAACTTACCCTTTGGAATGGATGAGTTGTATGTGTGGTGGCTGCAAAATTTTGATCATATTCTTCTTCAAGTGGCTAAATAAGAGGAGTCATGGATAAAGAGATGAGATGACTTTTTATTGCTTCTACTAAAACTTGCTGAATCTGCTCCAAAATGCTGAAAATAATAGTCTTCATTTCTTCAAAACTCATTAGCACAATTCCTACTATGTGAAAAGATGTTCTGATGTCGAACATAGTAGGAAATTGTTAACTTAGTGGCCATTAATGGATGCCACTAGTCAACACGAGAACTCTCACCATTGATGAAAATGAGAGTCAAGATGCCCAAACACATCTTGCTAGGTACAAATGATTTTGCTGATGTCGAGCCACCTAGAAGATCTGGCGAACAAGGGACATTAATGTATTGCCATTGTTTGTCAGCATGAAAACTTTCCATTAAGGCATGCAAGTCTCAAGGTGTTTTTACAAAGAACTTAGACTCAAAGGACTATGGACTCAATAATTTGCATTGAAGCAGGGCTTATTTGTGAAATGAAAATGACAAGAAATGGAAGATGGAAATGGAGAGTAGAAATGGCAATGGGCAATAAGCATGTGAATGAGCCTCTTGCTTTTATTTGTGGGTTATGAATGGACAAAAAGATATGGAAAGTGTATGTGAATGTAAATGGAAAATATGGAGTGAAATGAGGTGAATGGTTTATTATGAAGTATGGATGTGATGGAGACAATAGTATCTGAAAGTTTTTCAAATGTTTGGATCTGATTTTGCATCAGCATATTTCCTCTTTGTTGTTGATCATCTTCTTATGAAACAAATTGGTCTCTTAGAGAGACACCATTCTCTTGTAATCACTTGTCCTTCCTCTTGGAACCTGCAAAAAAAAAAAAACTAATACTTCTTCTGCAATGGAATATAAGATTATCAAAGGAGAGAGATGGCCAATCTCTCTAGTTATGATATCTACACACAAAACTAAGAATTTGTATTAATGAAACAAGTTCTCAAAGATAAAATCAAAAGAATTTATACCTACTTTGCAATTGGTGCCCCAAGTTGAATGTTGCTTATTTTCAGCAATTTATTTCATTATTTGTCATTTCAAACTCTAATGATGGATTTATTATCGTGTAGATATTTTTGAGATCTTTCCAACGATACTTGAATCATCAAAACCTGATTTTGTATGAGAAAGTTAGGCTGATTTGAAGAATGAGGTTTTTCAGCTGCGGAATTGGAGAACAACTGCGGAATGTCAACGGTTTCTGTAGCTAAAAATATTGAATAAAAAGTTAGCCATTCATCTTTCATCATCAGTCCAAAATTAATCAATACCTTCAGAAAAGTGAGCAAATAACTTATTCATTTCATTGATTCAAAATTATTATATTTTTCTTGACATGCGGCGACTTAGTGATAACACACAACTTAACTTTCCTTTGACCGGGGTATTTTTCATCAAATTGGATCAAATGAATAGGCCAACATCCATGTACTGACATTTTCCCAGCTACCCATGTAGCTCGTTTTGTCTCTCGGCACCTGCAACCTACAGAAGTAATAAAATGGCTACGGAATTGCTAGTTAGCTGCGGAATCAAGCTGCATTCCATAGCTAAAAGACAGTCAACCATTAGTTTTCTGATTTAAGTTATTGGAAAAGAGATTTTATGCAACCAAGTACCAGGGAGAAAGAGCCTAAGATCACAGCTGGTGCACAAGACCAATTATTCATGAGCTTCTCTGTTATTTTTCAAAAAAAAATCTTCACTGTTTTGCTTGAAAAATAAAAATTTTATAAATGGTATATGAAGCAAAACAGTTTTAATAATGAAAATATTTCAGAGTAATGGAACTGTATGATCTTTTCAACAGCTTTAATGACTCCTACAACAACCATTTAACACATATCCCTGACTGCCCATTTGATCTAGCTAAAGAAAGTCCAAGTCCAAGTGTGTTCAACTGATTTAGCTCTCCCAATGAGCCCCATCATTTTTGTTCTCGGCTACTCTTCAGAATTCCCTTTACTGTCTGAGAAATGGAGTGATTGCATGGATAGAAATCAGACATATATGGATATGGAAATGGAATGAAAATGTATATGGAAGCAGATGATTGTGACTAAAGCAATTGTATGTACAGAGTATGTGAAGACAGAGTGAATATATGCATAGGCTGTGTGAAAACAAGGTGACTGAGTATGCAAAGAGGCTGCAAAGATATGAAAAGGGAAAAAACTCGGTGTAATGAACAACTAATAATGGTTTAAGAGTCGTATGCAATCAGCTTATGATTCACAAGAATCCAATATTGCCATTCACGAGAATGTTTCTGCAATTCAAATCTCTACGAATCATGCAAGTCATGTGACTATGCAAATAATGAAATCCATCCGAGTAAAGCATCGAGCATTTTATGAAAAGAACATAGGGATAGTTGTTTAAACAGGTGGAGTAGTGAAGTTCGATTGAAATTGACAGATCAGTTTGGAAGAGGCGTACTCAACTGGTTCACGTAATGGAGTTAATTCACTAAACAGAGCTGTCTTCAATTGGGATTACAGGTGTTAATGAGTTATAGACAAGTGGCAATAAAAGGCGGGAGACGTTGATCTGAAAATGGAATGTACTTGTTTAAGGGTGCAAGGTATCCATTCCCAATAATTTCAACTGTGAGCTAGACACTCCAAATGACCTCTAAAAATGTATAAACTTCTTATTTCTTATACAGAGATAGACTGTAGGGGCATTCACTGGACATGTCACCTCTAAAAAGAGGATGAGTTCCAGAGGCTACCTGGCCCTCTACAAGCTCTGCCTAAAGAAATAACAAAGTAAACACTTAGAAGTCTTTGACATACACATACTTGTAGTTTAAGGTCTTGTGGAATAAGACAAGTAACTTTCTACAGCTGAACAGGTGATTAGGTGTGTATGCAAGTTATATTTATTTGTTGTTTAATACTTTATATCAGTTTTGTTTAGCATATCATCTTCAGCAAATAAAGACATAAAAATGATAAAGCAGTTCACCCCCCCCTGGGCTACATCTGCTGGACCAAACCTCTCCAACTAGGCTTGTCCTCTTGTATTAAAATTGCTACAAAGGCTAATACAAGAATATGGGTGTCTCAAAGGATAGATCTGACTGTAAATACTGAATCAGAAGATAGGAATTAGCCAAACATGCTCTTTCCCAAACACTAAACAGTGAATTTTGTACCTTATACAGTACTTTCCCCAATTGGCCCTAGCGGCCCTTTAAACTTGCATGGAGAATTTCGAGGTGAAGATGACCTCAAATGGTTCTGAAACCTCTGCCATTAGACTCAGGAGGTCGAAAATAGCAGACATAGGCTTTTGAATCACCAAAAACGGATGAACAAAGCCCCCAAACAGCTCAATCCCTGAAATGGCCCTAGTGGCCCTGAAAGCTTCCTTGAAGCTAAACAGTGAGAAGAATGCCTCAGAAGGCAAAACGAGCTGTAGAAATGGATTCAGAATGCTGAAAACCTTCAAGAATGATCTTCGTTCCACATCCACTGGCTGCACAATTCCCAATGCAGCTCCCAAACTGGTTTGGCCCTAGTGGCTCCTGGAACTTCCACGAAGAAAAAACACCTGTAAATGACCTCAGATGGCTATGAAACCTGTGCCAATGGCTTTCGAAGGTCCAAAATACCCAAAATAAAAAAAAAATCGTCCAAAACGGACTTTCCTAGCCAAAGTTATGGCCATTTACTCCCAACTGCCAGCGGCCCCTACAAAAACTCCAGCTAACTTTAGTTAATTCTAGTTAGCTCCGCCAATTATGGCGGGTCTGCCAAATTCACCATGTCCGCCAAAATTTCTACCAAATTCTGCAGTTACATTTAATGTTTGTGGGCTGCCTCGGATTTCGTGCTGGCAGTTTGGCTAGCGGTTTAAATGTGCTGGCCCACGGTTCTCGACCCAAGGTCATATGGCATGGGGGGCTAGCCCCCTTTGGTTTCTGCCCAAAACAAATCAAACTTTAAAAAATGTTTATCCCGCTCATATAATAAGACCTGCCCCTTTGGCCCAACGGTAAGGTGTATGGCTAATAACTTGGAGGTTGTGGGATCAAACCTCATCGCCACCAAAGTTTTAACATGCGCCCAACACCTCTGCTGACGTCATCATGGGCCACGTGGTGCCCTCCGGGCCTGCCACGTGGTGACTTTTGATTGGCTGTCCAAAAGGAATATTCCGTGGAATATTCTGTTTTTAATTATTTTTTAAATTCAAAAACTAAGGGTTATTGGGCGATTTTGTTTTTGGCATAACTTTCTCATACGGCGACCGTTTTTCGAACTGTTTGCGGCACTGGAATCAGGAAGACGAGCTCTATCCGGCCGTTTAGGTTCCAATTAGTTCTGAGCACTTTCATTTTTGACCATTTTACGACACTTGGTACTGAGCTCCTGATCAGACATGGCGGAGTAAATGCTAGCACATAATAAAATTAGAATTCTTCTTTCCGAATTAAATCACAACTAGTTCATTTAATTGAAATTCCATTTTTTTCACGCTGCAGGCAAAAATGCGCTCCAAAGAACCAAGGATATCTCCCAAACCGCCACAAATTTCTAAACACTATTTCTGGGTTATCTAATTGACCCTACTGGCAAAAAAACACATGTTTTATTTTTTCCAAATTCGCCTCTGTTTGGCCAAATCGTGCATTCAAAATTTGACGTTTTTCTCTGTTTTACGTTTTTTTTTTTAAATTGTTGTGGTTGAATTTCATTTGCAGGTCTGTTGTTTATGCTTATTGATTCCTAATGGTCGTGGTTTTGAAATTGTTTGTAGCAAATGAAATCTACTTTACAGGCAATGTAGTACTCGTGTGCACGATCAGTTGACAAACCCAGGCACCGACTTCCTTTATCTGATCAAAACTGCTTTCCCACTCAATATACTTTGGGTTAGTATCGGACTCATGGTCTCTTATAGCCAATTTTGCACCAGTTGAATGACAAATTTACTTAGAGTTTACAGCACCTTTCCAAATTACAACACCAGCAAGTGCAACATCGATATTTATTATTTTTCTTGCAGTTGCTGAAGCACCAAATGTAGCTACAACTGCCATACTAGGAGTAACCTCACGATAGCCAGGACGACCTTCAGACTTCCCATCTAAGCCACCAACTGGGAACCTACTGCCAAAAGGTCTTGTTGCTAGATCATCTTTAAGATTGTGAGTTACTGCATTTATCTTCCCAAGCTCCTTTTCACCATGGGAAAAATGGCACTTGTACCCAAATCAACATCTAATATAAGTACCAAAATTACCACAAAGAATGCAGGTTTCTATTGAGGCCATAGTGAAAGCTAGGATTGAGGATAGCCATAGATTGTTTTTCTCTTTTTTTCTCTGAAATTGTAAATTTTTATAAGAAGGATTAATGATTTTCAATTTCAGGCAGCAAAGGCTTCAAGGAAAACATGCTAAAAACAGGAATTTGACTGAGGTCTTAAGCTGATTTTTTATCAATCTGAGCTGGGTGACTAGGATAGGATCGATGTCAGGACAATTCTAGATATGCCCATGTGGTCATTTTCTTCATTGGATGCGTGTAACCTGCTAAACCTTGAAATTAGTTGCGGAATTCACAACTAGTTGTGGAATCAGGCTACATTCCGCAGCTAAGTTGCAAAACCTTATTAAAACATGATACAGTGTTTTGAGCACCACTACAAACCATAACCAATCAATCTTGGACAGTTGAACCTATCAAAGCAGTTGGGTTTCATTATTATTATTATTTTGAATTAATTGAAATGATGAAGTTTATTTTGTCTCCTTTTTTTTCTTTTTCTTTTTTTCCTGTTATTTTTTTTTTAACATAACAATTCTTTTTCTGATCCTCCAGATCACACAAAGTGCAGGAGGAGAGCATACTCAAGAATTATTATTTTTTTACATAAAAATCCTTTTTTTGATCCTCCAGATCACACAAAGTGCAGGAGGAGAACATAGTCAAGAATTATTAAATTTTTCTTAGATGTAAGAAATAAGGTCTCCTAATTACACTTTCCCGGTAACGGCACCAAAATGTCTAGTCAATTTAACGTCTTAAATTTCTCTACATAAATTATCAATCTGGGTATCGTAAACTGATGAAGTGTGGTGCACCATATGTGCTTAGTTAACCTTTTTCTTACTTTGTTGTTTTATAGATTTTATTTTGTTTTGGGGTTTTGTTTTTGTTGGTTTCCTAAAGTGTCTAATGCAAATGGAAATCCTATTCTAAGGTCTTAAGAATACTTTTAAAGGTCAAGTATGGGTAGAGATTTCAAGACAAGGTTTATGTCCCTAATGATAACTTCCAAAACTTAGCACTTCAAAAGATCTCAAAACATGATAGTGATCAAATCAATACTTGAACAAAAGTGTAAATATGTAGCTACTTAAATCAAACAAAAGATGAAATACTGGTCATGAAATCACTGTCTCTACTGCTTGTCTAAATACATAAATAAAAGTTAAGCTATTGCACTCAAACAAACCAAAAATTGCAACCTAATAAAAGTAAAATCAAATCACATCATTCATAGTTCGATTCCTCGCCAGGTAGTCTAAGCTATGGCTTTCGGAGATAATCGTCAATGATATGAACAAGTTGATATCTAATTGCAGGAAAGTAAAACTAAATTCAAATCACATCATTCATAGTTTGATTCCTCACCAGGTAGTCTAAGCTCTGGCTTTCGGAGATAATCGTCAATGATATGAGCAAGTTGATATCTAATTGCAGAAAAGTAAAACTAAAATCAAATCACATCATTCATAGTTCGATTCCTCGTCAGGTAGTCTAAGTTATGGCTTTCGGAGATAATCGTCAATGATATGAGCAAGTTGATATCTAATTGTAGAAAAGTAAAACTAAAATGAAATCACATCATTCATAGTTCGATTCCTCGCCAGGTAGTCTAAGCTATGGCTTTCGGAGATAATCGTCAATGATATGAGGAATTTGATATCTAATTGCAGAAAAGTAAAACTAAAATTAAATCACATCATTCGTAGTTCGATTCCTCGCCAGGTAGTCTAAGCTATGGCTTTCGGAGATAATCGTAAATGATATGAGGAATTTGATATCTAAACTAATTGACAAAGCAAATGAATAAAACTAAAATAAAAGCATAACTCAAAATTCAAAAGCTAAAAAAAACAAAGTCAGCAGAGAGGCAAATCTCATGTCACTATTTTATGCAAAAACATGTAAAAAAAAAACTAATCTACAATCAACCGGTTGAACACACTTACATGAATTAAAATTGCATGAATGGAAAATCTAATCTATCAAACTTGAAAGAAAACAAATGACATAATGAAATCAAAGCAAAATTACAAAATGAAATCTTCTCTACCTCACATTATAATATGCTCCATGACATCTACTTCACATCTCCTTCCATGTTGAGAACATCAAAGCTTTATTCAAATTCTTCAAAATTACAAAGTACAAGAAGGCTCTCCAAAGCTTTCAAAAGCCATCAAGGAAGAACTACAAACTCCAAGCTAAGTTAAGACTCACAAGCTAAGCTCTAAACTCTAGGCTAACAAATGAAGGAGAAATATCTCCTATTTATACAAAAAGATGAGAAGCCATCTCATTAATGAGAGTCGATGAATCTCTCCCTCTACCTCTAGAGTCCTAATCAAAATAGGAACTGATAAAGACACGTCTTCTTAGAGTTTCAATACAATTAGGAGATGTGACACATATCCTCATGATCCCATGATTCTTTCCACTCAAATTCAAATTTGGGCTTAGAGTGCCACATAAGGGTCTTCTAGAAGTCTCCTTTTGATCTACACATGTCAACAATCTCAACCCACTTGTTAGGTATAAGCATATGCACATTATTTTCTAATTTTTAACCACAAATTCACTTAAAAAGGCTAAGAATTAATAAAGTTTGGAAAAACATAAATGTGGCCCAATGATAATGAAAGTGAGATGAAAGCAGTGACATAGTAGTGAAATGGAGGTGATATAATGGACATAATAGTGAAAGTGTAATGGAAATGAATGACATTTTCAAGACCCAACACCCCCTTACCCAAAAATTATGTGGAAATGTAATGGACACAAGGTGTATGTGGTTTGAAGTAAGGGGTGATTTAACCAATCGACCTTACCATGGATGAATTTTTTGGACTCCACAACATATTGATCATGGGTTTGTTGTGGAAGGAAGTACACACGATGGTGCAAATCATCCCAAGGATAATTAGGATTGGTCATGGACTCCATGATGTCTTCATCAGAATGGAATATGGCAAGACAGGAGGAAGAGATACCACATGATGAAGAAGAGCTACCTAAGGCATATTCATGAGAGACAAGGTTCACATACACATCGTCAAGGTTGGGAGACATATGACTAGTAGATGGAATATCTACCGATGTTGAGATCGGGGCGTTCGTCGAAGGAGGTTCAACAGAATCACAATAGGAGACATCAAAGGATTTCCAATGCATCGATCTCATGGATAATGATAGGTAGAGAATGGGAGCAGTACTATCTATCATCTCGACATCAAGGGAGGGATCACACTGGGTGGTTGAGAGACCTCCTTTTATGGTGTAGGAGTGGGACCAAAATCCACAGGTAGAGGAAAGGTGGAATCACTACGAGCGACCTCTTATTCGTGAATCGCTTGAAGTCTATCACGAAAATATTCGATATGTGGACAACAATGAAAATAATGGCCATAATTATCACACAAAGCACATGGGTGATTCATCTGTAATGATATGTTCTTCTTAGTTGACTCAAGTAAGGTGAAATGGACCTCCAGAATGTTAGAATCAGGGAAGTTATCAAAGACCACATTATTGACATGAGGGAGCACAGGACAATTATTGGTGGCATGAGCCACAACATCACACAGAGCACATGGAGGAATGAGCTTTGGCAGCTTAGGAGGAGCTGGATTTGTTGGGGATGCCTTGTCTTCGGTTCCCTTTTTCTAGTCTTTTCCCTCCTCACTATATGCTTTTGAAATAGGAGTAGGTTCATGTTTAGGTTGTTGTGGAACTAAAGGAAAGGTGGGGGTAGGAACAACAGGTTGGATCAGGGTCAATGCAGTGTAAGGTTTGAGTTTATTGGGGAGAGTTTTTGTGGGAGGATCAATGTACCAGACTGGGATCCCCAAGGTAATGTTAGGTAAACTCAACGTAACCATAACAAGTGTAGAATAAACTCTCAGGGATGGAAATAAGAACGGTACTTGACCAGAAGGATAATGACCAGGGGGAACTGCTCCAAGATGGTTAGGATCAGTGGGAACTCCTTTGATATGGTTAAGACCTGGGGGAATGTTTCCAAGTGGAAAATGAGTAGGAGGTATACAGGCTGAAGGAAATGGTCCTTGAGGAGTAGTACTTGAAGGCTGGGTTGAGTTGGGAACAATAGGTTGTGGAGGTGCAGGTTGTTGTGAAGGCATACCATATTGTATGTGGACAGCCCGTGATGCTTGGGGCATGCAAACATTGGATGATCTAGGCTTAGAAGGAGTAGGTAGTGAACCATAATAATCACCAATCATAGTGGAATATTTGTAGACTCCAGGAAAAGCATTGGTGAGGGATGATACAGTCTTATTGTTAATAATGGAGGAGATGTTGGATTGAGGTGAAGTCTGGGATTTGGGATCATAGTATGTCAACTGATTGACAATGACAATATTTCCATTGTGGGGAAATCACATCTTACGGTGAACCACATATGCGACAACTAACATAGTATAGGTATAACTATGACCTAAAAGGATGTTATAGTCTAAGGTAGCATTGATGACTTCAATGTCAATAGAGACATTCTTGCCGACAATAGTGATTGGACAGTTGCAATATAAGCCAAGGGGTTGTGAAGGATGACCATCCCAAGCACGAAGAGTGATGGTGGACGGGGATGGATCCAGGGAACCAAGATGCTTCCAAACACTAGCAGTCATCACACAAGTGGAGGCGCCTTCATCTATTATACACCGGTGAACAATGATGTTTCTAATGGAGACTGGTATTTTAAATGCAATGTATGAAGGTAGGGGAGGGTTTTCCAACTTGTCAAAATGAAAGACAATCATATGATCGTCTTCAAGATCCACAACACCCAAAGCAGAAAGTAGAGCTTTCCATTGGGATGGGAACGTCTGAAGAACTTCCAGCATTGACATGGCAGTAAGAGACTATGCCAAGTCATCTACTATACTATAAGTATGGGTGGATTTAGTAGGAGCAACGTTTTGACGTAATGGACCTTTGGGGATATTGGGAATAACCTCTACATTAGGCAGAGGGATATGTAAGGTACCATTGGATGATGGCAAAGGCTTAGTGGAAACTTGGGGTTGGGACTCAGTGGCTAACTTAGCGAGTGGCTTGTCATATTGGAGCGATTGAGTCTGGAGGTTGACTTTATCGGTATTGACCTCATCATAATTCATCATAAGAATCTGATAATCATGGTGACTAGATGGTGGAGCTAGTGGAGCTTCCTGACCTTGTGTAGGTTGGGTAGAAATATATCCTTAGTGAGGAAAATGATTGGTAAGAATTTTTGGTTAAGATGAAGCAGGAGGGGGAGGAGGAGCGATGGGTTGCGGTCCTTGAGAAGCAGTTGTTTGAACTTCCCATACTTGGCTCATATGAGTTAAAAGGGGAAAATCATGATTATAATGGCCAAATACACCACAACAGGCATAAGGTTTGTTTATACAAAGACCCTTGTTTTTCTTGGGTTGTCTACCCTGTTATTGGGTTGCAGGATTAGGCTAAGGACCCTGAGGTGCATTGGGTGATGAACCCTGACTACCTTTATTACCTTGAGATTTTTAGTTTCGGTAACCTTTCCCCTTGTCCCTTTTCTTAGGGTTAGGGGGATTGGGATTGCTCTACTGAGCATACACGTGACCTAGTGGAGTAGTTTTTTATTATGGCAAAGGGGAAGCAAGCATGGGGGTTGGGGCACTGGTGTCGAAGGGGCTGGAGCGCTAGGCAGTGCATACGGATAATAAGGAGATGGGGCAACATTAGGATAAACAGGTGGTGCAACAATTGGCCCTAGCATCTGTTGATGTGGAAGGGGATATGCATATGGTGTGTTGGGACCTAGATAAGAGTTTCCACAAGGAAGATTGGGGGAGGGATAAATGTAAGAGGAATTGGTCCCTCCCTGAGGTTGACCATAACTCATCAGAGGTGGAGCATATGGTTGAGGGTGTGAAATGGTTCCACCTATGTCATATGTGGCATGAGATGCCTCCGGTGCATTAGCAACACCAGGCTGAGGCAAATCAGGGATGAAAGTATAAACATAACTTGACTGAGCATAAATCAAATCAAATTTCAAGGCTACTTGGAGTGCATCTTCCTCAGATTGGGGGATGTTTGATGCGACATCTTTAGAAATGGGGGGAAAAAGTGATCTAAGGAACAAATCCATATAGATGTAGTCTTCGAATTCAGGATCTATATAGATGCTTCTCCTTCTACGTCATTCCTGAACATGGTCAGATAGGCGAGTGGTAGAAGTTTGATGGAAAGAAGTCAATAGTTCAGTACCAGTGTCATAACAAAGAGGTAACTGGAAATAGGAAATAAAATCTTTGGAAAGAGTCGCAAAAGTGGAATGAGTGGCTCTGGGTTGATTGACATACCACTTAGCAGCAACTCCAATAAGCGTGCATTGGAACAGACGAAGACAGATGGAGTCTTTAGTGATAGAATTGGATGAACACCACATGTGGAATGAGTGAACATGATTAGTGGGATATTCTCTAGGATTACCTTCAAACTTAGGGATGTCTGAATGGATTTTAGTAGGCATAGTTGGCCAAGTGGGATCATGGAGAAGAGGATCATTGATGAGCTGGCTGAAATTGGGAGACTTAAGCCAGCCATAACAGGAAGGAATGGAGGAGGAGTGACCACATCGATGGGGGTTCTGCTGGTGGGGTTACCCTGGTTAGTACCTAGGTTACTACCCTAGTTTCCCGCACCTATGTTGGTGACTGACATGGTGGTGGTATGGGGTTGAGAAGACTCAGAATCAAAGGAAGAACTGGAAGAATCAGTCGAATCAAAATTAGAATGATGACTCGATGAATGACTGGGAGGATGTAATCTAACTCAATGGGGAGGAGTAATATTTCCTAACGGGAACTAAGGGTGAAGACCTCGAAGTATCCGTGAAAAATTTCTAGGGGGCACAATGATGTCAAGACAATAATGACCCTAAGGACTAACGGGTGATGATAGGAATAAAAGAGTAAAAAACATCAAGCAAACACCTATTGTAGTGGTGCCAAGTGTAAACTAACTATATTAATTATGTTACTCTAATACAAGAAAGCACGTCCTATCAAAGAAAAATACTTCTAGCCTATAGGTGGTCTAAATCCTCAAACAATCCTAAATACATTGTTTCATATGGCCTTCCAAAGAAACTATTACTCGACAGAAGCTCATCCCTGCAAGCAGAGATGTCCAAAGAAAGGTAGGGTAGAGAACCCACTGCTTCCCATAGCCAGTCCTATAAGGTGTTTTCCTAAGATTATTCACTATGGTTACCTCCATCCCACAGGGGTGGTCGATTCTTAAGCTTATTGGTAGTTAGCAGATGCACAAGATTCCCTGCGATGGGTTGGGTAGCCCCAAGGAGAATGCTCTCACAATGACCTAGCCTAACCCCCTCTGAATTGGGTTTATTATGCACTTTGGCTTTGGACCGTGGGATGGTGAAGGACTTTAAGCTCCCTAATATGTCAACTTCTATGTCTCAATGAAAGCGATCAATGGGTGTTATTGGAAGCCTATCCCATTGATCCTACACCTACACTACAAAGATTGCTTGGCCTTGGTGCCCAAGTGGGATTAATCTATGTGTATTGAGTTATTAAGGTGTAGTGTTTGAAGTCTTGGCTTGGCTGTGTTAATCAAGCTCACATTCGCTTAGGGTGTGAGTGTGTGAAAATAATGTGTCAACTGGATGAGTCAATTGAGGATGTTTTATGATGCCATGTCCTACTGAAAATAAAGTGTTTAAATATTGTAAATAAATCTGAAAATGACAGAAAATAAACAGTCAATCAAGCACACAAAACCCCACCCACAAAGGTTACCAAGTAGCTAAGCAAGGGAGGGAAAACAAGCTACTCAAAGACACATAAAATGCCTAAAATACCTAATGTCAAAGGGACTAAGATCTAGAGGCACTAATCTATTATAAATGGTGTAGAAAAATAGCAAAAATCAGAGGTAAAAAATGTTGCAAAGGATAGTTGTGAAGCTCTAAAACTTAGGATGTTGAAGGGGATCCTAAAGGAGAAAGGAAAACCTAAACTCTAAAGGGAGGAAAGGTAAAAGAAACATATCCAAAAGTGCTAAAAATTAATGGATTAGACTTCGAAAATCAGTGGTTGAACATTCTCAAACCCTGGACTCCTCACTCAGTCAATCTCTTCCTAACAATGTGGAGGTGTACTCTAAAACCTAGGGGGATTTTTTCTTTCCTTAAAGAGAAAAACTAAGAAAATCTAGGCCTATGGGAGACCAAAAAAAAAGGTGAAGTACCCTACCCATTCTGCAGATAACACTCTCGCAAAATCTGAAAAATAAATTCTGAAATTTTTCTGGAAAATTACCAAAACACAAGTACTGACCTAGAACAGTGGAAAACATTGTTTTTGGGCCAAAAAGTGCGCTATGGAACACAAATCTGGGGGTGAAAAGTGAATTTTTCTCCTGGGACTCTCAGTCAACAGATTTCGCATAAATTTTCTATCTCCTGCTCAGCTGGTAACCTGTGACTTGCGGAAAGAACAAGAAAACCACTAGAATTCGAAAATTTGACAAAAAAAAATAATACTATAAATAGAAACTGAGAGGCTAAAAATAGATGTATAAAACCCTAAAATTTATTGAAACTTCAGTCACCCAATAACATTGTTATTACACCAGTGGAGTTGCCATTATTTGATGACAAATGTAACTAAAGACCCAGTGGAGTTGTCATTTGTTAGTGTAAAATTTCTTGGAAGGTGTACCAAAAAACACTTCACTTAAGTCACTAGGTGACATGTGACCCTAACAAAAATTTGTGGCTGCTTATGCTTCATATCTATAATAAAACTTGGAAAACCTGCAACAAAAATAACATATACGATCCAAAACAACAAACAACAATATAGATATCCAATGCAATAACCCAAATGGAAAGACTTTAAAATGAATAAATATTTTATTGATAACACCTAGTGAAGGAGATGTACAAAATGGTCTGCAAATCCCCCTCCATGGGATGGGCCCTTTGATGTCCTTGATGCTTCAGTAATCAATTCTCTCTCTCAATATGTGAAAAACCCAAAACAATGTGGAGAACTCAAATGGGAGCTCAAGAAAAAAGAGACAATAATGGTGATGATGATAATGATCATGGTGAAGAAAGAATGAAAACCCTCCTATTTATAACAAAGTATTGAGTTAATCTCAAAAATGGAGAATAATAAAATAATATTGACCAAATCAAGATTTGATCGTTAGGAATAATTTATTATATTTTTTAGAGAGGGAAAAGATATTCAAAATGGTCAAATATAGTTATTTAGAAATAATTAACAAATAAAATTATTTATTAATTATTTCGCGAGGATTAAGAATGGTGTGAAATTGAAATAATTATTAAATAGTGATTTAACAATTAATCCAATAACAGAAATAATAAATAATAAATAAATAGTGATTTATTTAATTATTCCCAGGGGATTTAGTCAAATGTGACAAGGAATAATTATTTAAACAATGATTTAATAATTAATTATTAAATAAATAATGATTTATGGTTTTTTTATTTTATTTTAATCAAAAAATAATTTAATAAATTTGGTTTACTAAATTATTTCCTATGGTGAAAATGATTTTACTATGGTAAAATTAATCCTACATGGTGTATTTCGATCTGCCTAGGTGATCATTTTTTGGTGATAATATCTTGGCCCTATAGGACCCTTGGTGTAGGCTGAGGTAGTAGGTGCCATGTAGGTCAAGCAAGGTTACGTGAATGCCATGTGGATTGTGACGAGGACATATTGTTAACATTCCATCTACCTAGCATGACACTTGGTAGGTAGAAACAACCTTGTTGGATGGCCAAAGAGTTCATTTTTGGATGACACATGACACCATCAGAGGATACCACGTAGCAGGGTGACATCACCATGATGTTATCATGATGTTATCAAGAAGCAAGGCAGACAGGTGATGTGGAGTTCGATGATGTGGCTATCAGGTGGTGCCACGGATCATGCCACATCAAATGTGACAAAAGGCACAGTTTCGAAGGATTGTGTTATGAGACGAGAAGGTTCCCACTAGCGTCTTCCATCTAGCGCCTGATGGAGAGCGCTAAACAGGCAACCCTCCAACAGATAACATGAAATTTATTATTGTGTCGTGGAGGTTGAGTAAGATATTCAAAGGAATGGTGCAGTGGCATGGTGGGAGCCATGCTAGATTTTGATCTACATGGCAGAGCCAAGTATGCCATTCGGCATTGCCACATGGCCATGCTTGCATATGTGGCAAGGTTTTATGATTATATATTCAAATGGGCATAACCTTCAATCCCATGGTATGATTGAGATAAAAATCATCTCACTAGAAAGCTCTTGATGAGCCAAACATGATGGTGGAATTTACTTTGATTTTCAATGAGGTTGGAAAAAGAGGATTTTTGTGACCCCATCTTCATAATAGACCTTGAAGATTGGGTTAATTTTTATGTAACACCTTCCACAACCCGAGAAATACCTAAGCGGGTGGGAGGGTGTGCAACAAAAGATAGTTCATAGTCGAGATGTAATATTCAAGGAATTTAGGTGTACTTACAGGATTGAAGAGACTCCATAAAAGGATAAATGGAATTGTTTGACTTGAAGTCAAAGGAAAGTGACTTAGATGAGTTAACTAAGTCAATTGAGGAGGTGGAACAATGGACTCTGATTTTGAGGTTTGGTTGAGTGAGGAAATAACCTAAAAGGTACACCCTAACTAATTTTTGGTATTCTTCAATTTTATCTACCACTGATGATGAACCTAGGTCAGTCAAGGAGGAAATCAATGTAATAGAGGATAAACTATAGTCGAAATCAATGAATGAAGAAATGGATTCTTTGCACCAAAATGAGATATTGGATTTGGTCAAATTACCTAATGGAAGGAAGCATGTTGGTTGCATGTGGGTATTCAATAAAAATTTGAATGCAATAGGTCAAGTCAAGAAGAACAAGGCTCAACTAGTGGTGAAAGGTTATTCCCAATTCAAGAGAGTCAACTTTGGTGAGACATTTTCCCGTGTTTCAAATTTAACTTCCATTACAGTGGTATTGTCTCTAGTTGTAGCATATTATTTAGAGAAATAGCAATTTGATGTAAAGACAACATTTATGCATGGTGACCTAGAGGAAGAAATCTATGCGAAACAACCTGAAGGATTTACAGCAAATGGGAAGGAGAAATTGATCAACAAGTTGAGGAAGCCCCTTTGTGGTATAAAGCAATTACCGAGGATGTGGTACCGGAATTTTGACATATACATCAAGGGACAGAGATCTGTGAAAAGTCAAGCTTATAACTATGAATATCTCAAGTTGGAAAGAAAATGTTTCATATATATAGTATTGTACATTGATGACATGTTGTTGGTTGGAAATGACATGGGTACAATCAAAGAGGTGGAGATGCATTTATCCTCCAAATTAAACATGAATGATCTTGGTGTTTCACATTTCATTCTAGGAATGGAGATCAACAGTGATCACCCAATTACGAAACTTTGTGTAAATTAGAGGAGGCGCGTTGAGACATTTTTTAGTCATTCCAACATGTAAGGTTATAAATTGGTGAAGGTAACAATTCCTATTGAGACAATACTAATTGTTGATCAATATGCAAAGACACAAGAAGAAAGAGAGGATATGGACTAGGTTCCTTATGCAAGTGTTATAAGTAGTCTAATGCATGCAATGGTCTACACTCAACTAGATATTTCTCATGCATTGGGAGTATTTAACAGATACAAGACAACACATTGTAAAGAGCATTAGTATTTTTTCAAGTATTGATGTGATATTCTACCATGGGAGACCTGTTGATGACAGTGAAACAATTGCAAAAGGATTTATTGATGTTGATTAGGTTGGCAATCTAGTCAGATAGAAAATATGCATTTGATTTGTTTTGATAAGATATTAGATAGATGAGAAGATGAATTTATTTTTGGCACTATCGATGACAAAATTTAAACACATGGCAGCCACTCATGCAAGAAAGGAGGAAATCTAGTTATGGAAGTTGTGTTTAGGGATCAAATTTGCTCGAAAAGCAATAAGGATAGGTTATGAAAACCAAAGTGCAATTTTCCTAGCAAAGAATCCAACTAATCATTCAAGGACAAAATGAGTTGATGTACAGTACAATTTCATTAAAGACATGGTTGAAATAAAGAAGGTGTTTCTAGTAAAAGTGTTGTGGACTTTCTAACAAAATTCATGAATGCTAACAAATTCTTTAAGTGCAGAGAGGAGTTGAGCCTAGGTTGCCCAGTTCAATAAAAACACTACATTATCAGTTCATGAAAAGAAGAGAACAAGTGGGAGAATGTGAGGTTTTGTACTATTTGAGGTAATATCAATCAACTAGAGTTTAGTTGGTCAACTGGCTGGTCAGGAAAGATGACCAAGAATGGACCACAACAAGTATAGTTGGCGATAACCAAGTAAGATAGCAAGTTGATAGGACAATCAAAGTAAACTCAATTAAAATATAGGTTGATGGTTAATTCAATAGGTTAACGATCAATTTGGTAGTAGTTACCTCAATCAAAATTGATGGGAAGGTAAGCAACTGACGGAAGCCAATAATCGACTAGAGCAGTTGAATGGACCATAGTTTTGCACATGTTCATAGTCAATGAAGGTTGATGCTCAACCAATGGTCAAAGGGAAATTGCATACAAATGAAAATGGTTGGAAAAGGGTTAGGAATCTCAATATTCCTAGGATATTAACCAATGATCTTAAGTCACATGTACTAATTTGAGAAGCTACAAATTAAGTTTTTATGTTCCTATAAATAGAACATGATGTATGAACGCATTTTGCAAACCGAGTGATGTATGAATGCATTTTCCTTAGGTGTAGAGCAAGGTCAATGTTCACTGTTATCTGGCTTTGATATTCAGTTTAGAATATAGGAGTAGTGAAGTTCAAAGGTTGGTTAATTTTCTTAGATAAGGGTTTCTACAATAAAAACTTTGTGTTGTGTGAATCTTTATAATGTGACATATTTTACTTTATGTTCTATAAGTTATATCATGCGCATTTAAAGGTTTATGTCAATTAAGTTTTTTGTCTTGGTTACATGTCTATTTGACTCTGCAATTGGACTTTGGTATATGAACTATAAATTAAGTACCTTAATCCTAACAATATAATATTGGAAGTATAATGAACCAAATCTTGAAATTTTTACCACTTGTTTTTCACTTTATTTTATTAGTCTTCCAAAAATTTCATGGTATAGAATCTCATGAAATAAAACTTATAGGAAAATGTCAAAATGACTCATTTGAAGGAGTCAAGCCCTAGGATCATATACTCTAAAACCAAATGTTAGGTAACAAACACCAAAGTAGCATTAAAATATAAAATAAAGTAACTCCATGCCTTGACAATTATAAATAAAAATGAATGATAAGATTGTTCAAGGGAGCAACGTTCTTTTACAATATAACAAATGTACAAGATGATATTCTTTCTCAAATTAGGTCTCCATGGGACATGCAGGAAACAAAGGATGTAATTATAATTAAAGGATCTAGCTAACTAATAAGGACAATGTCAATATAACAATGGAAATTTAAACTCAATATCTAGGTCTTAACAATTAACTTCCAGCGTAAATATAGATAGCGAAGGACCAATACATCTTTATTTATGTCCTACCAAAATTTTATATTCTTAGGATAGTATTTTGTTCCCACATTGTCAACTCATGTACTACATTCAACAAATGTAAAATCAAATGTTTGAAACATGTTAGAAATTGTTTTTAAGATGTACTAATATGTAAACTATCATGGATATTCTAGTGGGGTTGTTCATCACAATATATCTTATAATAGAATGAAAAGCTCAGATAATGTAGATAATTTTCTTAGATCCTAGAATAAGTATTACTATCTTGGTGCTTGAATGTATGAAATATTGAAATCAAAATGAAATAACAAGTAAATATACACACCATCCACACAAATGAACATAATATTTATCTTGGGAATCTAAATATGGGAGAAATCCTACCTAGGAGGTGATGCCTATGCTTTGATCTCTTTTCTTTAGTTATGAAAATGTAAATATAAAGAAAGGGGCACTTACTATGGAGTTTCCTTTAACAATGCAACATGAATAACTTCTACAATATTCTCTTTCTCCTTTTTTATGCTCTCAAATCCCTCTCCTGGATACTTTTCTCAACTATTGAAACAATACAATACCAAAGAAGGGAACCCCCTTCTCTTCTTGGCAACTCAATATTTAACATAGCCCAATGGTTGTCTAGTGTTAGGTTTAATAATGTCTTGCTCCTCAATTCTTATTAGTTTTTGGACCTTCTATAATCTTATTGAAAATTCACACATGGTTAGCCCCACATGTGTGAGTAATGGGGAATGATGTGGTATCCACTCATACCATGGTGATTAACATGGTAAGTCAACTTACAAGGAGCATAACTTTAGCATATGAGTCAAAATTAGGTTATTTTCACACCATTGGAAAGGTCTCATCAAGGGGATATGATCTATGTTCTTAAAAAAATTTACCGTAATAAACATCATTTGATACCTTAAAATGGCTTTGGAAGGTTCTAGACCCTAAATATCCCAACTAAGACATACCACTAAAATTGGCCCTACAACCAAATTCCTTCAATTTTCCACCTAGAAAGTACCAAGATGAATGGAAAATTATATAATGATCCACTCTATACAAATACATATAAAATTTCCATTGATCTCTCTATGATCCACCTAGTTCATCTCATTGCAACATTTTCATAATTTTTTTAATTCCATGGGAAAAATCTTTATATTCCATATAAGGAATATACATGTTTTAAACTTTAAGGAACTATTGAGACAACAAGGTTCAAAACCATTATAATAAATACTCATTATGAGCTTAACATGTCACATGCAACAATTGAACCTGCCTGGGGAGGATAACAACATTTCTCCCAACCACCCCAGCTAAACCCAATTGACTACAACATTTTCATAATATTTTTATACTCTTTTACACGCAAATTTTGAATAACCCATTGGAGTTTCTATATCTTTTTATCTACATTACATGCATTTTCAATACACATCATTCAAGCCTGCATATAATTACAATATATTACTTTTATATTAAAACTTAAAAGAACTTGGCATGTTCTCTTCTTAAATATTGTTTCTTGTAGGTTTAACAATCTAAAATCACTTGTTGAAAACATATTCTTAATAAAATAGAAAAGATGCAATGGAAAACACACAGGTTTAACATAGAAATTTTATCATGGAAATCCAAACCGTGAAAACTAAGAGTTTTTCAATATATTCTTCTACATAGTATTACAATACAATATCTATCCTACAACATCCACAAACTGCAAATCCATTTACCATGGATTAGAATACAACCATAGTTCCTTAATTGAAACTACAAAACCATATGAAAAACCACCACGCACCACAAAACCACGAAAGGCCAAAATCATGTGTCGAAAACCGCCAAAAATGAATGAAAAATGTTTCTAAAAAAAAAATTGAGGGTGTTGCGCTAGAAAAAATGTACATTGCATGCAAATAGTTGTGAAAATAATATAATTCTTACTCAAAATTCTCCCACTTATTGTTTTATTTACAGACATGGGGTCATAGGAGTGCATGATCAACAATCTAGGGTAATAATTCCCATTGTTTCTCTACTCCAAGAGAACTTTTTAGAGCTCATATATTTTATTAGAATCTACAATATTCTTCGAAGTGTTCACCTTCACCAACAACACATTTTTGTCTTCAACGATATCTCTCACAAAGTGATATTGAATATCAATATGATTTGTCTTAGAATGGTTGGTTTCTTCAATAGGAAGATTACACTCTAACTATCACAAACTATCCTCACATCTTGTTGGACCAACCCAATACTTGAACGCAATCTCTGCAACCATAATGCTTCATTTCTTGCATGAGTGGATGCCATTTATTCAACTTCTATAGCTGAGAGTAGCACTAGATACTATCTCGTGCTCATCCAATTGACTGCTCCTCCAAATAAGTTAAGCACATACCCATTTGTAGATATTCTATGATCCAAATCTCCAACCCACTTAACATCAACAAGCCCATGTATGTCCAACACTATGTCCAATCTTATTCTTTCTTGGTAGCACAATCCATAGCTAGTAGTGCCACGCAAATACCTAAAAACCATCAATATTGTTATCTAATATTCCTTCCCTGGCTTTTACATATACCTTATAATTATTGTCATTGCATGTGCAATATCTAGTCTAGTACAAACCATTATACACGAGACATGTCCTCTTTCTCCTCCTATGTCTTAGGACACTTTTCTGCAAATAATTTTACACCCATAGGAATAGACACCTTCACTAGTTTACGTTCATGCATATTAAATCTCTACAGTATTGTCTTGACATACTTCCTCTAATTTAACCAAAGTTTCATGTTTTCCTTATCTATTTTAGTTTCCATGCTCAAAATAAAACTTGTAGCACCAAGATCCTTCACATCAAGTTAAGAGGACAACTAAGTTTTCACTTCCTAGATGATTTCCCTGTCATTTCCAATCAACAACATATCATCCACATACAAGACATGTTAGGATATTCTGACACATAGGATATAGTTAAGTTCAACTTGGTCTAGTATAGAGTTAGGTATAGAGTTAGGTAAAGTGTGTTTCTTTACCGTTGTACATTTTGTAACTTACAATCCGACGGTCACGATATGTAGTGATCCGACGGTTCATTCTCTCGTCGGTATTACCGACACTTGATCCGTGGCTTGACACCCGATTGGTCCATGAATTCTATTTAAAGCGCATGGAGGGTCATTTGTAGGGTAATCCGTGCATGAGAGAAGCTTATGTAAATTTTCATTCTTTGATTAATAAATTGTCTGAAGTGGCCGTGTTGGCTCAGGCCGTGGACTGTTTCCCTCTTTGAGGGTTTTAACCACGTCAAAAATACTGGTGTATTGATCTGTGATCTGGTTGTGAGCGGTGTCCTTTTGGTGTTCTTTCTAAGGAACTTACCCTGTAAATTCCTACATGGTATAAGAGCTATTTGAGGGCCACTTCCGTTGGTGATCCAAATCTGAAGCCGATAGAACTGCATCCGACTGTCGTTTCCTAGATCTGTTGTTTCTGTCTGCTTTCGGGCCGAGAGGACTGCTCTGTTGTGTTTGGAGCATCTGTTCCAGTGAGGAACCCCTTTCGTTTCACGCGAAAAGGTTTCCGGTAGCCCTAGCTGCGTCATTTTTAAGATCTGGAGGTATACATTGTTTATTTGCAATTTGTTGTTATTTTCTCTCTGCTTATTTCGGTTTCGGTTTATTTAGCTTTTTTTTACCGGATCTATACCTTTCATTTCTGCGTATGCTCTTTTCCCTGCGACTCTGTGCGATCTGGGCAAATCAGAAACAGAAAGGAAGGATTTTTCTCATGCGTATGCTCTTTTCCCTGCACTTTAGTGTGATCTCGGAAAATCAGAAACATTGAGAAAAATATTTAGTTTTTCGGCTAAAGCTAACTTTGAGCCGCAAGGTTCAATTTTTGAAAATATTTAGTTTTTTGGGTAAAGCTAACTTCGAGCCGTAAGGTTCGTTTTCTTTGCATGTTCGTGTCGGGTTTTGTGTTTTTTGTTTTGTAGGGAAAAAGAGCTTTCTCAAAGCAAGCACGCAACCCAAAGCCCCCCCCCCCTCTCTCTCTCTCTCTCTCAATTTTTTTGTATAGATCAATTGGTTCAAATCTATTTTAAGAGAGTAGAGGTCTTGGGTTCAAGTCTCCATTTTGTGGGGGCGGACTTTTTCATTTCCGCACATTCTCGCACTTCGTTGGCAACTTCAACAACTTTTTCTCAAAAAGCCATAACTTCTTCATCCGGAAGCTTTTTTAAGAGCCGTTTTTTTTAAACCAGCCTAATTTTTCGAGATCTATCCATTGGAACACTTACTTTCAGCATCTTCAACTTCAGTTTCTGTTGAAATGGAAAGTCAATACCAAGTTACCCTTGACAGCACCAACTACTTCCAATGGTTGTCCTACATGGAGGATTTACTTAGAAGTAAAGGTCTCTACCGAATAGCCACAGGCAAAGAAAAGAAACCGAAAGATGAAGACAAGGCTGCTAAATGGGAAAATAGACAAGATCAAGCACGTGGTTTGATAGGGATGTCTATTTCTCCAGATCTTAGATTCCATATTGCAGAACTTGAAACTCCTCATGAAGCAATGGAACAAATCAATAAAGTTTTTGGGATTAAAAATGAAATTAGAACCCATCAACTTGAAAATGAGTTGCTTACATTGGACCCTAATAATTTTTCTTGCATTGAAGATTTCTTGTCTAAGTTCAAGACCCTTAGATATCTTTTGGAAGGTGTTAAGGTTAAGAAAGAAGATAGTAACCTTATTTATTCCATCCTTACTAAGTTGGGACCAGCCTACTTTGTATTTGTTTCCACCTTCCATTCTACAAGAGAAGCCTTCATTTCTCAAGGAAAAGACTACAAGCCCCCTTCCTTTGACTCTTTTTGTGATTCTTTAATAAGAGAACAAGAAAAACTCTTACACCTTGGTCTTCTTAATCTTGGAAACTCTTCCAAGAAAGCGTTAGCCGCCCAACAGCAACCAAATTCAAAGAATCCTAAGAAGTCATATCCTAAAAAGAATGGTCCTAAACCAAACAAGGGTCCTAAGCAATTTCAGCCCAAAAATGAAAAATCATTTCAACAAAATGATAAGATAAATAAAAACAAAGGGAAGAAGACTGATAGACATTGCAATTTTTGTAATCGAGATGGCCACTTAGAATCAAAATGCTTTAAAAAGATGGAAGCCTTGGAAGTAGCAATGAAGAAGCATAACATCCATTTGGGGCAATCTTCAACTTCAACTTCATCTTCAGGAATGGCACTTTCTGCATGTGGTTGTCAAGCATCTCGGTCTGGCTATGCATTAAATGTATCTTCTTCTTCTCATTCTCATGAGTGGCTCATTGATTCTGGAGCTTCTTATCACATGGCCAAAAACAAAGCCATGTTTTCTTCTTTAAATGATTGTAACACCAAAAATATATATGTTGGTGATGATAGATCTCTTAATGTTGTAGGGACTGGAACTGTTCATCTAGACAATGGTCAGTTTAATGATGTATTATGTGTTCCAACCTTATCCTGCAACCTTCTATCCGTATATCAGATAACTCATTCAGGTGAAGGTAAAATCGTTGAATGTTCACCTCATGATGTTGTAATCAAGGACTTAAAAGATCCTAAACAGATTTTGGCTACTGGCATTGCTGATGATTCTACAAGGTTGTATAAGTTTCACAACTTTGGGTCATCAAATGTTCCCTCAGTATTTGTTGCTCATAACGATGAAGTGAGCAAACTTTGGCATGAGCGATTTGGTCACTTAAACTATGGCTCCCTTCAGCATCTATGTAAAGAAAATATGGTGACAGGTCTTCCTATGGTATCTTGCAGAGATGGTGTTTGTTCCGGATGTGTACTCGAAAAACATCATCAGGACAGTTTTGAAAAACGTACCTCTTGGCACGCCTCAGCCCCCTTACAGCTTGTGCATAGTGATTTATGTGGTCCACTTCCAGTTGTGTCATTCTCTGGTTGCAAGTACTTCTTAACTTTCATTGATGATTTCTCCAGACGCACTTGGGTATACTTCTTAAAACTCAAGAGTGAAGTATTTAACACCTTTTTGGCCTTCAAGGCCTTTGTTGAAAAACAATCTGGACATTAAATTCTTAAGTTAAGATCTGATAATGGCGGAGAATATGTTAAAAATAGATTCATCAACTATTGCACTGAGAATGGAATTCAAATGCAACATATTGTTCCATATACTCCACAACAAAATGGTGTAGCTGAAAGGAAGAATCGCACCTTAAAGGAAATGGCTAATTGTATGCTACAATCTAAAGGACTTGGTCTTAGTTTTTGGGCAGAAGCAATTAACTGTGCAAATTACATAATAAATCGCACTCCTACTAAGGCTTTAAAGAATATCACTCCAGAAGAAGCATGGAGCTCAATCAAACCAGATGTAAGTCACTTTCGTGTTTTTGGAAGTGAAGCGTGGGCCCATATTCTAGATGAAAAGCATAAAGCTTTAGAACCTAAGAGCGAAAAATGTACTTTTGTTGGATATTTTGAAGATGTAAAAGGCTATAGACTTATTCCATTTAAGTCCAAAAATGTTATCATTAGAAGAGATGTAAAATTTGATGAAAATATATCGACCTGCGAGCCTAGTCCGGCAGATGTGCCACCTCTCTCTATCTCTTCTACTTTTGAAAACATTTCTTCTTCAGATGATGAAAGTGAGGATGACAATCCTCCCCCACCTTCTCAGGATCCTCCTTCAGCTCCCGAGCTTCCAAAATGGGTTCGTGTTACTCGAGATGCAGCAGGTGATCTTGTCGGTGATCCTACAGATCAGCGACGCACACGTTCTCAGTTCGAGAGAGCCTCTTCTTTACTGGCTCAAGCTCCAGTAAATTATGATCCTGACACCTTTGCAGAAGCTTCAGGCCATCCAGATTGGGAAGCAGCTATGAATGAAGAATATCATTCATTATTGGCAAATGATACATGGGATCTTGTTCCTTTACCAAAGGGACGAAAACTTGTTATATGCAAATGGGTTTACAGAACCAAGTATGGACCAGATGGGAAATTTGATAAACATAAAGCTCGTCTTGTTGCTAAGGGCTTTTCACAGGTTGAAGGCATTGACTACACTGAAACCTTCTCCCCTGTTGCCAAAATGAACTCTATCTGCCTTGTTCTTTCCCTTGCTGCCTCTTTCAAATGGGAAGTCCATCAGATGGATGTTAAATCTGCCTTCTTGCATGGGGACTTGCATGAAGAAATCTATATGGAACAACCCATTGGCTTCATACAAACAGACTCCAGCCTTGTTTGTCGACTTAAGAAATCCCTTTATGGTCTCAAGCAAGCTCCTCGGGCTTGGTATGCCAAAATGGATAGCTTTCTTTTAGAATCTGGCTTTTCTAGGTGTCATTCTGTCAATACTGTCTACACCAAGAAAGTGGGCAACTCTCTTATCATCCTTGTTCTTTATGTTGATGATCTTATCCTTACTAGTAGTGATCCCAACCTTATAAACCATGTGAGATCTAGCCTCAAAAGGAAATTTGAAATGACAGACTTAGGACACTTACACTATTTTCTCGGTCTTCAAGTCTTGCAATCCAAGGAGGGTATTTCCCTTTCCCAGTCCAAATATGCTTGTGATATTCTACGTCATTTTCACATGGAAGACTGTAAGCCAGCCCCTTCTCCCTTTCAGTCTGGATTCAAACTCTCAGTCACTTGTACTTCTCCTGAAGTTGATGCTACCTTATACCGTCAACTTGTAGGAAAACTTTTGTATCTAACCCATACTCGTCCTGACCTTTCCTTTGTTGTTGGCCTTGTTGCTCGGTTCATGAAAAACCCCCGTGAAAGTCATTGGAAAGCAGCTAAAAGAATACTTCGTTATGTTCGAGGTACAGTTCAGTTTGGCATTCATTACAATGCCAAAGCATCTCCTCTATTGGTTGGTTTCACTGATTCCGATTGGGTTGGTGACCCTGATGATCGGAAGTCTACTGCCAGTTATGTGTTCACTCTTGGTTCAGGACCTATTACATGGGCTTGCAAGAAACAGGGTGCCATTTCTCTTTTATCAGTAGAAGCAGAGTATCGTGGTGCCGTAGAAGCTAGTAAGGAAGCCTTGTGGCTTCGTCAGATCCTGTCAGAGTTTGGCTTTGAGCAACAGCATCCGACTACACTTTGGTGTGATAATCAAAGTGCCATTCAGCTATGCAAAGATCCAGTTCAACATCAGCGCAGCAAACACATTGAACTGCACATGCACTTCATCAGAAAGCTCATTCACGACCATGTTCTTGAAGTGCAATATTGTTCAACAGATGATCAAGTTGCAGACATCTTCACAAAGGCTCTCACGGAGGCGAAGTTCACTAAACTTCGATTTATGGTTGGAGTTCAGGAAGTTGTCACTAAGGGGGGATAGGCTCTAGTGCCTCCTTCCTTCTCCTATTGTGTCATATTTGTAAATCCTTCAATCCTATCCCAAGTTGTTCTTAAAGGGGGATGTTAGGATATTCCGACACATAGGATATAGTTAAGTTCAACTTGGTCTAGTATAGAGTTAGGTAAAGTGTGTTTCTTTACCATTGTACATTTTGTAACTTACAATCCGACGGTCACGATATGTAGTGATCCGACGGTTCATTCTCTCCTCCGTATTACCGACACTTGATCCGTGGCTTGACACTCGATTGGTCCATGAATTCTATTTAAAGCGCATGGAGGGTCATTTGTAGGGTAATCCGTGCATGAGAGAAGCTTATGTAAATTTTCATTCTTTGATTAATAAATTTCCTGAAGTGGCCGCGTTGGCTCAGGCCGTGGACTGTTTCCCTCTTTGAGGGTTTTAACCACGTCAAAAATACTGGTGTATTGATCTGTGATCTGGTTGTGAGCGGTGTCCTTTTGGTGTTCTTTCTAAGGAACTTACCCTGTAAATTCCTACAAGACAAAATAAATAACAATATCACAAACTCATTTGAAATACACAGAGTGATTCGCTTTGCTCCATGTGAAGCCAAGTCCCAATATATAAGTATCAAATTTATGGTACCACATCCTTGGTGACTGTTTTAACCCATATAGGAACTTTTTCAGCCTACATATCGACTCTTTCTTTCCTTTCACAGCAAAGCCTTATGGTTGCTTAATGTAAATTTCTTCTTCCATATCCCCATGTAGGAATGTTTTCTTTACATCCATTTGTTCTACTTCCAAATCAAAATCAATAACAATATATAAAAGAAATCTAATAGAAGTTAAGTTGGAAACATGAGAGAAAATATCACCAAAGTCAATTCCCTTTACCTAGGAATAACCTTTTGCTACAAATTGGGCTTTGTATTTCTCCACTCTGTGTTCTACATTTAGTTTCTTCTTAAACACCCATTTTCTACTAATGGGATTTCTTCTAGCCAACAACTCCACTAGATCCCAAACCTCATTCTTATCCAAGGTTGTCATTTCTTCAACCATGGCCTTTTTTTAAAGTTTTGTATCCTCTAAATCCACTTCCTCCCTAACAGTTCTAGGATTTTCATCCATAATAAATCAATCAAATTTTGGCTAAAATCAATTAGAGTATACCTTTTTGGATACCATATTTTTGGAACTGGTCTCCTTAGTGCTAGAGTATGTTTTTCTTGTTCTTTTGATTCATGTTCTTCTATAGAGTGTGATTCATCATCCTTTAATTCAAAATTTATCTTATTTCATTCTTTCTCCCTTGGTAGGACTTCTTTTTTTACAACATCTTTGAATTATCTAAATACTACATCTTGACTATACACTACCTTCCTAGTTTATGGGTTCCAAAGACTATAGCCTTTCAGACCATCTTTGTATCTAATAAAGATATGATTTTCAACTATCTTTTCTAGCTTACTCTTATTCTCCTTTGGAATGTGTAAATAAGCATCACAACCAAATACCCCTAGATTTTTAATAGAATTTTTCGTAGTAATCCATACCTCATGTGGAGTCTTATCATTAAACGTTCATGAAGGGGATCTATTTACCAAGTAACACACAATATCCATTATTGCTACCTAGAATTCATGTCCTAACTCAAAACCATTGAGCATGATCCTTTATTTCTCCATCAATGTCATATTCATCCTTTTCACAACTCCATTCTACTAAGGTGGGTATAGAGTAGTCTTCTACCTTGATACACTGCACTTCTTACAAAAAATTTCAAATTCATTCCTGCAGAATTCTCCACCATTATCTATCCTCGGCACCTTAAATTTCTTCTTTGTCTAATTTACTACAAGAGACCAAAATATTTGAATTTTTGAAATACTTCATATTTCTTATTAAGGAAAATAAATTCATTTAGACCTTAATAAGTCATATATAAATGAGATATATTACATAAATTTACCCAGTTATGGAACCAACACGGGTCCAAACTATCATTTCTCGACAACTATAATATTCTCTCTAGCCTTGCAGAACAAGAGGAGAATCTTACCCAATTTTGTTTCCCACATAAACATTGTTCAAAGAAATCAAAATCCAAAGAGAAATTAAGCATACCTTCTACCATTTCATTACCATGTAATATGTGAAGGCCCTTCTCTCTAATATTTCCTAGTCTTAAATGCCACAACATAGTCGTTTATTTAGAGACTATAGAATTTTTACCTTCTTGAGCTCCACTCTCAAGAACAATGGTATTGTTGCACCCATCACTAACAATTCTTCCCAACAACTAATACAAGTTTCCAATCCTAAATCCCATCAAGAATACCATTTCTCCTCAAACCATCCTACAGACATCCTTTTCTAACATTGTTTTTACACCTAAATCACTCATCTTTCTCACTAAAATCAAATTTTTCGCCAATCCTAGGATGTGCAAACACCAAGGAGTGTCCTAATACTTCTATCCATGGACTTAAATTTTAATTGTCCTCCTCCTTTTATTCTAGCTCTTGAGTCATCTCCTAGGAAACATCATCGCCATCATGTCCTTAATACTCGCAAAATTAGTCCCTACGAGGAGTCATATGAAAGGTTGCACTTAAATCGACTAGTCATGCCTCATGATATTCATGTGTACTTGAAGAAGCCAAGTACATATCCCCTCATTCATCTGAGGAGTTTTTTGCTTCCATAGAAGGATCATTTTCAATATGTTCCCTTTTTAGGGATTTTAAATCTAAAATCTCTCTTGTAATGTCATTCTATTCTACATCTCTAGTATACCTTAATGATTTTTCCTAGAGATTTAGATCTCCCACTTGAGGTTTTTGCTTCCACAGAAGGATCATTTTTAATATGTTCCCTTTTTACGAATTTTAAATCTACAATTTTTCTTGCAATGTCATTTTTTTCTACATCTCCAATATACCTTAATAAATTTTCCTAGAGATTTAGATCTCTCAATCAAGGAGCATTCGCTTACAAATAAGGCATCTATGTTTTGGATTTCCATGTTTTTTTGTCTCGTCCGCTTTGATAAAAAGGATGAGGCTATTTCATTGAAACTTAAATTAGGTGCATTACAACCTACAACAACAACCAGACTATCCCACAAATCTGGTAAAGAACAAAAAAAAAAAAATACACTTATCATCATTTGAGATATTAATATCAAAAGATAATAGTTGACTTACTAGGGTATTGAAGGTGTTCAGATGCTTTTTCACTAAGTATTTGTCTTTCATCCTTAGGTTATATATTTTTTTTCGCAGGAACAATCTATTCATTAGGGACTTAGATTGTTACAAAGCCCCTAACGTGTTCCACAGAGCCTTTGTTGTAGCTTCCACTGAAACTTTAAGTAACATTGAATATGAGAGACACAATCGTATTCTTATCTTTGCCTTTCAATCCAACTTGGTCCAGTCATTTGTTGACATCCTCGTCGGTGCAGAACCGAGATCCACAACAATCCACTTATCTCTATGCACCAACAAATCTTCCATTTTAAGCTTCCACAACTCAAAACTCTACCCTCCATATCTATCTTTCAACTACTCACCATTTTTTTTCACCACAAGAATCGATTCCGTAGATCTCCCACTGTAACAAGGTCTATAATAGGCCTAAGCCAAACCCCTTAGCCACCAAGGCATCTCCTTGAAGCCAAAACTGCTCTGATACCAAATGCAAGTTTTAACCATGTATAATTAATTGTTGCAAATATATTGTTAATGAAACAGAAAAGATGTAATGGAAAACACACATATTTAACTCCAAGATTTAATCCTAGAAACCTAAACTTGGAAATCCAATAAAAAAAAATTAATATATTCTTCCATACAATATTCAATGTGATATATATGTTGTGACATCCATAAATCACCAATCATAGTTCCGTAACTGAAACTACAAGACCATGGGAAAAACCACCATGCACCACAAACAATATTACAATATGATATATATCTTGCAGCATCCATAAACCGCTAATCCATTTATCATGGATTAGAATATAGCGTAGTTCCTTAATTGAAAATTCAAAACTACCATGTGACATAAAATTGCTAAAGGCGAAAATTGTGTGCCAAAAACTAATGCAAAAAACCACCCAAGAAAAAATCAAGGACGCTGCCATAGAGCCCCTACACAAGGGGGATTTTCCCACACTATGACTCCCCTGATGTACCTGACACAACATACAACCAATGAGGATAGTCATATAAATAATATAACACATGCCTAACATTGTTCTCACCATCATTACTATAAGTCTTTTTCCCTAATCTTCTATTAACCATATTCTATAAATAAAAGATTTACAAAATGAAATAAACAAAATTATGAAATATATTTTACAAACTAAGTAAAGAATTCCAAACCAAATATTTTCATATCAAGAAATGCATACAATAAAGTAACATGTAGCATTCCACTTAATACAAACTTCCACAATGATGCATCGTTATTATATAGTGTGCACTAATAAACTTGGAAACATTTTTTTAAACAGATATTGACAAAGTAATGCACTTAATACAATATTTCACGACAATACATTGTTTCTATATGTGGCACATCATAAAGTTGAAAATATATTTTAAAAAGCGACACCAAATGGTGTGTTTTAACAAAAAAAAAATGCACCTATGCATTGTTATTTTACAATGCACATTGTAGATAGCCAAAAAAAAATCAGCAAATGGTTTGGGATCCAATGCAAAGAGTAATCCCAATCCAATAGATAATCAAAACCCCATATACAAGTACACAAAACTAATAAATATTCATTGCCTGAAAAAAGGGTCTCATTTTTATAGTTTGCAACAACATAAAGAAAATATAAGCAACAAGAAAACCGAGGTTTGTAGTGCTTAAGTAACTTTGAAACTTTCTTGTTTTCTTGGCAATGCATTCTAAATACTAATAGAAATAAATAAAAAATTTACCAAATTTTCGAATCAATAGAGGGTAAATTTCAAATGAATAAAATGAAGTTGCATGCCTTAAATTTCTTCTTTGCATATTTCTATGTGGCATAGAGTGATCCCTTTTAAATTCATCTCTTCGGAAAGATCTATTCACTTAAGTATTCCCTGTTAAATCTCTATTGTACAAGTATCCTCTCAAACTTTTGGCAAAAGCATTGAATAGGGACTAGGGTTTTCTTTTATAAACTTTAAAAAAAAATGTAAAATAGCTATTGACAAGCATACGAAAAGGCCTTGTTATGGAGTTCTAGACAAAATTAGCAGCTCTCACAAGCTACATAAGAAAGTTTGTAGGTGTTTATGATTATATCCAAGCCATTAATGAAGGTATATTGTTTAATAAAAACACCTAAAATTCAAATGAATTTATAAAACATAAGAGCTAATTGAACACATGTCAAATGATAGCCTCCCCTTAGCCAACATGGGAGTGTAGGGAGGTTTATTAGTCACCTTCCACGGTCTCTTTTGATTAATGAACAATTTCCTCTTCCTTGAAATATTCTTGAGCTAAGTGGATTGATGGCCGGTGATTAGAAGCAATCGAGAGAACATTTTTACATAAATTTAGAACCAAAATTTAAAGCAAGCCACATTCTACTTCAAGAATATCCAATTTTCATCTTTGTGAAACAAGAAGGCTCATGAAATTCGCATTCTAAGAGGCATGATGTTATTCATTTTCATGAATCTTAGTGGATATCTAGTGTAGAGTTATATGCTTTCTTTGGATAGTATCTTCATGCCAATGTAGAACTCTTTGAACTGCATGTAAATCCTAGAGTCCATTGCATCTAATTTCTCCTATATTATGTTTGCAAGTGATAAAGTAATTTCCTTTATATTATGTTTGTAGGTGTTAAAGTCAAATGGGGACCAAACTAACCAAGGCTAACACTTGCACTCTAAGGTGATTCTAAATTCCACTTCACTTCACTACATTCCCAAAGATTTCTAGTGCTTGGACTAAGATGACATAGTGGTCCAATTCGAAAGAACAAAACCTATGGGTAGGAAGAAATTTGGCTCAATCCTAACTCTCAAACTAGAAGCAAATGAATGAAATATAAGTAGAAATCCATAGCTAGATATAACTAGAGATTGAATCTTGAGGAAACCAAAGAGCTACAACATTGAAACCAAAATTTTGATAAAATATTGCTCATAATTGAGGATCAATTCTCACATGCAATAGAACTAGGATTGTGCCTTTGCGAGTCCTTTCCCCACAATTGATACATGTATGAGGACTGTTGTGACATTTGTATTGAATGAGGATCAACGTGTCCCCCCCCCACCCCCCACCCCATTATGTAAAAAAAAATGAGGATGTGAGGATGTGACAAAAATTGTGCCCCCACGTTATGTATCATGATCATTTGTGATAGAGAGGTTGCTTCATTAACTAGTAGATCAACATAAGTGTTGAGGTCTATACGCACATGATAGAATGACACCTTGTTGAATTCTTTAGCTTGTACCTTATTTCTTTTTACAATGATTGAGGCTAACTTGTGATTTTTTAGAGTTATTTTTTGAACGAGTGATTTGGTAATGACAATAAAATCTACAATTATGATCATTGATTCTATATTGGAGTTTATTGCAAGGAGAAGGCCTTGGAATAGGGCATACACTTCAACTGTATTATTGGGTGAAGTTATTAGTCCCTAGGAAAAGTCCAATTCATTTCTTCCTTTAGGAACAAGAATGATCCCTCCTACACTTTCCACCCCTTTTATAAACTTTTACAAAATGAAATTCCACTCATTTTATCATTAGATGTTTTATTCCATTGATGATAAATGCATGCACTTTTCATTTTTTATTCTCTTTGTAATGCCCTTCTCCCACACTACCCAAGTAACTAGCCAACCAAGGTAAACATGCGATGAGAAGTTACTATGATATGATTCAACCTCCTATGTCACGTTAAGGAAGTGGAATCAATGGAAGCACGCCATACAAACCTTCCACATCAGCAACAAGACTCGTAGGAACCATCCCAACCTCTCTGGTAACCAACCCATGGGTCCCACTGAGTTTTTAGACCAATTAACCCTTGAACGCTCCCATGATATGGGCATGCTTCCGTCTAGAAGGCTCTAGACACTCTCACAGCATGGTATGCTAGCGCCCAAGGACTATTTTTCTCAGTGTTGTGCCAACGTCCCCAGGATCTGAGCCACTTTTTGAAGCCCAAAGCCCAGGTCACTGCCTAGAATTCAATGATACCTTCAGAATATAAAGATAACAATGGAATGATGATACAAATGCAATTACTTAAACAAGCCCTTGACTAGACCCCTACTAGCCATGACAGGCATTTCGTCAAACATATCATGGATATGTAATCTATAGGTTTAAACAACATATCTAAGCATAGGGGTATCATACTTATCTGAGAATCGATAAGAAGCATTAATGCATCAACACAATAGATACAGTTTCATCCATTAGGCCATAGATACATTATTCATTCAAATACAAGTAAAAACATCATGGGATCCATACATAGCCATTGTCATAATACATATTCATAACCAACATAAATACCAAGGAAACAACCTTATAATCCACATATAAACCAGTATAATACTCATGAGGTAAAAAAGGAGAAATAACCTCGCATTAATGATGCAAACACCAACCCAGTATGGGACTACCACCTTCAACCCGACCCTAGACATGGTTGAGCCAAATCTCTCCTCACCCAGTCACCCCATGCCATATTCCAAGCATGAATGTGGGATCTCATAAAACACATCAATCCAAAACCATTCAGGGCTTCTAAAGGCCATCCAACTCAACCCATCAAACAGTAATTCCACCTCATGGTCAGACATCACAAAACCATCATCAGATTGGTCTCTACCTAAGCCTTACTAGGCTTTAGATCGTTTGTTCCAACCAAGGATTCCAAGACTAGTAACTCAACCCACAAATTATACAGGGCTCAAGAGCGCTTGTCCAACCAAGGCTCCAAGACTAGTAACTCAACACACCAAGGGCTCCAGAGCATTTTTCCAACCATGACTCCAGGACTAGTAACTCAACCCACCAAGGGCTCTAGAGCGTTTGTCCAACTAAGGCTCCAGGACTAGTAACTCAACCCAACTTGTTACAAGGCTCAAAAGTGTTTGTCCAACCAAAGCTCTAGGAAATAGTAACTCAACCCAAGCTAAAGGAAGCATGATAACCAACCAGAAAAACAAAGAAATAATCACATAACACCATGTCTATCGAGGAAATAATCACGACCAAGAAACCACATGCATTCCAAAACTAGTGAGGAAAACATACATGCAACTCAGTACCTGCAAGAAAAACCCATTATAGTTGTTGATCCCGATGTCCTCTCGTGATTTTATGCTCTTCCTTTGCCTTCTTGCTCCAAAAATCCAAGTATTTCACACTCCCCAAGAGTGCTCCAAGAAAACTCTAAGTTTCCAAGCTTACCCATTGATCCTCAGAAGCCTTTTTAGTAATGAGGCCTCTATTTTCTTCATTTTCCATTATTTTCCTTCAATTTCCTCCTCACATGCAACCTGTGACCTTTCACCTTCCTTTTCTCCTAATTTCCTTTATTTTCATAAATAAAATTCCAATAAATGCCTCATGCTTTTCCAAAGCCTTCCATTTCCTTTGCCAATTTCCTTAGCCATAATAAACCGAAGTGACACCCCACCAAGATGTTTTTCCCACCATTCATATTGGAATACATGTCCCATGACTATGGTCTTATATTTTTTTACATGTATTTTTAACCAGGGTTGTTACAAAACCCTCCCCCTTGGGGGAACACCGTCCTCGGTGTTCAATGACACTTATAACAAAAAATACTGATGAAAACAAAACATACTTCCATGGAGCTTTATAACACAGCTTGTTGCAGTATTTATAATGACCATCTGCTAAAGCATGACATATATATCGTTTATTGGAGCTTTATAACACATCTCATTATGATATTTACAATAATAACCACATATACACATACACATTTGCTTCAACCATAAAATAACCATATTGTTTATGGAGCTTTATAAATCTAACTCGATACATTATTTACAATAATATACACATATGCACATTTTCTCAACCATCAAATAAAAGGATATGATGCCTGCATCTACAACAGGAGAATCCAGAGGCTCACACCTCCACCCTCAAAGTAATACCAGGATTCACCTCCTTCCCAGGAAGTCTAAAATTCACTGCAAGGTCAAATATGCATCCAATGTCCAACGCTATAATATTGCGCCAAATGTCCCCTCAGTGAACAGTTGTAGGCTTATTGTTCCAGGGCACACTCCCAATGCACATTTGATTCCATCTGGAAATGCTAATGACCAAAAAAAAATATCCTCGGCCTTCCCTTCTTTGTTATACAGTTTCTCGAGCAATCTGGTCACCCCCTTCTGTGTAGTCACACACCTTCCAAGTTTCGTTGGCACCCCTATCCGGAGAAGTCCATCCCTTGGCAAGGCTTCCTTACATTGGAAGGTACAAAAACTAAAGCATATCCCTACCTCAAACCATCATACCGGTCATAGAATTCTCACGGAAATAAATGCACACTATTGGGTACTAGTGTCCCACAATGGCCCTACTCCTGAAGTGCTTTACCGGCATATTGTTTCATGTTCTAATTTCTTTTGTTGTTGTTGCTAATTCTTGTAGTCAGTTTCAACCACCCAACCAGGCATTTCATGTTTTCTTGTACCAAGCACATAATTTCCATTAGAGTCCAAATAAGTTGAAATAACTTCAAATCATAACTCATTGGTGGCCCATCAATAAGGTATACTTGAAATTTTGTTCGCTTTGTGTCACAACAAGTCAAACTAGAATCTTTGACCAAATCATAATGTATAAACATATCACGTCAGGTTAGCTCAAAACACAACCATCGTAGATCAAAATCATAAATCACATGTAACCATCATAAACTAGAATCGTAGATCACCTATAATCATCATAGACCATAATCATAAATCACATGCGTAATAAAACTAAAATAAAATATTGATACTTATCCTTTAATCAATTCCTTACCTTCTACCTTTGTCCTTATTATGTACGCACACCGGATTGGTTGCCACACCCGACAAACACCAAGTTCCTTCTTCTCAACCATGTGCACATACACATAGTGTGCATCATGCACATAAAACCATACATGGTGTTATCACTTAGAGTTTCCTTAGAAGTTATTAGAAGAAGGAAAGGGGTCTGAGATAACCACAAACCAATCTTTTAAGTACATAATCTAGCCAATCTGTACTCAGAGAGGGCTCTCTCTTTATAATTTAGCTTTGTTTTGGTGTGGTATTAGGCTAGTTATTAATGTTCAAGGTTGTTTTGTTTGAGAGTGGTAGAATTCTGAAAAAAAATGTGTAAACTAAGCTTCAGGCCATTGGGCTATGCAGTCAATCAGGGATAATTCACTGGATTAATTCAAATTGTTGAGGTATGAGTCCAACAGGCAGGATAACAGAGTAAAAACAAATTCAGGGCTTGAAAGGATGATATTTCTTTTCAAAACAAGAGGGCAATTAAGAATCCTCAAGTTAGGATTAGAAAGAAGAGGGGAAGATAGGTCAACCAGCATAAGGCAATTAAGAATCCTATACCAAGGACTTATTAGAGAAAACTACGGGGATAGAGGAGCAATTAAGAATTCCTTTACCGAAATAGTTTAGAAGAAAACATGTAAATGGAATATTGTTGATAACAGAGAGCAATAAAGCTAGTTCTGATACACTTTGACTATTTTACCATTTAGATTGAGATGCATGAAACATTGAAACATGTAGAAAACACGTAAATCACAAGGATAGAATACTTATTTGCAATTAGACTGCACATGAATCTGATGAAATGTCCTCAACTTTTATTCATTTTCCAGCAAAAATCCAAACTTGAGTACAAAAGCTTTCTTAGCTTGATAGCATAGAGTTACAGAAATGTTATAGAATCCACCACAAAATACTTCAAATGAAGAAGTATTTATACTAATTGTAAACTGAAATATCTTGATATCAAGATTAGTTTCACAAATATCTCAAACGGCTTTACAATAATAGAACTTATTAAAAGGACATGCAAAACTAATGAATCTGTTTGGCATTATTTCTATGGATTTATGGTGACAAAGAAGAGAAATTCGAATTTGATAGCAACTCTTAGTCGATGATGAGGCATCCCAGTCACTAACTACATCCTTTCTTTGTGCATTCTACCCCAGAAATTCTGCAAACTTAGGGTCCAATGATACGCTTGTATATCTCAATCTGTGATAGATATGTAAAAAGTGAAAGATTTTTTGTAGATAGGAATGTTTTTTAGATAAACCTCTCTCAGTTTCCTAAAATTCATCTCCAACTGTTCACAATATTCTCTACAAAAAGATGTCAAAAACAGGACTTTGCACAAACTGAAAAATAGGTTGTGAAGACATGCACTTATCTCCCTTTTGGTAATACCTGTGTAAAAATTGAGATAGGTTTTTGTATATTGGCCTGTTAGGAACAAAAACGTCCTCCAGTTTCTTGAAATACTTCTTGGATTGGCCACAATAGTTTCTGCAAAACTATGACTTAAACAGGAAATTTCTGAAGAATGTACCATTTTTGCTCTAATTTCATTTTTTAACCTTAAACTTCTTTTGACTGTTTTTCACTTTTAATTTGGATAAACTTCATTGTAGCTAGTAAAATTTTTTCATCTTTGTTTAACCCTTAATGTCTTCATGTTTACTTTTACTGTCTACTAATTACTTTTTACTTTTACCGCCCTGTTTTTTCATCTGTCTTCACTTTGACATGAATTTGTATACTCTGTTTTGTAACTGTCCTCCCTGATATTTCTCTTCATGGTAGCTGATTTACTTGACTTGGTCTTCAATCTGATACTCTTTAATCCTGATACACTTTGACTGTTCTTTACTGTGTCCTTTTACCTTCAATGTGTAGTTTAGGTTTTTACTGTCTGTTTCAACAGTAAATCCTTTTAATTCCATGTTTCCTCTGCTTGTCTTTTAACTGTATGTTTTATTTTCCATCTCTGTTTGAATATATTTGATAACAATCTTGGATTAAACAAGTCTTATGACTAGTATTAAGACTGTTTATCCAAGGATGTGGTCTTCTGATCACCTGTAAAACAAAACAAATTGTTAAGAAAGCATTGGTTTGCAGGGGAGGTCGAAAAGGTTTCATTTGAGCTTGAGAGGTATATGGAGTGAGTCTAGAATGCTTTTCGGGAGGTAAACCATGCTTGAATTGGTTAACAGAGGCTTTAGGTGGTGCAGATGGGTTACATAGGGTTTTACTGCACAATCAGGTGAAAATGAGCAAAACTGGGGTTTTTGTGTTTAAACGGGTAAATGGTTGATATTGGTGGGTGAATGACAATTGGCGGCAATTGAATGACGAGACATTTTGTCATTTAGTGGAGGCGGTAAGCAGTTTCTATCGCACCGCTTATGGGGAAAGGCGATATTTACTGTTGGGCTATTGATTCCATAGAGCATTCGACGTGTGGTAGAGGCACTGTGCACAAACCGCTTTGTGATTGCGTGCTAACGCGCGATCGCAAAGGGTCGTGCAATATTGATAATAGCCGTCTCGGGGTCTTGATTGGACGACTGTCGGGGAATATGAAGTGATGGGGTTATAATGGAGGCGGGCCCGATATGTTTAAGGATTAATTAATTATATCCAGGTAGACGAGATTGGACGGGGAGGCCGTTAATTAACCGTGAGGGTTAATTAATCCTTTATTAATATGGCGGGGGGTCAGGGTTCTTAATAAGTTACGGATTAACTAATTAATCCCGATTAATGATGTATTATGGCTATATTTAACCATCAGGGTGGGATATGTAAAAATTTGGGGTTTTGTATAATATAATAATACGAGCATGGGTAATGTTGTTTTATTCAGGAATTACATAATAATAACATTAGTGGTTAATATGACCAAATGAATGGGAAAGCACTAAGTTTAATGTTTTCTGAAAATGCATTTCATTATACAACACTTATACCTTAGGCTAATGATATATGAGGGTTTCATGTGGATAGAATGTTTTTAGTTTTCATAAGTAAAATAGGATTTTACTTAGAAAAAGCTTTATAAAGGGAATGAGTGACTTTATGAAGAGGTGAATATTGATGAAGGGGATTTAAGTGCTTTAGGTATTTCAAATTATTGGGCCGAGGGTCTGGTCCCTCCAAAAGTCAGAGAAATGCTCTGAGCCCCCCTAACTTGTTTAGGTACTTTTAGCACTTAGGGGAAATTAGTGAATTTTTTGGGAAAAATGGAGTAAGGAAGTTAATTAGTTTGACTTTGTCTCCTTGATGTGTTGTCTCCAATGTGAGTTGTGCTTTGTCCAAGTGATGAAAGCAAAAGATTTAAGCATTAAACTTAACCATTCACCACACATTTATTCTGCAACCATCATCTACTTACCCTACCTACTTTATCCTAGAATTTTTACTTCTTTATTAGGGTGCACTTAAACTAGCAAACCCTTATCACACTTTCTTTTCTTTTACATGTAGATATCTATCTAAGTCTAGCCTTATTACATCCAAGGGCTCAGATTAAACTGTTGAGCTCCTTTTATTCACTCTACCTATCTACTTATCTGCCAAGATTAAACAATTTGGTCAGATTTTATTCTCTACTTCTAAAACATGAAATTGAAAATATGAACTAGCCAAGCTTTAATTGTTTGACTATTCATAAATTGTGGCATAAGCGACAAGCTACACACAATTGTTTATTCTAAAACAGTAAAAAGTAGTGGCATTTAGACTTGCACACTTTCATGGTCTTTTCTTTTTGGTGGGGTTCATTTTTTTTTTTTAACCATCTTTTATTCTTTTCACCATTTGATTTTTCTTTTAGGGTATACCCTCTTTACATTTTTTAAATTTTTTTATTTTTTGGCAAATATGGAAAACCTTTGCAACAAGTAAAGCTATGAACATATTACATAGCTCATCAAGTCAATCATGATATATGACACCTATTGGTATAGGAGCATAACACTGGCTCCACTTGGGGATGGCTTTTCCTGGAGGAAAGTCAAGAACAGCAGATCAGATGGCCTCTGAATGATCTTGACTGCACTATGAAAGCTTCTTCTGTTTGTTGCTTTATTGTATGTATGACAGTGACACTTTTGAAGCTTAGGGCCTTCTCTTCGGGCTTCAACTCCAACAAGTTATTGTCCAATCAACACTTAAACATTTATTCTTCTTTCTTGAACCCCACTTGAGCACCTTGTAACTTAGGTAGGAATCTTCAGTCTTAGTCTTTTTATCAAAAATATTTTTAACATTTTCCTGCACAACTTGAGATTTGACCTGAAACTAAAAGGTGCTGCAACCTTCAAACCAAATTAGTAAATCATCAAGACCTTAGGGCCTTTTGATTGGATTCAAATCTTTAAGGATTTATTTCGTAATCTACTAAAAACTGAATTAAATCAAATTGAAATCCTACCCACTTACTCTAATTAGCTTTCTGACTATTGGTTAGGTAAAATGAAACAACCAATGCAACCACTCAAGCATCATATACATTGGTGACCTTTGTTGCTTGTGCTTGTTGGTGTTTAAAATTGAGATCTTGCAATCAAATATAGCTTTGTTAACCTTTGAGAAGATAAGGAAATTCCTGATCTCCATTGTTAAATCTAGAAACTGTACAAAAGGATCTTGTAAAATATATACACTATTCTTGAACTGATTCAAACAACTATATAATTGTTCTGGATAGCCTTCATGCCATGAAACTGAAATGTCACTTTTATCTTTATCACCTTGCATGTTTTCAACTGATTTTTGTGATGTTTCTACTTATTGTAATGTATGTCTGGTGAAACCATTATCATCTTGATTTTGACTCTCATAGTCTGTTAATGGAGAAAATTTATGATTGCATTCATCATTCAAACTATCAGCTATTGGATCATAAAGGACTTGGAAGGATTGCTGCAACTTATTACATATAGGTTCAAATGGAACTTCATAGATTTCTACAATTTGCTCCTCCTTTTCTTTAAAAATTTTATACCACATTTCCTTTAAAAATTGAAATGATTCAAAACAAAGAGGTAGGGAATCATCTTGGATCATTTGATCATATGTTCCAGCTTCCAAGTCTTTTTTTGAAACCTGACATTCAATGGCATTTTGGGGCTGCAAATCTAGATATGAGAAGTCTTGAACAAGGATTTTATTGCCCTCTAGATAGTTAATATAAAAAATTGTTAACATTTGATTTCTAATTTCATGATAGTTATCTCTGATAAACTGAAACGAAGAAAAATAAAATGGTAAAGTTCCTTCACTGATTTCAAAATTTTTTGCACTTTCCTCCTCATTCTCATAGCTGAAATGAACAAGCTGATCACTATTTTCAAGCTGCTGAACCTGAATTTCCTTATTCCTCAAATTAGCTTTTGATTGCTCTGTAAAGTTGGTTTGGATTTGAGAAACATAATCATCATCATACTGATCATATTTGGGCGAATCATCAAAAGAAGTAATGTCATCAAATATACACATTAGATCAGGAGATTGCTCCTCCACATATTGCTCTATGAATCTATCTTCTGGTCTATGGTAGTTGGAATTAACAGGGATTTGTTCATGGATGTCAACATCTTCTTTTTGTGAAACAAATGTGTCATGGTGATTTTGAACAAAACGTTCAACTTTCATTGTGATCTTATGAATCATTTCCTCTATTTTCTTTATCAAAATGTCGAGTTTTTCGTCTTTTTTTGCTTTCAACTTTTCTCTTATAATTTGTAAATTAACTTCTACATCTACTACCATGTTCTGCATTTGTTCCATTGTTGAGGGGTTTCTTTCTCTTAGATGAAATTCTATCTCTGAATCAAATGCTCTTGGATAATGCAAAAGAGCTGAACCAGGGGGAAGTCTTACATTTAATGGTATTGAATAATAGATTTGATTAAATTTGTCTGAAATTTGTTGTATTGTTTCATCTGGATGTCTTTTTAATTGACTATATTCTTCTATGATCACAAGAATATTGACTTTAATTATCCATCTATCAAGGAAGAGTTTGAGAAACTGCTCGAGATTTGAGATGCTTGCCTCAGGCAGGGTTTTGAACCAACTCTTGACTTTGTCTTGCAAAGAAATAGAAAAAAGCCTAATACTGACATCCTCTTCATCTATTTCAAATAAGTTAAGATGATCTTCAAAAGCTTGACTATGTTTTTGGGCAGTGATACCATTCTCTCCATCAAACCTAGGGAGGTGCTTGGGATAATTGTTAGGGAAAGCATGGAGTGTAGGAGGTAAAATGAGTGGTTTATATCTATCAGGAACTTTATGA